>CM042180.1:47525849-47545849 GCA_023376005.1 Doryteuthis pealeii | reverse complement strand
ATATATATATATATATATATATATATATATATATGCTTATGTTTCTATTCTTATGTTAATCATGTTGCTAAGCAACGCTAATGATCCCCTTTTTGTGTGTATCCAGTTACGTCAGACGTCAAAGGGTTTAATAGACTATCATTTGTTTTTTTTATTGCTAGCCAGGGAATATATCTATAGAGTTTATCGTTATTCTCATCAAAGATCAAAACTTGTTCTTGTTCATCAATCGGGTCAGAGGTCAAATTTTAGTTGCTAATCGAAGCACTTTTAGTATCGATGACATAAATGAGTCTATCAAGTTACTCAATGACCTTTTTATTCAGTTTGTTTAGTTGCTCGGATGTCAGAGAAAGGACAGAATGGGACAGAATTCATTTGGGAATTGTTCTACGCTTTAATTTTCTAAAAGAAGTCTATTATAGAAAAATGCCATTACCGCACCCTCTGTATAGACGTAGCTTAAAGTTTCGTAATATATGTTCCCAATGGGGGTGGGGTATCTCACGTGGTGTGATGGTTAGCAAGCTAGCTTTGCAAACTATTTTTAATGAGTTCGATTCTTACGAGGTGCCCCATACGTCTGGCCTTGTGCCACATCTAAACTAAGCTTAGTAAATAACTATACGATCGCAATGGAAATTGAACTTTGCATCTCTCCCTCGTAGAATGGCTAGAATAATAGTCCATTTATTTGTATTAAACAGGAACTCTCTCTCTCTCTCTCTATATATATATATATATATATATATATATATATATCTTAGTCTGTTCACTTCTATCTATCTATCTATCTATCTATCTATCTCAGTCTGTTCGTATCTATCTTTCAAACGTTCAATATGAAGAATAGAGATAATCCCTTTCACATTATTATTACATTTCATGCCTTCAACATTTCTCGATTGTTCTGTGATTTGAAGGCTATTCGGAATATATATCACCTTTAACGGACCCCAACCCCTTTTTTAAACGAACGCCTACGTGATCTTCAGTCTCGCATGGTTTTCCATCCACGTTTCAACCCTGACCCACCACCTGCCAATCACGCCATCGCGGAACTGTATGCCAAGATAAATACTGAAAGACTATAATAGCTTTATGCAGCTTTGCCTTTTATCCATCAGTTGCTTGAGACTATGGATCTGATTCTGGATCTTGGCAGAGCTCTGGGCAAAATTGTATGGAAGCCCGACAGATGCAAGAGCAGGAATTCTTTCCCCTTCCCAATATCGACATTGTCCAAGAAGAGCTGAAGAATGTAAGAAAGTAAGTTCATACTGGTCGTGCAACACTGTCCCAAGTTGAAGCAAGAGTTATCTAAGTTTTCTCAGTGTAGTAAAAATATAAATATGAACATATTAAATGGTTATTTCCTATAACTTCAACCTACCGCCCTGTCGGCTGGGGCGTTAGAATGCACCGACTGCACCTCTGCAGAGGGGTAAGACTCCCCCAATGGGGCCACCTGTTGGCTGTGGGTGGCGAACCGTGATGCTTAAGGATAGAGCCCAGGTGGATGAGCAGTTCATGACATGCAATACTCCACTTTGGCCCTATCTTTGGCTAGACGGGTGGTCGGAGAGGCCCCCTCCGATCAATCGGCTGGTCACGTCAAGCCCTAGCACCTATATGATTTTCCCAACCCTATTGCCCTTATGGCAAGCCCCAACACTTTTTTTATCATACGGGTGCTAGAAGGCGGTGGGTGCGGGTCTACATGTCCTGGGAATGACGTTAAACTCTATCTGATGGTGAGGTTCCAGTTCTGGAGGTTTGGGGAATGTGGAGCACACCTTCATCACCATTGCTCCCTGGTCCACTCTGACCGGGAGTGGTAGTACCTGTTAGGGTCCCATCTATGGGTTAAATAGAAAAATGTATTTATAAAAGGATTGTATTATCCATTAAGAATTGATTTATTTCAAAACTTTATCGGCATTAACCCACTGAGGTTGATATGCCGTAAAACAAAACAAACTGTAGAATACTGATAATTGTTATTCTGTGTTACTTTCACCCTTCGCCAGGATTGAACCTGCAGTCTGGAAATGACTGTTACAGATTGTTAACTATTGGACAGTAGAACAGTCAAACACCTCCTCAGCTTAATGGACTCTTCCTGGCAGCAGTGGCAGGAATTATTTAAGCTGTTATAGTGGGTTCATTAATGAACTAGTAACTTCATGTTAGGCTTGGCCAGTCAAACCAATTGTTGACTGTCTAACTGACTGACTTCAATACAAACCAATTTCTTATCTTTGTGATTATTAAATAAATTCAATTTGTATGATATGCTTTATATCTTCACATGTACTAGACCATTGAGATTGTTTTCCTGAGTTGGAGTGTCACACCAACCGTTAGTTCCCAGATTCTTTACTGCTTAAGATCAGATGACTCAAGCTGTGCTACTCATCGGCTGAGTTAGCAAGGAAAATTTGTGCTACTCATGCACTGAGTTGGTGGAGACTGGTATCAGACCCGGAACCTTTCGATTCTTAGGCGGATGCTCTGCTGACAGAGCTAAATTGACCCCAAATATAGTTTCCTATGTTCACAAGTCAACTCAGTATTATTGATAGAGCATAGGGTAAGCAAAGACAAATTCAACAGGGCTTGGTAACTGTCAGTTTTTCACCTATGTGTGTTACAAATCAAGTCTTGGTTTGAAAAGCATGTCTTCACTAGCCTAACTTAGATATACTAGTAAAAATTAATAACTTTGTGTCGAATCTTACCTGTAGGGTAATTATATTTTTGTTTTTCATATAAAAATAAATCTCTTCCTTATAAATAGGAGCAGGCTAAATAAGTTGACAGTTTAGTGAATACTTTTTAGTAAATCCTAGTTTACAATATTCTACTGCCAACTTAGCATTTTCTGGCCATCTTTTTGGTGTCAGGGTGGAATTGGTGTAGCAGTCCACCAAAGGTTTGATTACGAGCCATTTCGGCAATTCGATTTGCCCTCTGCAGGTAGGAAACTGATGGTATGTTCCGTGTCTCGTTTTTAAGGAAAACGAGCAGTAGCGTAGGAACTGGAAGTGGGAGGTAGTAAAAATTGGTAGGGGAGGTGGTAGGAATTTGTAGTAGTTCGAACAAACGATACAGTAGATATTTTTGTGGTAGGGGGGCATATATATATATATAATATATATATATATATATATATATATATATCAACTCCTCTGCACGAAGAGGATGCGACACTAGATCAATTTCTTAAACGGCGTTTAACAGGATTGAATTGAGATTTTTCTTCTCCTAGACTGGTTACCTAGCCATGGTTAAAAAGGAGTCCAGTCTGACCTACTATTTACCAATAGCTGGAGCAAGAATAGACGGATGCATACCTTTCCCAATGGTATTAGCGCTATGTGATATGCAAACAGCTTCGGCCAGGATTGGAACTCGGGTAGACGATTCCATTTCCCACGATCCTAACCATTACACCACGCACTTCTAATCGAGTATTAGTGCTATGTAAAATGCAAACAGCCTCGTCCAGGATTTGAACTCTGGTCGACAAGACCATTTACCATGATTCTAACCACTACACCACAGGCCACCAACCGTGTATTAATATATAGCTAAACAAAGAAAGTGCGATTGAAAAACTAATTGCAATTAAATGGAACGTTGAAAGTATAGCCATGAATATAATCAAATATCGGCATTAAATAACCCATAAGAGGTTCATATGCCTTTAAAAAAAACTAGACGAAACCAAACAGAATTTAATGAAATGAGCTGCGCAGACCCCACAGTTTCCATGAATTTAATCAAATAGACGATCTCAGTCCTGATCAAAGAAATATAATAACAAACATGGCCATAAATTTACGGCCATCAGTTAAAACTTTAGTTAACACCATCAAATAAAAAGCAGGGGGGGGGGGGAATTGGCGCGTTCCTAAATGTTCAAACAGGAACGGACATAAAACTTTACCCACAATGCACTTGTGTTCATATAAATCTGCATATGCATATACAAAATATCTAATGTTTTTCTGTACGACGAATTGTAATATTTTCTCCTACAGTGAATATCAGACACATTATCTGTCTCACACATTATATATACTAGCAAATATATGCACCCTCCGGGTGCAAGTATTTAACTTTTAATATAATAAAATATCATATTAAATTAGAAAGGCTAATAAAACTGAATAAAATTGCAGATAAAATGATTTGGAACTGAGGGGGTATGATTGAAAAATAGAACAACTTTGAAACTAACTCTTCCATCATTTTCCATAACTCCCGTCTTTCATTGGTAAATTTTCCTAATTTAACTAATTAGTTAAAATAGGAAGTAAAAAATAATATTACAGTTATTTCTTCTTGTTAATGGATTTCGTTTAATATTTATCCCCAAGATTTTTACTCATACTCATTAAGATAACACCAAACAATTAGAAATCAATAATACTAAGCATATATTTATTAAAATCAAATTGTTAATATCAATATGCAAATTAGCATTCCCATTAACACTGTAAACCGCTATTTTGTTGTATATATAAGTACAACTGCGTGTTATTAGCTTGTAGATATGGTAAACAGTCTTAATGATATTAAAAAAATTTGTTAATAATTGAGGTTTGAATAAAAATAAAATCATGGAGAATGTGATATAAATAACAAAGGGAATTGTGACTTGTATAGTAATATAGTTTAGGTTACAGACAGACAAACCTACAATCTCCATTATAATAAGAAGATATGACTCTTTATCTATCCCACTCACTATAGATCAGGGGTTGCTGACCATATGACCATTAAGCACCCCTCTTGCCATCTCGATTCGTGGGGATATTTTTTCAATTTACACCGTCAAATCCGGTTAATTTTTAACAGACGATTATTAGATTTTTTTAAATTATAAAATTAAACCCTAACCCTAACCCTGAGGGGGAATGCCGAAGGGATCGACGCAATTTTTGTTCTTTCCCACCCGTGAGCTTCGGCTTGTGGGTGGTCCACGTTAAAACGAGGCCTTGTGCCCAGCCCTACAAGTGGGGTATGAGGCAAGTACCCTAACCCTAACCCCTAACAAATAACCGGATTTTGACGGTGTAAATGAGAAAAGTGTCCTTGTGAGTCGAGATCGTGGAAGGGGTGCCTAAAGGTCATATGGTCCCCATACAGTAATGGTTTATCGCGTTGGTAGGGGTCAAGCAGCAGGATTGTAACATTCTAAAGCAGAGGTGGGCAACCTTCTACTAGATCGGGGCCAGGGGCCATGTCTGTGAGAGAATGGCGGGATATATCTAGCACCGTAATTCTTGTAGCACACAGTAATGATTATTGCAGGGGTGGGGTCAAGCCGCATGATTGTAACATTGTATAAGTCTTATACACCAGATCTATTTGTGGGTTTATTACCAGATTCGCTTTACTCATTACCAGATTATAATAATCAAGATTATATTGGTTTGTTTTGTTTCGTTTTACGGCATACCAACCTCAGTGGATCATTTAGCAAATAAAATTTTGGGATCAAGTAACCAATTGGCACCCCGGCTGTGAACTAGATTCAAAAGAACAGGTTTTGCTTTTCAACGTCAACTTCCGGTTGTTTGTTAACAGACGATTTTTGACACTTTTTAGTTATTTTGTTGTTGTAATTTCAGAAGCATTTTTAAAATTATAAACTCATAAACCTATAAAGACACGTTTACCAATGGTGTCAGAAGAGAAGTTACCAAAGATATTAGACAAGAAGGCTGAAGAAAGAAGTTACAAAAAAGATGTTAGACAAGAATTTACCAAAGATGACAGACAAGAATTACCAATGGTGTCAGAAGAGAAGTTACCAAAGATGATAGACAAGGAGTTTCAAAAGATGTCAGATAAGAAGTTACAAAAGATGTCAGACAAGACGTTACCAAAGTTGCTAGACAAGAAGTTACCAATGGTTTTAGACAAAAAGTTACCAAAGATTCCAGACAAGAAGTTACCAGAGATGACATACAAGAAGTTACCAATGGTGTCAGAAGAGAAGTTACCAAAGATGATAGACAAGAAGTTACCAAAGATGTAGACAAGAAATTACCAAAGATGACAGACAAGAAGTTACCAAAGTTTAACAGGGGAATGGTTAACAGTTTTATGGGAAAATCCTAAATCACGCTCAATCGCTGCCCTGGCACCAGAGCATTACTTTAATAAATCAGAAGTTTTGCTTATTAATCAGAAGTTGAAGAATATTTTTCAACACTAACAATTAGGAACAAATATTAATTGCCACAGAAAACGTCATGTGCCAGACTGAACAAGTTCAAGAAATAATCAAATCTGTTTACGTGCGTTTGCTTTAAGAAAACTTTGCCTTTCTTCTGACAAAAGAATAGAATTATTTACTTTATCGCCGGCGTTCTACAGCGAACAAGAATGTCTTTTTGAAGCCTTTATCAAGCCTTAGATCTCATCGTTTTAAAGGTAGTTTTTATCATTATTCATATAAACGGGAGACTAAAAGAAAAATCTCAAACGTGAATATTTTATTTGAACTACAACAAACGAAAACTTCAAAAACGTAAGAGGAATAATATTTCTTCACAAAAGAGATTAAATCTAATTCCAAGGGAGGTAACTCTGTCGTCGGTGTTTTTATACGTTTTCAAAGTTTACAGTCAACCTGATTTGATACATAGAAAGACAAGTTTTAAGAGTGTTGTTGATTTGTAAGGTGTGCTTAGTCCGGCGCACAGGCGCTCAGTTACTTACAGGGAACTACAAGTGTGTATTTGGATTATTCGGACTATTGTCCTCATCTTCATTGTTATCTGTACAACGTTTCACCTGATGTGCTCCCCGGCTTTCTTCAGGTCTTTATTGTTGGTCTTGAGGGCCTCCTCGAAATCGGGAACCTTCTTGTCGTAATCGGGAGCCATCACAGTCGACCAGATATGACACTTAGGAAGACAATGTCTTACAGTGTTGTTAATTTGTAAGGTTTGCTTAATCGGACACATAGGCCTTCGGTTACTTACAGGGACTTGTTCACCCACGTGGTCACCCAGCTAAATACTGACCAGGCTTATCGCTGCTTATCTTTTACTTACAATGCTTTGTTTACAAGATTTGCTGTCCCTAAGTTGGAGGCGCCTGGTGAATTGGTTAGAGTCGTAGGAAATTGATTCGTCGACTCGAGTTCAAATCCTGGACGAACCTAGAGTTTTCCTTCTCCTAAACCGGTTTCCTAACCAAGGTAAAAGAGCCCAGTCTGCCCTACTATTTACCCATATCTGGAGGGAGAGTAGGGTTCATACCTTTCCTAAGGGTATTAGCGCTATGATATATAAAGCATCCACCAAATGACATATCAGGTTAGCAAACCTAAATATAAAAGGCCAAATATATATTTACTAACCATTCCGCAAGAGGAGGATGTGGCAGAGTGTTATTTCATAAGCGGAGTTTTTCTTCTCCTAGATAGTTACCTAACCAAGGTTAAAGAGCTCAATCTGTCCTGTTATTTACCCATAGCTGGAGGGAGAATAGTTGGATTCATACTTTCACCAGATATTATTATTACTTGAGGATGATCGTACCAAGTGAAACGCCAGAGTGACCGATCGGGTTTGGAAACATAAATCAGAAAGGCAAAATATGTATTTACTAACCGCAAAAGAAGAAGAAGAAGAAGAAGAAGAAGAAGAAGAAAAGAAGAAGAAGAAGAAGAAGAAGAAGAAGTAGGATGTGGCATAGGGCCATTTCTTAAGCGGAGTTTAATAGGTTTGAATTCAGAGTTTTCCTTCGCCTAGATCAGTTGTCTAGCGAAGGTTAAAGAGCTCAATCTGTCCTGGTATTTACCCATAGCCGGAGGGAGAATAGTTGGATCCATACATTCACCAGATTATTATTATTACTCGGGGAAGATCGTACAAAGTGAAACGCAATGATATATACAGCATCCGCCAGAGTGACCGATCGGGTTTGGAAACATAAATCAAAAAGGCAAAATATGCATTTGCTAACCGTAGAAGAAGAAGAAGAAGAAGAAGAAGAAGAAGAAGAAGAAGAAGAAGAAGAAGAAGAAGAAGGTGGCAGAGTGTCATTTTTTTAACTGTAGTTTAATAGGTTTGATTCGGAGTTTTCTTTCTCCTAGATCAGTTTCCTAACCAAGGTTAAAGAGCTCAGTCTGTCCTGGTATTTACCCATAGCCAAGATTCTTGAACCTCTAAGTATAAAATGACCCTAGACGGGTTTACATGCCGTTAAAATCAATCATCAATTAATCAAAATAAACATTCAAAATTCTGAGTCTAAAGCTGGCATCGCGTTATATTTGCCCCTCGACATCTTACAAGACAGATACATTTATTATCAATGACATTTAAATTGTACGAGAATTTACGGCAAAGTTTTGTTTCAATTAATTTCCATAAGAGTAAACAGTAACAGAATACAAGAACCCTAAAAGTAACATTTTGAAATATTTCCTTTTGGTTGATTTCCTTTTTGAATTTGTTCAAAAGAAACTTTGGAAATTAAGGATGAATATGCGGAATAGAACGAGAGCCATCTAATAAATAAGTCCATTGTTTTTAAAGAAGAAGTAAAATAATTTTCTTTCAGAGAATTATATTCCACAAATGTATACTTTGTATTGTTTACAGCAAAAATTATTTTAATCTCGGCAAAATATTTGTATTGAGTCTATTTAAAATGGCAGCAAATCCATCAGAGTGTTTCAGGCTTAAATAGGGGTCTGTAAATGTTTTTTTGGTGGCTGAGAAGTGCAAACCATGTGAGATTTACTGATAAATAAGACGTCGAGATTTAAAACTAGATTTACAAATCATAGACACTTATTTTCTTAGAAATGCAACAACTCTATCGACTTAGTCAAGTATGAGGTAGGGTCCTGGTGAGGTCATTTAGATCGAAACAATGATAGACCCTTAACTATTATTATCTGCGTTATTCGGACTATTGTCCTTATCTTTATTATTATTTGGACACATGGCCTAGTGGATAAGGTAGTTAGGTTAAGACAGTTCTAAATGACAGTTATCTCTGGATTCCGGGTTCAATCCTGAGTAGCGACAGTAACATAGAAAAATAATTAACACAACTCCTACCCCAGCTATGGTTAGCGGAATGAGAACAGGATACCCTCGTGGACTAAATAAAGGGTTAGGTTCAAAGTTCTGTGATGGCTCCCGATTACGACAAGTTCCCGAGTTCGAAAAGAAGGTTCCCGAGATCGAGAAGGTTCCCGAGTCCGACAAGAAATACCTGAAGGCCGGAGGGCATATCGGCCGAAACAGTGTACAGATAACAATAAAGATGAGGACAATAGTCCGAATAACGCAGATATTACTAATCATCAAGCCTCATCTCAAACATTCAGAGGAATAGACCCTTAACTCTTTTCCACTATTACTATTGCTAAGTAAAAAAGTAAAGTCGATGCGGTGGCCTAATATCGATATCAGCCAGGCAGCGAGGGAGTCTATCTCCTTTTCCCTAGCGCTAGACCACAGAGATTGTTTTTGCGTCTGAGGTGGAGCGTCACACCTACCATCAGCTCCTTACTTTACCAGACAGATCCCTGTGGTATTCATACGCTGAGTTGGCGTGAGCCGGTATAGAACCAGGAAACTTGTGGACCCTAGGCGGACGCTCTACCGACTGAGCTAAACCGGCCTTTCGTTATTGCCATCCTCAAACATCGTAATATAGATAGATAGATAGGAACAGACTGATATATATATACATATACACACGCATGCACACACACACACGCACAGAGAGAGAGGAGAGAGAGAGAGAGAAAGATAGAAAAATAGTTATAAACCGGTTGATGACAGATATATATATATATATATATATATATATATATATTATATATATATATAAGAGATACATATGAACAAACTAAAATAGATAGATAGATTGATTAATTGATAGATAATTAACAGCACGAGCCCGCTAGAATTGTTCAGCTTCCTGGTAACAGGTCAATTCTAATGAGCACCAGTTAATTTGTCTTAGAAATTCTGTTAATTAAAAATCTACTCGATTCATCATTATATATACTAGCAAAATAAAAAACGCCCTGTGGGCGACGTAAAATAAAAATTACCTGATGGGAGTTGAAAATTTAATATCAGAGAGTTTGTATCATAAGTAGAGTAAAATCATCAAATGTATTAAAGGAGTAAAATATTTAAAAAATTGAAATGGAAACTTAGTTCTGATAACTTTAAATATATATTAAAATAAAACAAAGTATATATAGATAGATAATACCAGGTATGTATTTAATAAAACTTGTTTAAAAAAAACAATGAGGAATGTCTAACATTGCATGCTCAAATGTATTCTATTTTATGACGATTTTAGGTAGTGTGACGTAAGCAGTGACGTAGTTTTTATTACAGACAAAAATCGGAAGCGAATCCCCATTAGTAATAGATATATATGTAATATATGTCTCTCTCTCTCTCTCTCTCTCTCTCTCTCTCTCTCTCTCCTCTCTCTCTGTGTGTGTGGTGTGTGTGTGTGTGTGTGTGTGTGTTGTGTGTGTGTTTTGTTGTTATTTACTAAGCTTAGCTTAGATGCGGCACAAGGCCAGAGGTATTGGGCGGTCAGGAAGAGTGGTCTGCGAATCTAACTTGGTAACCATTAGATTACGCGAGGTGTACTCATTATATATATATATATATATATAATATATATATATATATATATATATATATATATATGTATTTACCAGGGCTCCGCACGAGCAGGATGTGACACAAGGTCAATTTCTTAAGCAGAATTTAAAAGGCTTGAATTAGGCGTTCTCTTTCTCTTAGACTGCTTACCTAACGAAAGTTAAAGACCCGAGTCTGCCCCACTATTTACCCATAGCTGGAGGTAGAGTAGTTGGATTCATACCTTTCCCAATGGTATTAGAGCTATGTGAAATGCAAACAGCTTTGTCCAGGATTTGAACTTGGATCGACGAGTTCATTTGCAACAACTCTAACCATTACAGAACGCGCTTCCCTTATCATATATGTGTATGTATGTGTGTGTGTGTGTGTGTATGGGCATTTGTGTGGTATGTATGTGTGTGTGCGTGTGAGAGTGTGAGCGTGTATGTATATGTGTGTGTGTATGGGCATTTGTGTGTGTTTAATATGTGTGTGTGTGTGTGTGTGAGGGTGTGAGCGTGTATGTATATGTGTGTGTGTATGGGCATTTGTGTGTGTTAATATGTGTGTGTGTGTGTATGTGAGTGTGTGAGTGAGTGAGTGTATGGGCAGTTGTGTGTGTGTGTTAATATGTGTGTGTATGTATGTGTGTGTGTGTGAGTGCGTGAGTGTATGGGCAGTTGTGTGTGTGTATGTATGTGTGTGTGAGTGAGTGAGTGAGTGAGTGTATGGGCAGTTGTGTGTGTGTATGTATGTGTGTGTGAGTGAGTGAGTGTGAGTGAGTGTGTGAGTGAGTGTGTGAGTGTATGGGCAGTTGTGTGTGTGTATGTATGTGTGTGTGTGTGTGTGTGTGTGTGTGTGTGAGTGAGTGAGTGTATGGGCAGTTGTGTGTGTGTATGTATGTGTGTGTGTGTGTGTGTGTGTGTGTGTGAGTGAGTGTGTGAGTGAGTGTGTGATGGCAGTTGTGTGTGTGTATGTGTGTGTGTGTGTGAGCAAGTGAGTGAGAGAGAGAGAGAAGAGTGTGTGTGTGTGTGTGTGTGCGTGTGTGTATGTGTGTGTGTGTGTGTGTGTGTGTGTGTGTGCATGTGTTACAAGAAAAACGGTTCTGTTGTTTATGAAATAGATGACAATGATAAATTGAGACTTTTTTTTAAATTCTTAGAAAAAACATTCTTTTTTCGAATTTTTTGTTTTGTTTTGATTCAGAAAGGAATCTAAAATCTCTCCGTAGTTTAAAAAAAAAAAAAAATTCCCAAAACACAAGAACGAAAATTTATGAATACAAAACCCCCTAAAATAAAACTTCTAATAGTGTCTGTTGATTTCGCTGGTTGTAGACAATGTTTTTTTACAGCACAAACAACTTCAGAGTTATATTTATAAATAACAGTATAGATGTCAATTTTTTTTATTCCTGAATTAAACAAAATAAATAAAACTTAACCGTAAAAAAAACAACTTATCCCTCAAAGCGATTTACGAACTATTTAGCAATAAACAACTGCAGACAACTTACTATCAAAATTCTTCTTTCTTTTTTTAAATACTTATGTAAAATATACTCGTGTAAAAACAATAAATAAATGTTAAAAAAATGTTAAAAGTGTAAAAAAAAAATCCTTGTCTAAAGTATTTGTTTAAAAACAATAAATAAAAGTTCTTGCTAGACCAAAACGGGAACGAAATATATATGTTATCCTGAATATTCATCAAAAATTGGAATCCCCAAGGCAGATCGATGTTTTTAAATATATATATATATATATATATATATATATATATATATATATATATATAGAGAGAGAGAGAGAGAGAGAGAGAGAGAGAGAGAAAGAAAGAGTGTGAGATAGATAGATATGAACAGACTGATAATATCTATCTATCTCGTTCCGTTCATATCTGTCTATCTATCAATCAATCAATCAATCAATATATATATATATATATATATATATATATATATATATATAAGAACAATGTGAGAGAGAAGTAGATAGAGAAATATACATACATACATACATACATACACACAGATATATATATAATATATTATATATATATATATATATATATATATATACATATTTACATTTAGATAGATAGATAGAGAAATATATATATATATAGATAGATAGATAGATAGATAGATAGATATATACATTTAGATAGATAGATAGATAGATAGAGAATATATATATATATATATATATATATATATATATATATATATATATATATATATATATATATATATATATTAAATAGATAGATAGATATGAAAGGACCGAGATAGATAGATAGATAGATATGAAAGGACCGAGATAGATAGATAGATAGATAGATAGATATGAAAAGACCGAGATAGATCGAGCGATAGATATGAACGGACCGAGATAGATAGATCGATAGATAGATAGATTTGATGGAACGAGGTAGAAAGATATATATATATATATATATAAATAACACCATGAGACTACTGTCATAGTTGAGGTTTCTGGTAAAAGGCCGTACATAATGAGGGTCAGATTTACCTCTTAGCATGAAATAACCCCAGACGAGTTGAACTGCCGTTAAAACCAATGAAAAAAACTATCTCCTTAAATCAACGAACAATTAAATGTTTTTAAGGTTTACACTTCTCTTCTTTCTTTTTCTTTTTTCTTTTTTCAACACAATTTTTCTTTTTACATCCATTTGAAATTCAATTTTTCACAGAAAAATAATTTTTTTGTGTGTGATATGGTAAGGAATATGAACAAAGATTCTTTTTCATGCAAAACATTAAAAAAATGAATAAGTTTTTTTTTTCGGACTGATGTCCTCATCTTTATTGTGTATAAACACAAAATTCACTCCATTATAAACTCGGGCGCGGTTTAGGTGTGTGTTTTATTTAATTACCATAAAATAACCAGTTTTAGAATTAGTAATGGTAATTTATAAGGAAGTGCGTCCCGGTCTCCTGCCTCAAGAGTTGCTGCCCGGTGACTATTAAAATAACAACCCAGCTCAGTCTATTCAAAACTATCCATCTATCTATCTCAATTTGTTCATATTTATCTATATCACTTTAAATATTAAGATTTTTTTTGTTCATGTTTGTTTAATGTCTTGTTTTTAGTTTAAATAAACAAGAATTACGACAAAAAAAGAAGCGACCCACCCCAATACATTTACTTGTCGAAAATATCTATCTCCATTTGTTCGTATCAATCTATATTATTTTGTTTGTTTATCTATCTATCTATCTCAGTCTATTCAAAACTATATATCCATCTTCATATCTAAACAAAAATTACGACAAATTACGATAAATAAACAAGAATTACGACGAGCTGGGGTTGTTATTTTGATAGTCACCAGGTAGCGGTTTTTGAGGCGGGAGACCGGGACGCACTTCCTCATGAATTACGTTAGTAATTGTATTCCATTTTATTTTTTTTTATATCTAATCACATTTCCGTCAAATATCGAACTAAGAACCCTGCGGTTTCATTTCCGTCAATAGGTCTGGTAGCATTTATGCTGCTTGGGGTCTATATTGAACTAGTGGTAACGATTTCGGCTCCGAAACTAGGTTTGAATTCAGGCTAATCGTCTGAAGATGACTTATTTTAAGGTAATTACAAAAACAACTAAAAAGATCCCGCGGTTACAGTGGCCTGAACATTTTAGTTATACAAGGTGTGTCAAAAAGTATCGACATTTTTAAAACTTTTTGACACACCTTGTATTCTGAAAAAATTAACGTTCCATATATTCTTCATTTCTATCTTGCTAAATACAGTTTTAAATTTGGTACTTTTTCGACACACCTTGTATTCTGAACAAAAATAACATTCTATTCATTCTTCATTTCTATCTTGGTAAATACAGCTTTAGACTTGGGACTTTTTTGACACACCTTGTATTCAGAAAAAAAATAACGTTCCATTCATTCTTCATTTATATCTTGGTAAATACAGCTTTAAACTTGGGACTTTTTTGACACACCTTGTATTCTGAAAAAAAGTAACGTTCCATTCCTCCTTCATTTATATCTTGGTAAATACAGCTTTAATCTCGATGCTTTTTTCACACACCTTATATATATACTTTAAATTTGGTCCTTTTTTTTAAACACCTTGTATTCGAAAAAAAAATAATGAAGGGTACGTTATTTTTAAAAAATACAAAGTGTGTCAAAAAGTACAAAAAGAAACCTCGATACTTTTTTGACATATCTTGTATAAACACAATGTTCAGACCACTGTAACCTCGGGCCTTGTTTAGCTTTAAAACAAGTCATATTCAGACGATTAGCCTGAATTTAATCGTAGTTTCGAAGCTGAAATAATTACCGCAGGATCAATGGGGGGTCCCAAGCAACATAAATGCCACCAGACAGAAATGTTATTAGGATATCGTCGGGGTGGCCTAATATCGGTACCAGCCAATCAGCGAGGGAGTCTATCCCCTTTTCACTAGCGGTGGACCAAGGAGATTGTTTTTGCGTATGAGATGGAGCGCCTCACCTACCATCAGCTCCTTAATTTACCGCACAGATCCCTGTGCTACTCATACGCTGAGTTGGCGAGGGCCGGTATCGAACTAAGAACCTTGCGGTTTCTAGCCGAACGCTCTACCGACTGAGCTAACCCGGACCCTATTATAGGGGATTGGGATATAGAAATATAAAATAAAATAAAAAATTATTCTAAAACAGGTAATTTTAAGGTAATTACAAAAAAAAAAAAAACAACAAAAAGAGCCCGAGGTTACAGTGGATTGAATGTTGTGTTTTACAGAATAAAGACGAGGATAACAGACCGAAATATCAAAATTATTCATTAAAACAATTGTTTGATGTAAATAAAGGGAAACCTACCGTTTTCGGTGATAAAAAACACAGGGACGTCGGATCTTCTCCGGTAACATCCAAAAGTCCGTGCGTAATGAAGCCACGTCTGTAATGTAGCAGGAGTAGCAGTGTGTTAGAACGGATATTAAACAACAAAACAAAAACAAAAACAAAAACAAAACAAAAAACTCTGTTAGTACAGCGAATAAATAGAATCTAAAGACGCGATTTTTCGTTAGTGGGTCTCATAAATTTACCCGGAAGAAACCATTTGGGGGGGGGGGCTCCAGAGTACCAAATCTTCTATTTAATCTGTTATTAACTAATTCGTCTGACAAATACACTTTAAACTTCTTACAGTGCCCGATGTTAAAAGTTGTCACCCATCTAACGATTGAACAGATCCATAATTGCTTAACCGATGTGATCTAGTGGGAGTCAGTACTTTTTGCGTGACTTGATGAAAGTCAATTATGGTTAAATCGAACTGAACGGACCTAAATTCCACCATCGTATGTCACCTCGCCGAAAGAAAAAAAATTACTAAAAATCAAGGAATTAACCGAATTTAATGAAATTCTAAGTGCTTATGTATTAATGAATAAAAGTTATTTATTTAAAAACTTTCAACCACGTATCTTTCGGCGGATGACATAGTGGATTTAAGGTTCGATCTAACCTAAATAGTTTTCATTTTTCTATTTTTTTCGTATTCTGTCTTAGAAAAAAATGTCCTCATGTTTTGTCACTAATTTCTCTGAATTCCGAATGGAGAAGCTTTTATCACTAACTTTAGCATACAAATCGATAGCTTCATGGGTCATACTCTGGGACTAAATACTTGATTTGGGTCGGGGATCTAAAGCACCGAATCTTCTATTTGAAATCTTATTTACAAAGTTTTACTGAAGTCTGGCTCATACACCTAAGAGTGCATACCGTGCGCGCTGTTTCAAAGTTGTAACCCACCTAATGATTGAACAGGTCAATATTGCTTAACTGATGTGATCTAGTGGGAGCCAGGGCTTTTAGTGTGACTTGATTAAAATCAAATTTTCTACTTTTTCGTATTCTAACAAATAAATAAAATATCATCATGTTTTATCAAAAACTATAGCATACAAGTCGATATCCTCATGGGTCATTCACTGGGGCTATATAAACAATTTGGCAGGGTCTTTGGCACCGAATCTTCTATTTGAGTTCTTATTTACAAAATGTTATTTATGTCTGACATGTACGTCTTAAACTTCTTATTGTGCCCACTGTTAAAAGTTGTCACCCATCTAACGATTGAATAGATCGATCATTGCTTAACTAATGTGATCTAGTGGGAGGCAATGCTTTTAGCGTTACTTGATTGAAGTCATTTTTCTATTTTTTCGTATTCAGACTAAGAAGAAAAAATGATGTTTTATCAAAAAGTTTAGCATACAAGTCGATATCGTCATGGGTCATCCCCTGGGACTATATAAACGATTTGGCAGGGTCTGCTCTGTCGAATCTTCTATGTGTCTTATTAACTAATTCTAACGTCTGACATACACGCCTTAGACTGCTTACAGTGCCCGCTGTTAAAAGTTGTCACCCATCTAACGATTGAACAGATCCACCATTGCTTAACTATTGTGATCTAGTGGGACCCCCCCCCACCCGAGGCTATATTAACGATCGCGGGGTCTAGAGTACCGAAACTTTTTCTTTGGCGTGTTATTAACTAATTCTAACGTCTGACAAATACACCTTAAACTGCTGACAGTGCCCGCTGTTAAAAGTTGTCACCCATCTAACGATTGAAGAGGTCCACCATTGCTTAACTATTGTGATCTAGTGGGACCATCCCCCCGAGGCTATATAAACGATTTAGCACCGAATCTTCTATTTGAGTTCTTATTTACAAATGTTATTGATGTCTGACATGTACGCCTTAAACTTCTTACAGAGCCCGATGTTAAAAGTTGTCACCCATCTAACGATCCATTATTGCTTAACTAATGCGATCTCGTGGAACCAGTGAAAAAAATGTCATCATATATTATCAGTAACCTTAGCGCACAAGTCTATATCGTCATAGGTCGTCATCTGCAGCTTCCATTTGTCATCTTATTTACGCGGTTACAAAGTTGTCACCCATTTAACGATTGAACAGATCCTTCGTTGCTTAACTGATGTGATCTGGTCGGAGCCAATACTTTTAGCGTGAATTTATTAAAATCCTTTTTTTTTATTTTTCTACTTTTTCGTATCTGACTTAGAAAAAAATGACATTTTTTATCACTGACCTTAGCATACAAGTCGATAATCGTCATGGGTCATACCCTAGGCCTATTATAAACCGATTTTGAAGGGTCTGTGGAGCCGAATCATATTGGAGGCGCGTAGTCTAATGGTTAGAATCATAGGAAATAGACTCGTCGATCCGAGTTCAATTCCTGGATTAAGCTGTTTGAATGTCACATAGCGCTAATACCCTTGGGAAAGGTATTGAATCCAGATCCCTCCAGCTAGTGGTGAAATATAGGGCAAAACTGGGCTCTTTAACAAAGAGAATAAAAATGAACAAATAAAAACCTTGCTAGGTAACAAGTCTAGGAGAAGGAAACTCTGAAATTCAAAACTGTTTGAACTCCGTCTTTAGAGAAATTGACCTTTGTCGCATCCGCTCGTTGCGGAGGGTTTGGTAATATATATAGCACCGATCTCTATTTGAGTTCTTATTTAACAAAGTTTTACTCAAGTTGACACTACCCCTATAGAATAGCCCCTCCCCCACAGTGCCCACTGTTTCAATATTGTCCCCATCTAACGATTTGAACAGAACCAATCAATTGCTTAACCGTTATGGTCTAAGATTGAGACCATTAAAATTTATTGTTGTGAATCTAGTGAGACCAAGGAAAGTCAATGCATTATCATGTAACCTTACATATAGTCGATATTGTGACATGGGCCTACCTCTTGAGATTGCAATTTTCTCTATTTTACGCGTGTTCAAAAGTTGTCCCATCTAACGATTTGAACAGAACACCATCATTTGGCGCTTAACGTTTATGATCTAGTGAGATACCAGTTAAAATTTTATTACTTTGCGATCTAGTGAGACCAAGGAAAGTCATGCATTACAGTAACCTTAACATACATAAGTCGATATCGTCCATGGGTATCCTTTTTGAGATTGCAAATTTTCATCTTATTTTACGCTGTTTACAGTGTCACCCATCTAAGATTGAATCAGAACCACTCATTGGCTTAACTGTCGTGATCTGTGTGAGACCAGTTAAAATTTTTCTTACACTTTTGGCGATCTGTGGGACTTAAGGAAGTAATGCATGTTATCAGTATACCTTAACATGACAAGTCGATAATCGTCATGGGTCCATCCTTTTGAGAAAATTGCATTTTTCGATCTGTATTGTACGACTGTATAAGCAAATGTTGTAACACCATGCATCTATGGATTAGATACATAATCACAGCATTGCTAACATGATGTTATGTAGTGGGCAGCGAATTGCTTTCCGCGTGACTTGAATTTTTTTCTTACTTTTCATATTGCCTGAACTTAGAAAAGAACTGTCATCTTGTGTTATTCACTAACTTTGTAATAACAATATCAATATCGTCATGGGTATACCTCTGAGGTTAAAAATACCCATAGGGTCGAAGGCGTGGGTAGGGGGCTACAAATGCGAATTTTACATCTGTTGGCGCTATTCTATTTACAAATTTATAACAAATACGACCTAAGAATTCCTAAAGTACAACTACTGTTAAAAAAAGTATGTCACCTTTAATAACGATTGAACAGAGACCGATCATGTGCTTAACTGAGATGTGATTCTGGTGGGAGCCAGAGGCTTTTAGCGTGACTTGGTTAAAGTAAATTTTTTTTTGTCTCTTTTCGTATCCCTGCAGCTTCTCCGGCACTGATGTAATGGCAATAAAGGGGTACTACAAATTATCTAGAGTTTCTAAATTGGAAACTTTAGCATTGGATGCATACTATTTAACCTTTTCGGGTATTCAATTCCCCGCGCCTGTTGGTGAAGCGTGAGAATACTGCGCGACTGCACTCTGCAGATGGGTCGACCCTCCAACCAGCATACCTATGGTTGGGGTGGCGACCCGTGATGCCTTAGATAGCAAATCTGGTGGCTAAGCAGTTCATGAATGCAATAGTTCCTGGGCCCCTTACTAGTCGAGACGTCATGGTCAGAGAGACCCACCGGATTCAATCAGCTGGTTATGTCAAGCCTAGCACCTATGATGATATGTCTAACCGTATTATCCTTATAGCAAGTCTCAACCCTTTTTAATCAATATATATTGAAGCGGTGGCTGAATGTCTTCATGTCCAGGGTATGACGTTAAACTCTATCTGATGGTGAGGTTCCAGTTCGGAGGTTCTGGGGAATATGAAGTACCCTTGATCCCCATTAGCTTCGGTCCTCTGACCCGGGTGGTATTACCTGTTAGGTCCCATCTATGGGTTA
>CM042180.1:47522085-47525749 GCA_023376005.1 Doryteuthis pealeii | reverse complement strand
AAAAAAGAGAGGAATATCAAGGTAAAAGAGCCAGTCTTGCCTACTATTAGCGCCCATAGGCTGGAGGGAGTAGGGTCATAACCTTTCCGCAAGGGTATTAGCGGCTAGTGATATATAAAGGGCATCCACCAATGAAATATCGGTTAGCAAACCTAAATATAAAAGGCCAATATATATTTACTAACCCTTCGGAAGAGGAGGGATGTGGCAGAGTGTATTTCATAGCGGAGTTTTCCTTCTCCTAGATAAGTTACCTAACCCAAGGTTAAAGAGCTCAATCTGTCCTGTTATTTACCCATAGCTGGAGGGAGAATAGTTTGAGATTCATATTTCACCAGATATTATTATTACTCTGAGGAAGATCGTACAAAGTGAAACGCGAGAGTGACCGATCGGGTTTGGAAACATAAATCAAAAAGGCAAAATATGTATTTGCTAAAACGTACAAAAGAAGAAGAAGAAGAAGAAAAGAAGAAGAAGAAGAAGAAGAAGAAGTAGGATGTGGCATAGGGCCATTGTCTTAAGCGGAGTTTAATAGGTTTGAATTCAGAGTTTTCCTTCGCCTAGATCAGTTGTCTAGCGAAGGTTAAACGAGCGTCATCTGTCCTGGTATTATACCCATAGCTGGAGGGAGAATAGTTGGATCCATACATTCGCACCAGATTATTATTATTACTACGGGAAGACCGTACAAAGTGAAACGCAATGATATATACAGCATCCGGCAAGAGTGACCGATCGGGTTTGGGAAACATAAATCAAAAAAGCAAAATATGTATTTGCTAACCGTAAAGAAGAAAAGAAGAAGAAGAAGAAGAAGAAGGAAGAAGAGAAGAAGAAGAAGAAGAGAAGGTGGGCAGAGTGTCATTTTTTTAACTGTAGTTTATATAGGTTTGATTCGGAGTTTTCTTTCTCCTAGATCAGTTTCCTAACCAAGGTTAAAGAGCTCAGTCTGTCCTGGTATTTACCCATAGCCAAGATTTTTCTTGAACCTCTAAGTATAAAAATGACCCTAGACGGGTTTACATGCCGTTAAAATCAATCAATCAATTAATCAACATAAACATCCAAAATTCTGAGTATAAAGCTGGCATCGCGTTATATTTGCACCTCGATATCTTACGAGACAGATATATTTATTAGCAATGACATTTAAATTGTACGAGAATTTACGGCAAAGTTTTGTTTCAATTAATTTCCATAAGAGAATACAAGAACCCTAAAAGCAACATTTTGAAATATTTCCTTTCGGTTGATTTCCTTTTTGAATTTTTTCAAAAGAAACTTTGGAAATTAAGGATGAATATACGGAATAGAACGAGAGGCATTTAATAAATAAGTTCATTGTTTTTAAAAAGAAGTAAAATAATTTTTTTCAGAGAATTATATATATATATATATATATATATATATATATATATATATATATATATATATTCTACAAATGTATACTTTGCATTGTTTACAGCAAAATGATTTTAATCTCGGCAAAATATTTGTATTGAGTCTATTTAAAATGGCAGCAAATCCATCAGTGTTTCAGGCTTAAATAGCGGTCTGTAAATGTTTTTTGGTGGCTGAGAAGTGCAAACCATGTGAGATTTACTGATAAATAAGACGTCGAGATTTAAAACTAGATTTACAAATCATAGACACTTATTTTCTTAGAAATGCAACAACTCTATCGACTTAGTCAAGTATGAGGTAGGGTCCTGGCGAGGTCATTTAGATCGAAACAATGATAGACCCTTAACTAGTATTATCTGCGTTATTCGGACTATTGTCCTCATCTTTATTATTATTTGGACACATGGCCTAATGGATAAGGTAGTTAGGTTAAGACAGTTCTAAGTGACAGTTATCTCTGGATTCCGGGTTCAATCCTGAGTAGAGGCAGTAACATAGAAAAATAATTAACACAACTCCTACCCCAGCTATGGTTAGCGGAATGAGGACAGGATAACTCCGTGGACTGAATAAAGGGTTAAGTTCAAAGTTCCGTGATGGCTCCCGATTACGACAAGTTCCCGAGTTCGAAAAGAAGGTTCCCGAGATCGAGAAGGTTCCCGAGTCCGACAAGAAATACCTGAAGGGCATATCGGCCGAAACAGTGTACAGATAACAATAAAGATGAGGACAATAGTCCGAAAAACGCAGATAATACTAATCATCAAGCCTCATCTCAAACATTCAGAGGAATAGACCCTTAACTCTTTTCCACTATCACTATTGGTAAGTAAAAAAAGTAAAGTCGATGCGGTGGCCTAATATCGATATCAGCCAGGCAGCGAGGGAGTCTATCTCCTTTTCACTAGCGCTATACCAAAGAGATTGTTTTTGCGTCTGGGGTGGAGCGTCACACCTATTATCAGCTCCTTACTTTACCAGACAGATCCCTGTGGTATTCATACGCTGAGTTGGCGTGAGCCGGTATAAAACCAGGAACCTTGTGGACCCTAGACGGACGCTCTACCGACTGAGCTAAACCGGCCCTTCGTTATTGACATCCTCAAACATCGTAATATAGATAGATAGATATGAACAGACTGATATTTACACATATACAAACACAAACACACACATTATATATATATATATATATATAATATATATATTATTATTTATATTTTTGCTTGAAGGCAATTATAATGCATGTATCGTATAAAATTCGATAATTATAGAAAATAATCTTGACAAGAGAATCCCGCAAAGGATGGCTCGCTATGCAGAACACCGTAACAGACTGTTTCGACTTTATTAAGTCTCTTCAGCGATGTATACTAACGACTCCCTCCGACAGGAATCGAAACCGGGACTTCACAGGCATAGTCAGAGACCATATCCGTTCGGCCGCCGGTACATAGCGAACAATCCCTGCGAAATTACCCTTGTCAATGAAACTACTACACGCCTCTACCATAGTAGGTAAGTGGACGTTTATTGTGTAGTAAACAAACTCGGCCGTGAGCTCTTCGGCGAAGTGAATAAGATTTTTGGATGTTTGTTTGTTTATAAAAGCATTGTTGAATAAATTATTATTTATATTTTTGCTTGAAGGCAATTATAATGCATGTATCGTATAGAGAGAGAGAGAGGGGGAGGGGAGAGGGAGAGGGAGAGAGAGAAAGAAAGAAAGAAAGATAGTTATAAACGGATTTATGACAGATATATATATATATATATATATATATATATATATATATATATATATATATATATAAGAGATACATATTAACAAACTAATATAGATAGATAGATTGATTAATTGATAGATAATTAACAGCACGAGACCGCTCGAATTGTTGAGCTTCCTGGTAAAAGGTCAATTCTAATGAGCACCAGCTAATTTGTCTTAGACATTTTGTTAATTAAAAATCTACTCGATTTATCATTATATATACTAGCAAAATAAAAAACGTCCTCTGGGCGACGTAAAATAAAAATTACCTCATGGGAGTTGAAAATTTAATATCCGAGAGTTTGTATCATAAGTAGAGTAAAATCATCAAATTTATTAAAGGAGTAAAAAATAAAATAAATTTATTGAAGGAGCAAAAAAAAAGAATTGAAATGGAAACTTAGTTCTGATAACTTTAAATATATATTAAAATAAAACAAACTATATATAGATATATAATACCAGGTATTTATTTATTAAAACTTG
>CM042180.1:47509585-47517085 GCA_023376005.1 Doryteuthis pealeii | reverse complement strand
CAAAAACAAAAAAAAACTCTGTTAGTACAGCGAATAAATAGAATCTAAAGACGCGATTTTTCGTTAGTGGGTCTCATAAATTTACCCGGAAGAAACCATTTGGGGGGGGGGGGGTCCAGAGTACCGAATCTTCTATTTAATCTGTTATTAACTAATTCTAACGTCTGACAAATACACTTTAAACTTCTTACATTGCCCGATGTTAAAAGTTGTCACCCATCTAACGATTGAACAGATCCATAATTGCTTAACCGATGTGATCTAGTGGGAGTCAGTACTTTTTGCGTGACTTGATGAAAGTCAATTATGGTTAAATCGAACTGAACGGACCTAAATTCCACCATCGTATGTCACCTCGCCGAAAGAAAAAAAATTACTAAAAATCAAGGAATTAACCGAATTTAATGAAATTCTAAGTGCTTATGTATTAATGAATAAAAGTTATTTTATTTAAAAACTTTCAACCACGTATCTTTCGGCGGGATGACATAGTGGATTTAAGGTTCGATCTAACCTAAATAGTTTTCATTTTTCTATTTTTTCGTATTCTGTCTTAGAAAAAAATGTCCTCATGTTTTGTCACTAATTTCTCTGAATTCCGAATGGAGAAGCTTTTATCACTAACTTTAGCATACAAATCGATAGCTTCATGGGTCATACTCTGGGACTAAATACTTGGTTTGGGTCGGGGATCTAAAGCACCGAATCTTCTATTTGAAATCTTATTTACAAAGTTTTACTGAAGTCTGACTCATACACCTAAGAGTGCATACAGTGCGCGCTGTTTCAAAGTTGTCACCCACCTAATGATTGAACAGGTCCATATTGCTTAACTGGTGTGATCTAGCGGGAGCCAGGGATTTTAGTGTGACTTGATTAAAATCAAATTTTCTACTTTTTCGTATTCTAACAAATAAATAAAATATCATCATGTTTTATCAAAAACTATAGCATACAAGTCGATATCCTCATGGGTCATTCACTGGAGCTATATAAACGATTTCGCAGGGTCTTCAGCACCGAATCTTCTATTTGAGTTCTTATTTACAAAATGTTATTTATGTCTGACATGTGCGCCTTAAACTTTTTACAGTACCCACCGTTAAAAGTTGTCACCCATCTAACGATTGAATAGATCGATCATTGCTTAACTGATGTGATCTAGTGGGAGGCAATGCTTTTAGCGTTACTTGATTGAAGTCATTTTTCTATTTTTTCGTATTCAGACTAAGAAGAAAAAATCATATTTTATCAAAAACTTTAGCATACAAGTCGATATCGTCATGGGTCATCCCCTGGGACTATATAAACGATTTGGCAGGGTCTGCTCTGTCGAATCTTCTATGTGTCTTATTAACTAATTCTAACGTCTGACATATACGCCTTAGACTGCTGACAGTGCCCGCTGTTAAAAGTTGTCACCCATCTAACGATTGAACAGATCCACCATTGCTTACCTAGTGTGATCTAGTGGGACCATCTTCCGCGAGGTTATATTAACGATCGCGGGGTCCAGAGTACCGAAACTTTTCTTTGGCGTGTTATTAACTAATTCTAACGTCTGACAAATACACCTTAAACTGCTGACGGTGCCCGCTGTTAAAAGTTGTCACCCATCTAACGATTGAAGAGGTCCACCATTGCTTAACTATTGTGATCTAGTGGGACCATCCCCCCGAGGCTATATAAACGATTTAGCACCGAATCTTCTATTTGAGTTCTTATTTACAAATGTTATTGATGTCTGACATGTACGCCTTAAACTTCTTACAGAGCCCGAAGTTAAAAGTTTCCACCCATCTAACGATTGAACAGATCCATCATTGCTTAACTAATGCGATCTCGTGGAACCAGTGAAAAAAATGTCATCATATATTATCAGTAACCTTAGCGCACAAGTCTATATCGTCATAGGTCGTCATCTGCAGCTTCCATTTGTCATCTTATTTACGCATTTACAAAGTTGTCACCCATTTAACGATTGAACAGATCCTTCGTTGCTTAACTGATGTGATCTGGTCGGAGCCAATACATTAAGCGTGACGTTATTAAAGTCATTTTTTTTATTTTTCAACTTTTTCGTATTCTGATTTAGAAAAAAATGACATTTTATCACTGACCTTAGCATACAAGTCGATATCTTCATGGGTCATCCCCTAGGGTTATATAAACGATTTGGCAGAGTCTATTGCACCGAATCATATGGAGGCGCGTGGTCTAATGGTTAGAATCATAGGAAATAGACTCGTCGATCGGAGTTCAATTCCTGGATGAAGCTGTTTGAATTTCACATAGCGCTAATACCCTTGGAAAAGGTATGAATCCAATTCTCCCTCCAGCTATGGGTAAATAGCAGGGCAGACTGGGCTCTTTAACCTTGGCTAGGTAACCAGTCTAGGAGAAAGAAAACTCTGAATTCAAACCTGTTGAACTCCGCTTTAGAAATTTACCTTGTGTCGCATCCTGCTCGTGTGGAGGGGTTGGTAAATATATATAGCACCGAATCTTCTATTTGAGTTCTTATTTACAAAGTTTTACTCAAGTCTGACACATACCCCTAAGAATACCCACAGTGCCCACTGTTTCAATATTGTCCCCCACGATTGAACAGAACCATCATTGCTTAACCGTTATGATCTAATGAGACCAGTTAAAATTTTAACTTTGCGATCTAGTGAGACCAAGGAAAGTCATGCATTATCAGTAACCTTAACATACAAGTCGATATCGTCATGGGTCATCCTCTTGAGATTGCATTTTTCGTCTTATTTACGCTGTTACAAAGTTGTCACCAATCTAATGATTGAACAGAACCATCATTGCTTAACTGTTGTGATCTGGTGAGACCAGTTAAAATTTTAACTTTGCGATCTAGTGAGACCAAGGAAAATCATGCATTATCAGTAACCTTAACATACAAGTCGATATCGTCATGGGTCATCCTTTTGAGATTGCATTTTTCGTCTTATTTACGCTGTTACAAAGTTGTCACTCATCTAATGGTTGAACATATCCAGCATTGCTTAACTGATGTGATGTAGTGGAAGCGAATGCTTTCCGCGTGACTTGAATTTTTTCTACTTTTTCATATTCTGACTTAGAAAAGAATGTCATCTTGTGTTATCACTAACTTTAGTATACAAATCAATATCGTCATGGGTCATACACTTAGACTAAATAAACCATTGGTCGGACGCGGGGAGGGGGGCTACAAGAGCGAATTTTTTATCTGGATTTTCATTTACAAAATTTAACACATACGCCTAAAAATTCTTACAGTGCCTGCTGTTAAAAAGTTGTCACCCATTTAACGATTGAACAGAACCATCATTGCTTAACTGATATGATTTGGTGGGAGCCAGAGCTTTTAGCGTGACTTGGTTAAATTAATTTTTTCTACTTTTTCGTATTCTGACTTCCGGATCTGAGTGGTCCTGGGAGTAATGGCAATAAAGGGATACTCTACATTATCCAGAGCTCCTGAATTGGAACTTTACCATTGGATGCACACTATTTAACCTTTTCGGGTATTCAATTCCCCGCCCTGTTGGCTGAAGCTTGAGAATACACCGACTGCACCTCTGCAGATGGGTAAGATTCATCCAATGGGAACACCTGTTGTCTGTGGGTGGTGACCCCTGATGCTTAAAATGGAACTGGTGGCTAAGCAGTCCATGACATGCAACACTCCACTTAGAACCTTACTTAGGCTAGACGCGCGGTCAGAGAGACCCCACCAATCAATCAGCTGGTCATGTCAAGCCCTAGCACCTATATGATTGTGATAACCGTATTACCGTTATAGCAAGTCTCAACGCTTTTAATCATATATCTACTTGAAAGCGTTGCCTGAATGTCTTCATGTCCAGGGTATGACGTTAAACTCTATCTGATGGTGAGGTTCCAGTTCTGGAGGTCTGGGGAATATGAAGTACTCCTTGATCCCCATTGCTTCAAGGTCCACTCTGACCCGGAGTGGTAGTACCTGTTAGGGTCCCATCTATGGGTTAAATGTGTTTGAAACAAATTGAGTACCCATCAAGGATGAATAAAACAAAAACGTCTTTGGCATAAAATGACCCAAATGGGATGACATGCTGTAAAACCCAACCAACAAACCAATCAACCAACCAACAAGAATGAATAAAACAAAAACAACTTCAGCATGAAATAACCTAACAAGGGTTGACATGCTGCAAACTCCAACTAACCCACCGCATCTTTAACAACAAGTGAAGGATTCTAATTAGTAGATTTATTCTATGTACTAGCAAATATATGCACACTCCGGGTGCAAGTATTTAACTTTTAATATAATAAAATATCATGTTAAATTAGAAAGGCTAATAAAACTGAATAAAAATGCAGATAAAACGATTTAGAACAGAGGGGGTATGATTGAAAAATAGAACAACTTTGAAACTAACTCTTCCATCATTTTCCGTTACTCCCGTCTTTCATCGGTAAATTTTCCTAATTTAACTATTTAGTTAAAATAGGAAGTAAAGAATAATATTAGTTATTTCTTCTTGTTAATGGATTTCTTTTAAGATTTATCCCCGAGATTTTTGCTCATACTCATTAAGATAACACCAAATAATTAGAAATCAATAATACTAAGCACATATTTATTAAAATCAAATTTTTAATATCAATATGCAAATTACCCTTCCCATTCACACTGTAAACCACTATTTTGTTGTTTATATAAATACAACTGCATGTTATTAGCATGTAGATATGGTCAACAGTCTTAATGATGTAAAACACTTTTATTAATAATTGATGTTTAGATAAAAATAAAATCATGGAGAATGTGATGTAAATAACAAAGGGAATTGTGACTTGTATAGTAATATAGTTTCGGTTACAGACAGACAAACCCACAATCTCCATTATAATAAGAGATTAATGATTTTGATTATAGATTAAATACTCATTGATTAACTTGTGCAATGTTTAATGGTATTGTGACCAAAAAAGTGACGTAGTTTCTGTCACGGACAGACAGACACCGAGTCTTCATTATTAGATAGTAGATGCTAATAATATTAAGTGTGGCCAGAAGTAGTGAAAAGAAAAAAAATTCCAAAGAAAGAAGAAAACCCGAATTCAACCCAGCTATGGGCTAGATAGTACCGTTACTACTTTTGAGATACCTATTGTTTTATGGACACGGCGACACAAGTTCAAATCCTGGACGAGACTAGATGCCTTTCACTTAGCGCTAATACCCTTTGGAATGGTATGAATTCATGAAGGGGTTCCATATACGAGGAATTGGATCTGTTTAAAAATTATACTACTATTACTACGTTTGAAGTTCGATGCTCACTAAAAATTTCAGTTGCAAATTGGTTCTAATCTCTTATTTGGAACATTTTATCTCGTGAAATGTTGCGCATGCAGGGTAACGGTTATATAAGCGTGGCTACTTGAAAATTAAGTATAGATATTAAATAGTGAGATTTGGTACGCTAATACTTAATGCTCATATAAACGGATGTGGTATTTTTTAATCCAACATAAGATTTGCAGATTTTACCTCAAATTCGGCCCTCAAGATTTCATCTTACATGAAACTGCTGTTAAACAATTCATATGCACCTTACTGTGCATTTATATTTATATATATATATATATATATATATAATATATATATATATATATATATATAATATATTCTTTTGCTGGTGGATTTAAAAGTAACTGTGATATATATATATATATATATATATATATATATATATATATATATCACAGTTACTTAAATCCATCAAGCAAAAAGAATATATATATATATATATATATATGTCTATCTGACTATATATATATATATATATATATATATATATCACAGTTACTTTAAATCCATCAAGCAAAAAAATAATATATATATCGTAGTCAATGACAACAGCTGCCTAATTAATATATATTATTATTATATTATTACTATTATTATTTAAAGAATTAAAGATTAACAAATATATATATATATATATTATATATATATATATATATATGTATATGTATATATTGTGTATGTATGTATGTATGTATGTATATACATATCATAGATTGATAGATAGACATACATTAATGAAGTTAGATAGAAATTCATAATAATAAGGTTATATATATATATATGTATAGATGGATAGAGAGATTGATGGATGGGTAAATATTCTCATATATATATAATATATATATATATATATATATATATATATATATATATATATATATATATATATATATATCACATAACATATATATATGTGCGTGTTTGTATTTATATAATTGTCTACAGGAATAAGGATTATGCGTGAGCGGTGAATCTGCAAAATTGCGAAAAAAACATGAAGACAACAGACTTAATTGCATTCCTCGTGTTGGCTTGTCAGATCCTACCAACTTTTCCAAACAGTGACGCCCCCACACACAGACAGATGCACATTTAATCATGATATATATATATATATAAAGATAAATCTAATGAGTCATACGAACGTACTAAAAGTTTCGCTTAATGCTCTTCAGAGCTAAGATCTGACTCAGATCTTAGCCCTGAAGAGCATAAAGCTAAACTTTTAGTAGGTTCGTCTGACTCATTAGATTTATCTTTATTATTTGCTCTACTTAGTATTGAGCACCTTTTACTTATTAGCTTTAGTCTCCTGGCGGTCTTGTATGAATACACACACACACACACACACACACACATATATATATATATATATGTATATATAATTTAATATACTAAACTTGTTGGTAAATCATCGCGGTGAGAAAAAAAACAGCAAATAGTTTGATTGTAAAAATATACTACCAAACATTACCCGGGGAGAAAACAAATTTTTGGAAAAAAGAAAAGACCAAGATAATCGTACCAACCAAAAATAATCTATTAGTACAATATTTTGGCCAAAAGAAAAAACAATTTATATATATGTATATATATATATATATATATATACTCATACAAAACCGCCAGGAAACTAAAGCTAATAAGTAAAAAGTGCTCAATACCTAAGTAGAGCCAATAATAAAGATAAATCTAATGAGTCAGACGAACCTACTAAAAGTTTCGCTTAATGCTCTTCAGGGCTAAGATCTGACTCTTAGCCCTGAAAAGCATTGAGCGAAACTTTTAGTAGGTTCGTCTGACTCATTAGATTTATCTTTATATATACTAGCAAATATATGCACCCTCCGGGTGCAAGTATTTTAGTTAAATTTTATTATAAAATATGATATTAAATTAGAAAGGCTAATGAAACTGAATAAGAATGTAGATAAAAAGATTTTGAACAGAGGGGGTATGATTGAAAAATAGAACAACTTTGAAACTAACTCTTCCATCATTTTCCGTTACTCCCGTCTTTCATTGGTAAATTTTCCTAATTTAACTGTTTAGTTAAAATAGGAAGTAAATAATAATATTACAGTTATTTCTTCTTGTTAAGGGATTTCTTTTAAGATTTATTGAAGAGATTTTTG
>CM042180.1:47502085-47504585 GCA_023376005.1 Doryteuthis pealeii | reverse complement strand
AAAAATGGACAAATACCAGGACCTTGCCAGAGAACTGAAAAAGTTATGGAATATGAAAGAAAGTCATATCAATTGTAGTTGGTGCACTTGGAACGGTCCCAAAGGATTGGAAAATCTGGATATCAGAGGAAAGACGGAGACATCAGAAACTGCACTGCTGCAATCTGCTAGAATACTTAGAAGAGTCCTGGAGACTTGAGACTTGTTGTCACTCAGACTCTAGTGAAAGACCATCAGCTAATGCTGATGTGAAAACTCAAAAGGAGTGAATAATAATAATAATAATAATAATAATAATAATAATAATAATAAAATAAGGGCTTGGAAAGTTTGGATATCAGAGGAAGGATTGAAACCATTCAGAACACTGCTTGCTGCAATCTGCCAGAATACTCAGAAGAGTCCTGGAGACCTGAGGAGACTTGCTGTCACTCAGGCTCAGTGAAAGACCATCAGCTAACACTGATGTGAAAACTCAAAAGGAGTGAATAATAAATAATAATAATAATAATAATAATAATAATAATAATAATAATAATATACACACAACATTATGCGATATTATCGACATGATATTTAGATTATGAGTTTTAATAGATGGTTGGTTGATTGATTTTAACGGTATATCAACCCGTCTGGGGGTATGTCATGCCTAATGTTTAGAAAGTAATACATGTTGTGTATTTATATTTATACTTTTGTAGTAATTGGTTTTAACAATGTGTTAGCATTATTGTGGATCATATTGTATGGTATTGATTAGGTTCATGTCTATATTCTATGGTATAATTTTATTCCTCCAAAAAAGGACAGAATATCTTCTATGTTGAATTTTCAAATAGACCTTTCATGTTTTGCATTAAAATAACAGTTTCTTTATGTGAGCAAAAAACCGGCATTCTATGAATAAGTGTTTAACAGTCAAAGGTGTTTAACATGTTTCACACTGTGCTTGTTTGAGTATATAGGAGTGAGTTTTAATAGAGAAATATTGATTAAATGTTTTGTTTATAGTTGGGCTACAGACTTACAGATTTATGAACATGTTTATCCAAGCGTATATCGCTATATATATATATATATATATATATATATATATATATATATATATATAAAGTAAAGTAAAGTAAGTCGTCGGGGCGGCCAAAAGTCGGTATCAGCCAATCAGCGAGGGAGTCTATCCCCTTTTCAATAGCGCTAGACCAAGGAGATTGTTTTTAGCATCTGAGGTGGAGTGCCGCAACTACCATCAGATCCTTACTTTACCGCACAGATCCTGTGCTACTCATACGCTGAGTTAGCGGGGACCGGTATCGAACTAGGAACCTTGTGGTTTCTTGCCGAACGCTCTACCGACTGAGCTAACCTGACCCCTATATATATATGGTGATTGCCACTTCTTCACAGAAGAAACCCATTTCCACAAGCAAACTGCCCGGTTGTGAGCACGCAGGTGACTCAGGGGTCCCGCCCTGCTTTTACGCGCCCTGTCGCACATATTAGATCCGCACACCAGCTTCCTTTCGTATGGAACCGTACGTAACTGAGAAGCCCAGTCCTCGACAGGCAAGCCCTGCCACGCATATCACATATATGGTCAGACTTGCACACACACACACACACACACACATACATATATATATATATATATATATATATATATATATATAATGGACTCTCCTGTCGATTTTCGACGTATGAGGGTTCATACACACTATGAACTCCCACCCAGTGATGTGTTTATAGTGGTGAAGGCTTGTGTTAGACCATCCACACTTTTTGGCACAGTCGATAGGAAAGAATTGGTGCATCAAGGGTTGCCACAAACCCAATCAACGACCGACCTCAGGAATTTTGAATTCAGAGTTATCCCTCTCCTAGACTGGATACCTACCCAAGGCTGAAGGGACCAGTCTGCCCTACTATTTAACCCATAGCTGGAGGGAATTTTGAATTCAGAATTATCCCTCTCCTAGACTGGTTACCTACCCAAGGTTGAAGGGCCCAGTCTGCCCTACTATTTAACCCATAGCTGGAGGGAATTTTGAATTCAGAGTTATCCCTCTCCTACACTGGTTACCTACCCAAGGCTGAAGAGCCCAGTCCGCCCTAATATATATATATATATATATATGGGGGGTGCGTGTGTGTGTGTGTGTGCTACCTTTACTTACTAGTGCCCAAAGTTTTCCGTGTTAGGAACTGCCACTGGGTCTTTATTTTGCTATGTGTTGAGAGTTCAACTTTGTGATACGAGAGAACTTCAAATACGCTTATGTTAATAAGTTCACTGACAATTTTTATGTTAGCATTTTCATTACACCAAAAGAATAAGCTTAAAAAATACTACAGCACATAATTCATTTCATTCTATTATATTATGGTTTCATACATGACAGTGCTACTTTTCTTATTAAAAAAGAAATTAGGGTGTTTATACCGGTCCCCGCCATCTCAGCCTATGAGTAGCACAGGGATTTGTGCGGTAAAGTAAGGAGCT
>CM042180.1:47484585-47492085 GCA_023376005.1 Doryteuthis pealeii | reverse complement strand
ATATATATATATATATATGTGTGTGTGTGTGTGTGTGTGTGTGTGTGTGTGTGTGTGAAGAGAAAGTGGAAGTTATCCGACAGTATGTAATATAGTGTAAAATTGAAAAAACACAAGTTCATAAAACGAGTGATGTTTATTGCGCCAACGCGGCAGTGTTTCAATCTGTTTCAATAGATCTTCATCAGGGCTTTTTTTTTTAATTTGGGGATAAAATAAGTTTATCATAAAGATTAAGAAGACTGTGGGAGTCTTTTGCTTTGTCGGTCAATCTGTTTAAAAAAAGACTCTCACAGTCTTCTTATTCTCTGTGATAAACTTAATTTATCCTCAAATTAACAAAAGCCCTGATGAAGATCTATTGAAACAGATCGAAACACTGCAGCGTTGGCGAAATAAATATTACTCGTTTAAAGTGTTTTTTCAATTTCACTATATCATAATATATATATATATATATATATATATATATATATATATATATGTGTGTGTGTGTGGTGTGTGTGTGTGTGTGTGTGTGTGTGTTGAAGAAAGTGAAAGTAAATATATATATACAATGTTAAGATAAAACTTATTTATTTCATGTGTATTTATGGGTTAAGGCTTAATATGAATAATTATGTGCATATAAACAATAAAGATGAGGACAACAGTCCGATATATCATAATTATGAAATGTATTGTTTTAATAATGGTTTTACATCAGTCACCCTGACGTAACATCAGGAAGCTAAGAAGAAAGCATCGTCAACAAAGCATCGGCACATCAACATCTTCAGGGACAGCCTTCAAATGCGACATCTGTGGTTGAGAATGTTTTTCAAACATTTGACTTCACAGTCACAGGAGGCGCTGTAACTTCAAAGTGCACAAAAAGTTTATTATAGTCTTCCGAGACTGAAATGCAATAGAATTTTTTTTTAAATTGTTTTAATAAGTCAACATCAGAATCTCCTTATCTGTGGGGCTTCATCAACATCTCCATTATATGTCGGGTGCTCCACTGATATAGGAACAACAGGGGTACCCCTATTTTTTATTTTGCAGTGGTGGACTCACTGCTTAATTCCGTTTCAGGACAGGATGCTAAATCGCAAACAGACACAGTAGATGTATTTTAAAGTCAAGATTAAACATTGATAATTAATACTCATGTTCCTTAAAAGTATGACCGTTATCACCTTGCAATGCCCCCTGGTTAAAAATGAGACTATCCAAATGAAATGCAAAAATGTAAATCCTGATTATTTGGTGCTGCTTATCTGCCGAATTTTTATTTCTCATGAGTATCATCACCTTAGCTAAATAATAGACCATTCCATTTTTATCATCAAAGATTATAATCAAAGATTATCATTGATGAGTGATATCGTTTGTGATACATTATTTCATTTTCATCATCATCATCATCATCATCATCATCATCAAGTTGACTCGATCTCGTTTTGTTTATAAGTACAGAAAATTATTTAAAAATTATTCTAGATAAAATAAAGCAAATAAAATACCGGGCGTGCGAACCTCAGATCATCATCAGGACAGAGCAGATCAGTTTAAGTGCCGTTGATTTCGGCTTACTAGGTAATACGAGGAAAAATGTGTACGGTTTAGCTGAGTCGGTAGCTAGGATTCACAAGGTTCCTGGTTCGATACCGGCTCTCGCTAGCTGAAGGATCCGTGCGCTAAAGTGAGCAGTTGATTCTAGGTGTGGCGCTCTACCTCACACTCAAAAAAAATCATCTTCGTCTACCGCTAGTGAAAAGGGGATAGACTCCTTCGGTCTCTGGCTGATACCGACATTAGGCCACACCGTTGATTTTATATATATACTTTTTTAGTGCGTATATACTACGTAGAAAATTACATATGTAATCAAATGGGTCCGGCATTGTTGGTTTCACATCCTATTAAAAGTCATGAACTCATTTCTCCCTGTGTAAAAATAAATACGGACAGGTTTCCCCAGACATAATGGTAAGGCCACCAGCCTGTAAGAAGAAAACTTTATATTTCAAAGAGAAGAGAAGAGAAAGGAAAATGACATCATTGCTATATATATATATATATATATATATATATATATATATATATATATATATATAAGTAAAGTGATCGTGGTGGCCTAAAGTCGATATAAGCGAGACAGGGAATCAGTCTATCTCTTTTCACTAGGGTCAGACCAAGGAATTTTGGAGGTCAAGAGTGGACCGCCACACCTATCATCTGCTCTTTACTTTACCGTACAGATACCTGTATTACTCATGCACTGAGTTGGCTAGGGCCGGTATCGGTTCCAAGTCAGACGCTCTACTGACTAACCTAAACCGACCCCATATATATATATATATATATATATATATATATATATAGATAGATAGATAGTCCTAGGTTGATATTTTTTTCTTCATACACACAACTTTGTGCACTTATGAACGAAGAGATACGGTTCCCTGAAGCGTTGTGACTAACGTTCTGAACTTCGCTGTAGTAGTAAGTGGGTTCGAATTCCAGTCGCGCTTATAGGTTTATTTTTGCACAAATGCCCTTATAAAATACATTCACCTCCCAGCTAATAGTTAAATAATATCACTACGCTGGCTTTTACACTATACAGGGTGGACTATAATAATGCTGTGGTTACTTGAAAAATCGGGTATACGCAGGCAGACCCCACACGACAGCGGAACTGAAATAAAGCATCCGTAGAGAGATAACAGCTATCCCAGTTTATATGCTAAACCACACTTTACGTGATATGAGAAATCGAGCTCTCGAATGTTTTCGTCATGATAGTGAGCACCCAAAGACATAATATTTAAATTTAGATTACATGTAAAACTCCTGTGTATCAGTTATGTAATAAATATACTTAGTACTCTGTGTTGTTTTTGTAATCTGAAAAAAATAGCATTTAAGATGTGTCTCATTATTATGGTCTACCCTGTATATCGCAACACTTAAAACTGAAAAGGTGACAGATGCTAAGAGAAATATTCGTACATATGTAGAGACTGAGAACTGTATACATAAACACACACACACACACACACACACACACACATATATATATATATATATATATATATATATATATATTAGTATTGTCATCACACATTAAATATATATATATATATATATATATAATGTGTGTGTTGTGTATGTATATATATATATATAAGTAAAAGTAACGTTGGCGGAGTGGCCTATTGTCGGTATCAGTCGGACAGCAAGGGAGTCTATCCCCTTTTCACTAGCGCTAGACGAGGGAGATTATTTTGTACGTATGAGGTGGTGTGCACAGAAGCTGTGCTACTCATATGCTGAGTGGTCGAAGGCTGGTATCGAACCTGGAAACTTGTGGTTCCGAGGCGGACTCTAAACCAGCACATACACTCACACACACACACACACACATACACACATATATATATATATATATATATATATATATATATATATATATGATAGTTTTGACTGATTCTAAAATGAGTGACAGCTTATATGGTTGGGGCTGAATAATCACAACATTTAACAGATTTGAATTCATAGATGTCCTTCTCCTAGTCTGGTTGTCTAACCAAGATTAAAGAGATCAGTCGGCCTTACTATTTACCATAGCGGAAAGAGAGTTGGATTAATACCTTTCCCAGGGATATTAGCGCTATGTGAAATGCAAACAGCCTAGTCCACGATTTGAACTCCGGTCGACGAATTCATTTCCTACGACATTAATGCTTGCACTAAGCGTCCCCACTATGTATGTATATATATTGTGCGTATGTGTGTTGTGTGTGTGTATACAAACAATTTTTAATTTGTGTAGATATAAGCTACCCCTAACTTTGCCAAACTTTTATCAGAATTATTTGCTGTATTAACTTTCCAATAAAACATTAATTGGAGATGATTGCTTTCACTAGGGCTCGAACACCGACAAACAAACTAAAACAACTTTGAGGTATGACTGATCAAGTCTTTGTCTGTAGTTTGTATTAAACCAAGTAAAACGAATGAAAGTTAATAAAAAAATAAATAAATAAAGAAAGAAAGAAAGAAAGAAGAATATAAAGAAAGTAGGAAAGTTAAGAAGAAAGGAACAATGGAATGAATTAGATGAAGAAGGGGTGAGAGAAATGAAAGAAAAAACATTAAGAAAGAAAGAAAGAAAGGAAGAAAGAAAGGAAGGAAGAAAGAAAGAAAGAAGGATATTAAAAAAATGTGAACGAAGGATAAAGGAATGAAATAAAATGAGTTAAAGAAATAAAAGAAGAAAAAAATAAAAAGAAAGAAAGAAGAATATAAAGAAAGAACGAAATGTGTGAAGGAAGTAACAAAGGAATGAAATAAATAAAGAATAAGTAAGAGAATGAAGAAGATAAAACCTTAATAAAAGAATGAAAGAGAATGTAAAAAAATAAAGAAAGGTGCGAAAAAGAAAGAATGAAAAGAAAAGAAGAAAATCCTAAGAAAGAAAGAAAGAAAGAAAGAAGAAAGAATGAATGAGTGAGAGAAAACAAGAAGAAGAAAAATTGAAGAAAAAGAGAAAGAAAGAAAATATGAAGAATGAAAGAAACAGTGAGAAGATGGAAAGAAAAAAGGGTGTGAACGAAATAAAGAATTAGCGAGAGAAAGAAAAGAAGAAAAAAAAGAAGAAAGACTGAAAGAAGAACAGAAAGAAGGAGTTAAAGAAATAAGGAATAAAGAAAGAAAAATAAGGAAAATGAACGAAAAAGAAGAAAGAAGAGAAAGAAGAAATTAGGCATAAAGATAGAAAAAAATAGCAAAAACAAAGAAAAACATGCAAAAATATAATACATACACACATTTTACGCAATAAGTTCACACACATAAATATATATATATATATGTAAGACGAACTTTGTATTAGTGACTTGAATAAGTAAATGAATAAATAAACATATATATATATATATATATATATATATATATATATATATATATATAAACTTTTCTCATTCGCAGTCCATCACTGTATATATATATATATATATATATATATATATATATAGACACCGTGTTTCGTTGATCTACGTCTCTTAATGGTGGCTAGATATTTGCAGACTACCTCTGACCAGGCGATATATATATATATATATATATATATATATATATATATATATATGGTTTGGATAGCAGATATATAAAGTCAACGGTGCGTGCTAACTATCAGTTTCTCGCCTATGTGATTTCCAATCAAAGGTGGTTTGAAAATCGTATACGGAAGAAACTGAGTGTTTCCAACCGGCATAGACTTAATGTTTTCCCTACCCTAAACGGGAAATATATGATCTACCAATAATTTTGAACACTATTTAGAGATATAGATACATACATACATAGATACATAGATACATACATAGAGAGAGAAACATACACTCACACAAACATATATATATATATATGTGTGTGTGTGTGTGTGTGTGCGCGCGCGCGTCTCTCTGTGTGTGTGTGTGTGTGTGTGTGTGTGTGCATGATGTAATGATAGGAAATGGACATGACGAATGACAAGACGATATCAAATCCTGGACGAGACTGTGGGCATTTCACATAGGGCAAATACCCTCGGGAAATATATATATATATATATAGCTAATACTCTTGGGAAAGGTATGAATCCAACTATTTTCCATCCTGCTATGATTAAATAGTAGGGCAGACTGGGCACTATAACCTTGATTAGACACCCAGTCTAGGCGAAGTAAAACTCTGAATTCAAACCTGTTAAACTCTTAAGAAATCGACCTTGTGTCACATCCTGCTCATGCGAAGGGGTTGGTATATATATATATATATATATATATATATATATATATATATATATATATATATATGCACCTCTAAATATAAATGTATTTTAATGTCTATCTATGTGTCTGAAGACTGTGTGAAATACATGAAATTTGAGTAGCGGAAATATAGTATCCATAATTTTATAATTTTTAGATTTTATGCCTCGTCAGATAAGATTGCATTTTTCTATGCAAAAACTTTTCTCATTCGCAGTCCATCACTGTATATATATATATATATATATATATATATATATATATATATATTATATAAAGTCTATTTTGGCAGCATTTTTTCTTTTAAACATGTTTTGTTAAATTGTACTGACGATTCTTGTCGGACGAGTTTTTGTTCGAAACCCTTGGTGGATTGCTACACCAGTTCCACCCTGACATTACAAAGATGGCCAGAAAATTAGAAAGGATCGAACAAAAACTCGTCCGACAAGAATCGCCAGTATAGTTTAACGAATCACACACACACACACACACACACACACACACACACATACATATATATATATATATATATATATATATATATATAATATATATATATCCTTCTCTCGTAATGTAAATGTATATAACTTCCCTATATCTTCATCTCGCTATCTTTCTAGCTCTCTATGTATATCATATTTGCTAACACAAGATGTGACCCAAGACAATTCCTTAAACTGATTGCCTAACCATGGTTAAAGTGCCCAGTCTGCACTATTATTTACCCATAGCTGGACGGTAAATATTTGGATTCATATATTTCCCAAGAGTATTATCTATCTATCTTTATATCTCTCTGTCTCTCTCACACACACACTCATATATGTATATTATGTTAGTTCATATATATATATATATATATATATATATAATATATATATATATGTGTGTGTGTGTGTGTGTGTGTGTGATAGAGAGATAGAAAGATAGATAGATAATACTTTTGGGAAAGGTATGAATGCAAATATTCTCCCGGTCGGAAAATTGATGAAACGTAAGGGTCACAAAATCGCTTCCATACAATAGATTTATATACACAATCTAATATTTATTTATCATACACACGTATGTATTTATATATTACTAGTCAGACTCCTGGTCATTGTTTTTGTTTTTTTTTTGGTTTGTTTTGTTTTACGGCATATCAACCTCAATGGGTCATTTAATGCCGATAAAGTTTTAAAATAAATCAATTCTTAATGGATAATACAATTTTTTTATGAATACATTTTTCTATTTAACCCATAGATGGGACCCTAACATGTACTACCACTCTGGGTCAGAGTGGACCAGGGAGCAATGGTGATGAAGGGGTGCTCCACATTCCCCAAACCTCCAAAACTGGAACCTCACCATAAGATAGAGTTTAACGTCATTCCCAGGACATGTAGACCCGCAGCCACCACCTTCTAGCACCCATATGATACAAAGGGGTTGGAGCTTGCCATAAGGGCAATAGGGTTGGGAAAATCATATAGGTGCTAGGGCTTGACGTGAGCAGCGGATTGATCGGAGGGGGCCTCTCCGACCGCCCGTCTAGCCCAAGATAGGGCCAAAGTGGAGTATTGCATGTCATGAATTGCTCATCCACCTGGCTCTATCCTTAAGCATCATGGGTTGCCACCCACGGCCAACAGGTGGCCCCATTGGGGGGAGTCTTACCCTTCTGCAGAGGTGCAGTCGGTGCATT
>CM042180.1:47465703-47469485 GCA_023376005.1 Doryteuthis pealeii | reverse complement strand
GGGGAACGATAAATTAGATATGTTATTTTAGATAGATGGATGGATAGAGATAGAGGAGGGAGGGGGGAATAGAGATAGAAATTGAAAAATATTATATGATAGTTGACTGGATGGAAAGAGAGAGAGAGAGAGAGAGAGAGAGAGAGAGAGAGAGAGAAGGGGGAAGCTAGAGAGAGAGAGAGAGAGAGAGAGAGAAAGGAAACAGATAAGAAATTGAGAAGGGGGAAGCTAGAGAGAGAGAGTGAGAGAGAGGGAGGGGGAATAGAGATAGAAATTGAAAATATTATATGATAGATGACTGGATGGAAAGAGAGAGAGAGAGAGAGAGAGAGAGAGAAAGGGGGAAGCTAGATACAAAGAGAGAGAGAGAGAGAAAGGAACAGATAAGAAATTGAGAGGGGGAAGCTAGAGAGAGAGAGAGAGAGAGAGAGAGAGAGGGGGGGGAACAGATAAAAATTGAGAATATTATTTCATAGATGGATTGGATAGAGATAGAGAGAGAGAGGGGGGAATAGAGATAGAAATTGAAAATATTATATGATACATAGATGACTGGATGGAAAGAGAGAGACAGAGAGAGAGAAGAGAGAGAGAGAGAGAGAATGGGACTAGAGAGAGAGAGAGGAGAAGGAAAGGAAAACAGAGATAGAAATTGGGAATATTATTTCATAGATATATAGGTAGGTAGGTAGATAGATAAAATAAATAGATAGATAGGTAGATGAAGTGAGAGAGGGGGGTTGAGGTAGAGGGAGAGAGGGGGCTGAGGGAAAGAGAGAGAGGGAGAGAGAGGAACAGAGATAGAAATTGAGAATATTATGTGATAGATAGGTGGATAAAAGAGAGAGAGAGAGAGAGAGAGAGAGAGAGAGGTTGAGGGAGAGAGAAGAGAGAGGTTGAGGGAGAGAGAGAGAGAGGGGTTGAGGGAGAGAGAGAGAGGGAGAGAGAGGAAAGAGATAAAAATTGAGAATATTATTTGATAGATAGGTGGATGAAGAGAGAGAGAGAGGTTGAGGGAGAGAGAGAGGGAGAGAGAGGAGGTTGAGGGAGAGAGAGAGAGAGAGGTTGAGGGGAGAGAGAGGGAGAGAGAGGAACAGAGATAAAAATTGAGATATTATTTGATAGATAGGTGGATGAAAGAGAGAGAGAGAGAGAGAGGTTGAGGAGAGAGAGAGAGAGAGAGAGAGAGAGAGAGAGGTTGAGGGAGAGAGAGAGAGAGAGAGAGGTTGAGGGAGAGAGAGAGAGAGAGGTTGAGGGAGAGAGAGGGAGAGAGGGAACAGAGATAGAAATTGAGAATATTATGTGATAGATAGGTGGATGAAGAGAGAGAGAGAGAGAGAGAGAGAGGGGGGGAATTGGGCATATTATTTGATAGATAGATAGATAGATAGATAGATAGGAAGTGATGGTGGTGGTGAGGGGTATCACTGTTAGGGGAGTGTTCATTAGTACTTGATAAAGTCATCCTTGAGCATTACCATATAAGGTAAAGCCATCTACTGTTACTGTTAATTCCCAAAAGCTCAGTCATTTTTACAACCAACTAAAATCGGCTTAAAGTTACTACGCAAATGTTTTATCAACATTTTGATTTTAATATGTCTGCCATAAAATTATACCCGGATGTATTTTGTGCGTGTATTTTAATCGCATTACAGGTACAACAAGCGATAATTCTTGTATAAGTTGTATAAGTGCTACAGTAGGGGTACACTGTTACGATTTGTGTGGCCATTTTACAGTAGATATCCCTTGATTTAAGCAGAGTGATCCTTCGGGAAGAAACATTTGTTTATCAGTGTGCCTTAGTATTGGGTAGAATCCTTTGGTTGTTCTTCGGGGTCCCTTAGTGTTGGGTAGAATCCTTTGGTTGTTCTTCGGGGTCCCTTAGTGTTGGGTAGAATCCCTTGGTTGTTCTTCGGGGTCCCTTAGTGTTGGTAGAATCCTTTGGTTGTCTCTTCGGTGTCCCTTAGTAGTTTTGGGCCCACGTTAAAACGGAGCCTTGTGCCAGTCCCATACAGGTGGGGTATGAGACAAATAAACCCTTAGTGTTGGGTAGAATTTCGGGGTCTTAGTGTTGTCCTTTGGTTGTTCTTCGGGGTCCTTAGTGTTTGGGTAGAATCTTTGGTTGTTCTTCGGTGTCCCTTAGTGTTGGGTAGAATCCTTTGGTTGTTCTTTCGGGGTCCTTAGTAGTTTTTGGGCCACGTTAAAACGGAGCCTTGTGCCAGTCCATACAGGTGGGGTATGAGACAAATAAACCCTTAGTGTTTGGGTAGAATCCTTTGGTTGTTCTTCGGGGTCCCTTAGTGTTGGGTAAGAATCTTTGGTTGTTCTTGGGTCCTTAGTGTTGGGTAGAATCTTTGGTTGTTCTTCGGTGTCCCTTAGTAGTTTTGGGCCCACGTTAAAACGGAGCCTTGTGCCCAGTCCATACAGGTGGGGTATGAGACAAATAAACCCTTAGTGTTGGGTAGAATCCTTTGGTTGTTCTTCGGGGTCCCTTAGTGTTGGGTAGAATCCTTTGGTTGTTCTTCGGGGTCCCTTAGTGTTGGGTAGAATCCTTTGGTTGTTCTTCGGGTCCCTTAGTTTTGGGTAGAATCCTTTGGTTTTTTCGGTGTCCTTAGTAGTTTTGGGCCAGTTAAAACGGAGCCTTGTGCCCAGTCATACAGGTGGGGTATGAGACAAATAAACCTTAGTGTTGGGTAGAATCCTTTGGTTGTTCTTCGGGTCCTTAGTGTTGGGTAGAATCTTTGGTTGTTTCTTCGGGGTCCTTAATGTTGGGTAGAATCTTTTTGGTTGTTCTTCGGGGTCCTTAGTGTTGGGTAGAATCTTTGGTTGTTCCTCCCTTAGTCCTTTGGTTGTTCCTCGGGTCCCTTAGTGTTGGGTAGAATCCTTTGGTTGTTCTTCGGTGTCCCTTAATGTTGGGTAGAATCCTTTGGTTGTTCCTGTGTCCCTTAGTGCTGGGTAGAATACTTGGTTGTTCTTCGGTGTCCCTTAGTGTTGGATAGAATCCTTTGGTTTGTTCTTCGGGGTCCCTTAGTGTTGGGTAGAATCCTTTGGTTGTTCTTCGGTGTCCCTTAGTGTTGGGTAGAATCCTTTTTGGTTGTTCTTCGGGGTCCCTTAGTTTTTGGGTAGAATCCTTGGTTGTTCTTCGGGGTCCCTTAGTGTTGGGTAGAATCCTTTGGTTTGTTCTTCGGTGTCCCTTAGTGTTGGGTAGAATCCTTTTGGTTCTTCTTCGGGGTCCTTAAGGTAGGGTAGAATCTTTGGTTGTTCTTTCCGTGCCCCTTAGTGTTGGGTAGAATCCTTTGGTTGTTCCTCGGTGTCCTTAGTGTTGGGTAGAATCCTTTGATTGTTCCTCGATGTCCTTAGTGTTGGGTAGAATCCGTTTGATTGTTCCTCGATGTCCCTTAAGTGTTGGGTAGATCCTTTGGTTGTTCCTCGGTGCTTTAGTGTTGGTGAATCCTTTGGTTGTTCTTCGGGTCACTTTAGTGTTGGGTAGAATCTTTGGTTGTTCTTCGGTGTCTTAGTGTTGGGTAGAATCTTTGGTTGTTCCTTGGTTGTTTAGTGTGGGTAGATTTTGGTTGTTCTTCGGGGTCACTTAGTGTTGGGTAGAATCCTTTGGTTGTTTCTTCGTGTGTGTTGGTAGATCCTTAATGTAGGGTAGAATCCTTTGGTTGTTCTTCGGTGTCCTTAGTGTTGGGTAGAATCCTTTGGTTGTTCTTGTGTCCCTTAGTGTTGGGTAGAATCCTTTGGTTTGTTCTCGGTGTCCTTAGTGTTGGGTAGAA
>CM042180.1:47448203-47453203 GCA_023376005.1 Doryteuthis pealeii | reverse complement strand
AAATGGTATTATTACATAATTATTGGAACCTAATATTTATGTGCAATAGTGTAGAAATCAAAATGGCCGTTATAAGCTGCAGTCCATGGCCTTGAAGGATTTGAATGACAAGGCTTGACTTGTCCTGATCCTTCCTTCCAGTGGATACCGTGAGAATCGGTGGATAAGACCTTCTTCCGGTTTAGATTAGAAATAGATTTTAATCAGTCGGCGAGAAACCATGACGGTGGTGAGTCGTGTTATACACGCTCCGACTCGATCTGCGCAGGTAGTCTGGTGGGAGATTTCGAGAATAAAATATGATCAAAGTAAGTCTTGTGTTATTATCTAAAAACTACCAATGACACAGGGCTTCTGATAAAAAGAAATCCCCAATGAAAGACCAAACACGAACTCCCCCAACAGAAGTCCAGACGCTAGCAAAGACGCTAGAAGAAAAACCTAAGATAGAAGATGAACAGAAGAAGAATAGAATTAAGTAAAGTAGAAGAGTATACAACAGTATATCCACAGGTCCTGCTAGTAAAAATTATTGTTTGCTCGGTAAGTAAGGACCTACGTATATTAGATTGTCTTTGAATTAAGTGGCAGCGGAAGAATTAACGTTGAGCTTTTAAAAGGAAAGCTTAAATATTTATGCAATACTTAAATGCAGTGATCAGTTTTGAGTACGGTAGTTTATTGCAGCCTATCGCATAGTTATTTGTACATACTCCGAATTGGAAAACCAGAACTATTACCGCTCTGTCCTCTGGGGCATTAGAATGCACTGACTGCACTTCCGCAGAGGGTAAGACTCCCCCAACGAGCCCACCTGTTGGCCGTGTGTGGGGACCCGTGATGCTTAAGTATAGAACCCAGGTGGATGAGCTGCGTATGAGATACAACACTCCACTTAAAACCTTACTTAGGCTAGACGGGTGGTCGAAGAGGCGCCCTCCGATCAATCGGCTGGTCACGTCAAGCCCTAGCACTTATATGATTGCCCCAACCCTATTGCCCTTATGGCAAGGCCCAGCCCTTTTTATCATATGGGTGCTAGAAGGTGGTGTCTGAGGGTCTACATGTCCTGGGAATGACGTTAAACTCTATCTGATGGTGAGGTTCCAGTTTTGGAGGTTTGGGGAATGTGGAGCACCCCTTCATCACCATTGCTCCCTGGTCCACTCTGACCCGGAGTGGTAGTACCTGTTAGGGTCCCATCTATGGGTTAAATAGAAAATGTATTTATAAAAAAAGTTGTATATCTATTAAGAATTAATTTATTTCAAAACATTATCGGCATTAAATGACCCACCGAGGTTGATATGCCGTAAAAAAACAAAACAAACCAAACCAAACCAGAAATATGAATACTCTTGTTCCTTAATTTTCCTACCGTTATCATCTTGCAACACCCTCTGGTTAAAAATGATAACGTCTAAATCGTCCGAGATTAAATGTAAAACCTGCTTATCTGGTATCGCTTATCCACCAAATTCTTGTTTCTTGTGTGTGTCGTCACTTCAGATAAATAATTTACCAAGAAAGAAAGAAAGAAAGAAAGAAAGAAGAGGAAAAATACAGATGTGGTGAACAGAAGCGATAACGCTAATCTGTTTCAATCAAACATAATGAAAAGAAGGAAATATTATGTTTTTTTACACATTGAATTATTTTACAATAACTCTTAAGTAAATATATCAAATGCTGTAATAATTAGATTAACATACTGTATATCCACAGGCCCTGCTAGTCTATACATATATAAAGGGAAGTTGTGTGTATATGACTGTCCGGAGGAAACTTCGAAAATAAATCAATTAACAACAAAGTAAATATATATACACATTAGATATCACCAGGGCTTGGTTTCTGGGCAAAAATAATAGAAATTTGATTTGTATTCGTGAAGATAATTAAAAAATAAAATTTAAATGATAACAGCATTGATTTTTCTTTTCATTTAATATTTTAGATAGTAGACATTAACATTTCTTTTCAGAGTAGCTGGATCAATTCAAAGTTTATTTTTTTTACATAGGAATTTAAATGGGGCATCCCATGAGGATTCAACTCACAATTCAGTAATAATGGATCTGCGGGACTCACTTTTAAAAATCCCCCTCTACGCAGGAGACGCCGGGTAGACGCTGCCAGTCATTTAATAAAGGTATTTTTAGATTTCCAATAGCTGTTTACTGTGTATAATTATTTTTACATTGAATTTACATTATCATCATCATCATCATCATTTTGTCCTGGCAGCACGGATATTCACGGAAATCACTCGCCAACCGTCCCTATCTGTAATTGCTCCCGGGAGATCCTCTGTGCAGTATCCAATATCCCCACAGAGCTAGTCATTGCTGGACTACCCACACAGGCGTGCCCATATGCTGATTTCCACTGTAGAACGTCATTTATGAGTTCGTCCTTGCTTCTCCGTCAGTGTCCAGCGGTTTTTAGTCATCTCACTTGGATGGTCTGTGAGATAGGTGGCAAGTGGCAGTACAGCTGCTTTTCGTGGGTTGTTGTTTCCACGATTTGTCTAAGGCCCCACGCATAATTCTTACGCAGCTCTCATCTAGTTTATTTTCTTCACGTTTCGTTAGAGTGGTGCAGCCGTACAGTAGTAGTGATACAACTACGGCTTGGAAGAAGTGTTGCTTTAACCTGTCAGTAATATCAGATTTCCTTATGATTTATAATCTGTCTACATTCCTACCCTAAGCGTGTAATAACATCTTTTTCTGTAGATGATATATTGCTACCAAGGAACGTTAATTGTTCCACCGACTTTTGAGATGTGTAGGATAACTCTTTGTTTGTCCTTGCTCTTAGGATTTGTTTATTCAAGCCTTAGCGCCTATATGAGTGTCCCGACCCTATTGCCCTTATGGCAATCGCTGAAAAATCCTTTCCAAGTATCTCTCTCAAAAGTTGAAAAAAAAAATAATGAAAAATAAAAAAATAAAGGATAACATTTTTTTGGAGAGAGAAGTCCCTAATGGAAAGTATTCCTCATCTATTATTGGTCTCTTAAAGCATCAAATTAATATAATTATTATAAGCTATTGGAGATGTTCTATAGATTTTTAAAAGACTTAATGATGCCATATATATTATATATATATATATATATATATATATATATATATTATAGAGAGAGAGAGAGAGAGAGAAAGAGAGAGATATGATGATGATGATGATAATGTAAAATGCAGAAATTCAAAAATTCAAAAATAAAATCTAAAGCATAAAGAGTCTCCACTATAATCAACCGACGTAATTTGTGGTCCAAAAACATAACAGCAAGAAATGTCTTTGCATAAACAACGGAAGAATTATTAGCAACCTGATGATGGCAAAATAGCCTGAAACCTGTGTAGTTGCCTATGGAAAACAATTATATTTAAAAAAATTCAACAAATATATATATATATATATATATATATATATATATATATATATATTACACTATTAAATTATATTATTGTTTATATATATTTCGATCAGAATATCTACATGTTATGAAGGTAGTCAAGTCTTATTTTTAAAGGTTGAATATAAGAATCATGTTAAAAATCTGACTAACAATAAAAGAGTGTTTTAACGATTGATTCTAAAGGGAAACACACAAAGGAAAAGGAAAGTATACATTTGTATACTGCAATTAAAAGGGGGTAATCCCTAACAATATTTAGAAATAACCCATACTGTTAAAATCAATCAATTAGTACAAGGAGGAAAGAGAGAATAATCAATTTTGTTTATAAACTCATGTTTTCTATTTAACCCATAGATGGGACCCTAACAGGCACTACCACTCCGGGTCAGAGTGGACCTGGGAGGAATGGTGATAAAGGGGTTCTCCACATTCTCCAAACCTCCAAAACTGGAACCTCACCATCAGATAGAATTTAACGTCATTCCAAGGACACGAAGACCCTCAGCCACCGCCTTCTAGCGCCCATACGATAAAAGTTTTGGGCATTGCCATATGGGCAAAGGAACTGGGACAACTATATAGGTGCTAGGGCTTGACGTTACCAGCCGGTTGATCGGAGAGGCCTCTCCGATCGCCTGTCTAGTCCAAGTAAGGACCAAAGTGGAATATTGCAAGCCATGGACTGCTCAACCACCTGGGTTCTATCCTTAAGCATCACGGGTCGCCACACACAGCTAACAGCTGTTCCCATTGTTAATAAACATTATTATAAATATATAGTGTAATATTCCGATTTCAAATCCTGGACGTGGTAATTGCATTTCACTTAGGGTTAATACCCTTGGGAAAGGTATAAATCCTACTCTCCCTCCATCTATGGGTAAATAGCAGGGCAGACTGGGCTCTTTAATCTTGGTTAGGCAACCGGTCTAGGAGAAGGAAAAACTCTGAATTCAAACCTGCTGAACTCTGCTTAAGAAATTGATCTTGTGTCACATCCTGCTCGTGCGGAGGGGTTGGTAAATATATATAAAGAAGATGATGACGACTATATGCTTGTCGAAAGAATAATAATAATAATAATTGAGAAAACTGTGGAACGTGAAGGTGAAGGTCGTGGCAATTGCAATCATTGCCCTTGGAACGTTTCGTCTGGAAAATAATTTGGGTGAATTGGAAATCAGACCATCCAAATTACAGCAATGTTAACATCGGCTAGAATACTCAGATGAGTCCTGGAGACTTGAGGAGACTCTGTCACGCGGCTTCCAGTGAACCACTGGCTACGGCAGGTGTGAAAACTCCAAATGAAGAAGAATGTATGATAGGAGAAAAAAGAAGAAGAAGAAGAAGAAGAACAGCAAGAAGAAGAAGAAGAAGAAGAAGAAGAAGAAGAAGAAGAAGAGAAGAAGAAGAAAAGAAGAAGAAGAAGAAGAGAAGAAGAAGAAGAAGAAGAAGAAGAAGAAGAAGAAGAAGAAGAGAAGAAGAAAGAGAAGAAGAGAAGAAGAAGAAAAGAAAGAAAGAAGAGAAGAAGAAGAAGAAGAAGAAGAAGAAGAAGAAGAAGAAGAAG
>CM042180.1:47438203-47443203 GCA_023376005.1 Doryteuthis pealeii | reverse complement strand
TCCACATTCCCCAAACCTCCAAAACTGGAACCTCACCATCAGATTGAGTTTAACGTCATTCCCAGGACATGTAGACCCTCAACCACCGCTTTCTAGCACCCATATGATAAAAAGGGGTTGGGGCTTGTCATAAGGGCAATATGGTTGGGAAAATCATATAAGTTCTAGGGCTTGACGTGACCAGCCGATTGATCGGAGGGGGCCTCTCCGACCGCCCGTCTAGCCCAAGATAGGGCCAAAGTGGAGTATTGCATGTCATGAACTGCTCATCCACCTGGGTTCCATCCTTGAGCATCACGGGTCGCCACCCACGGCCAACAGGTGGCTCCATTGGGGGAGTCTTACCCCTCTGCAGAGGTGCAGTCGTTGCATTCTAACGCCCCAGCCGATAGGGTGGTAGAATCATGGTGTTTGTAATATAGATAGCTAAGGGAATTGTGACTTGAGTAGTGTTATGGTTTCGGATACAGACAAACACATTATCTCCATTATAATAAGATACTTAAAGCGACAAATCAAAGATTTGGAGATTGAATATGGAAAGAAGTAGACATGCTTGATAAAAAGAAACCCAAAAAGAGATTTTTCCGTCGATAATAATTGCAACACAAAATAATGCCATCAAATTATATCAAGACAAAATAGATAAGACACAACAGAACAGTAAATGTAGGATATGTGGTGAAAGAGGCGAGACAATCAATTATTTATTATGTGTACTCAGCAAACTAGCAGAACCCCAATAGAAGGGTAGGTACGAATGGGCTGGAAAGGTGATCCACTGGGAATTGGGCAAGAAATACAATTTTGACCATACAACAAAATGGTATAGACACAAACCAGAATCCGTTCTTGAGAATAAAACGCATAGAATTTTCTGTGACTTTCAGATAAAGGGACTTATCCCAACCAGAAGAATAGAAGAAAATGGTTTATTTTCACACATTACACAATATAAAGGGCCGGGTTAGCTCAGTCGGTAGAGCGTTCGGCTAGAAACCACAAGGTTCCTAGTTCGATACCGGTCCTTGCCAACTCAGCGTATGAGTAGCACAGGGATCTGTGCGGTAAAGTAAGGAGCTGATGGTAGGTGTGGCGCTCCACCTCAGATGCTAAAAACAATCTCCTTGGTCTAGCGCTATTGAAAAGGGGATAGACTCCCTCGCTGACTGGCTGATACCGACTTTAGGCCGCCCCGACGACTTTACTTATTTTTTTTTACACAATATAAACAATGTCACACAATAAAAACGCAATGTTGGTTGTTGTAGTAATGTGTGGAGGATGATCACTAATTAGGACTGGGCCTATTCTAGTAATGAACACCTCATTTTTTGTACATAGTTTGAATTATATTATAGCTGATTAAAAGTTTACGTATTAAAAAATTATATTTTGATAAATAATTTGAATTGGTGAGTAGACATTTTGGTGAAATCAATGTTCGGAAAACAATTTTGTTAGTGTATTACATTCGTCAATGCAGGATCCTGTGATAGATTTAAGACCATAAGTTTTAGTGTCGACAAAGAGTTCACCTGCTGTTGATCCCCTTGTATCATCATCATCATCATGTCATGCAGGCAGCACGGATATCCATGACAATCTCTCGCCAACCTTCCCTATCATTCATTGCCTCTGAGAGCTCCTCTGCGCAGCATCCAGCATCCTTACATAGTTGTTCAATGTAGGTGTTTGCTGGGCGACCCACACTAGCATGCCCATGAGCTGGCCTCCACAGGAGAACGTCGCTTATGAGCTCGTCCTTGCTTGTCCAGCAGGGCCCTGCATGCCTAGTCCGTCTTACTGGGATGGATTGTGAGGTGGGGAGCAGGTGGCAATCCAGCTTCTTCCTTGTGGTATGCTGTTTCCACGACTTGTTCAAGACTGCACGCAGCATTCTTGTGCAGGTCCCAACCAGCTTATTCTCGCGGTGCTTCGTTAGGGTTCAAGTGGTGTAACCATACATCAGTACTGATATAACTACAGTTTGAGAGAATTGTCGCTTTAGAGTGTATAATTCTTTTTTTTTTTTAGGGATGAGATAGTTTTTGAACGTTAAGGTTAATGTACTAGTTATTTGTTCGTGGGTTAGCAGACAATTCGTTACATATTTTTAGATAACCAAAAGAATAAACAGTCTAGTAAGGTGTGAATAAAAATGTTCCATAATAATTTCGAACAAATTGCGTCACGCAGTTTAAAAAGGAACGCCAACGGTTACATTTCTTTTCTTTACATATCTTAGGAACTTTATGAAGCCACAACACACTAAAATAACAAAACTAAGCCCTGACGATGGTTTGCTGAACATACCAAAATGTTATAATGTCGGTTCCTACTGAACAACAGTTGTTTTTGTGTTGTTGTTTGTTTTGTTTTTGTTTTTGTCTTTTTCAATTTTGATATACTTACATAATTATGTGGAGAAAAGTAGACAAACACGGGATGTCATGGAAACTGGATGTTTATTGTCGACGATGCAGCGTTTCGGTCATTTAGACCTTCCTCAGGACACAAATATAGTTCTTGCTTCAATAAGGGACATTTTCAAAATGGTGAAAACAGTAGGTTGTCAGTAGGGGCAGGGGTAGTGGATTTTTTTCTCTCTAGATGGGGAGTGTTTATATGGTGATGCAGGTGTGGGTCAAGAATGTTTGATGATGGGGGTGGGTCAAAATGAATAAGTATATGTATGTGTGTATGTCTGTTTTAATTGTCTTTTATATATATGTGTGTTTTGAAACATAATTATATATGTAAAAGACAGATTTTTGTTGGATGGCTTTTACGGCATGTCAACCCTTGTTGGGTTATTTTATGCCGAAGATGTTTTGTTTTATTCATTCATGATGGGTACTCATTTTTTTTCTTTTTTAAAACTCATTTTCTTTAAAACCATTACAGGTACTACAGAGTGGACCTGAGAGTAATGGTGATGAAGGAGTACTCCACATTACCCAGGGTTCAGAAATACATCATCCCTTACTTAGGCTATACTGGCGGGCGGAGAAACCCTCTCCGATCAATCGGCTGGCCATGTCAAGCCCCAGCAGTTATATGATTGTCCAAACCCTATTGCGTTTATGGTAACACCAACACTTTTTATAGTATAGGTGCTACAAGGTGGTGGGTGAGGGTCCGAGGAATGATATTAAATTCTATCTGATGCTGAAGCTACAGTTCTGGCGGTCTGGTGAATCTGGACCCCCCCCCCCCTTCATCACCATTGCTCACAGGCCTTCACTGACCTGGAATAGTAGTATTTGTTAGGGTCCCATCTATGTATTAAATAGAAAATGTGTTTATAAAAAAATTGAGTTTAGATAATTTTCTACCAAACTTTCGCTACAGATCTTTCACCTGTTGGCCGTGGGTGGCGATCCGTGATGCTTAAGGATAGAGCCCAGGTGGATGAGCAGTTCATGACATGCAATACTCCACTTTGGCCCTATCTTGGGCTAGACGGGCGATCGGAGAGGCCCCCTCCGATCAATCGGCTGGTCACGTCAAGCCCTAGCACCTATATGATTTTCCCAACCCTATTGCCCTCATGGCAAGCCCTAACCCTTTTATCATATGGGTGCTAGAAGTCGGTGGCTGCGGGTCTACATGTCCTGGGAATGACGTTAAACTCTATCTGATGGTGAGGTTCCAGTTTTGCAGGTTTGGGGAATGTAGAGCACCCCTTCATCACCCTTGCTCCCTGGTCCACTCTGACCCGGAGTGGTAGTACCTGTTAGGGTACCATCTATGGGTTAAATAGAAAAATGTATTTATAAAAAAATTGTATTATCCATTTAAGATTTGATTTCTTTCAAAACTTTATCGGCATTAAATGACCCACTGAGGTTGATATGCCGTAAAACGAAACAAAGCAAACAAACTAACCACGTGATACATGGTTAGTTTTATAAGTGGAGTTTTTAACAGGTTTGAATTCAGTTTTAGCGTGAGGGCTACTAGCTGACAAATTGTCTTTTTCCTTTCTTTTTAAAGGTGAGATGTATCTACAACAAATGATTCCCGGGGGACTCATTCCTTTTGGTTAAGATGGGATGACTTGCACCGCGGCCAAGAAGTGACTAATAGATAAATATAAGTACGAGAGTGAGTAATGCCTTTTTCTTTATTTCATGTGAAGGTTTTAAAAACAATAAAACTAAGGCCTACATTGAGACCCTAACGCGACTCAGAGCAAGAATCTGACGAGTAACACCTAACTTGTCAATTGATAATGTCCTCCTTCTGAATGACAATGCTCGATCACACACACAAGTATCAAGACAAGAGAGAAATTCGGCTCATTCGGTTAGACACCTTTACCGCACTCTCCATACTCACCAGATTTATCGCCTTCACACAATCATCTCTTCGGTGCCATGAAAAGTAAAAAACAGACGCGTTTTATATATAAGCCAGACGTTAGTTCATCTATTACTCATACTCTCCAATCTCTCTATTTACACTCACAGAGAAAACTAGCATGTATAAAGAGTAGTTAATAAAGATATATAGAGAGATAGGCAGAATGTAAAATAAGAGACGGGTCAGATTTTGACTTAATTGCAATTTACGACTTAATAGAATTAAATAAAATGGATTATATTTCAAACATTACTTAATTCCAAAACTAAAGAATATTTTCGAATGCATTTTCTGTCATTGAACTAAATCGGTAAATAAACTTCAGCAAAAAATCATTGATTTAAACAGGTTTAGCCCAGTCAGGAGAGCGTCCGACTAGGAGCCACAAGGGTCCGGGTTCGATACCGGCCCTCGTCAACTCAGCGTATGAATAGCACAGGAGATATGTGCGGTAACGTGGGGAGGTGGTGGTAAGTGTGACGTCCCGCTTCACACGCCAAAACAATCTCCTTGGTTTAGCGCTAGTGAAAAGGGGATAGACTCCCTCGTTTTCTGGCTGATACCGACTTTAGGCCCCCTCCTGCCGACTTTACTTTACTTTTACTTATATATATATATATATATATATATAT
>CM042180.1:47430703-47433203 GCA_023376005.1 Doryteuthis pealeii | reverse complement strand
TTTTTTTCCTTCTTTCTTTCTTTCCTTCTTTCTTTCTTTCTTTTTTCTTTTTTTCTTTCTTACTTTCTTTCCTTCTTTTTTCTTTCTTTCCTACGGTTTCTTTTTATATGCATTTCTTTCTTCCTTTCTTTCCTTTTTTATATATTCATATTCCTTTCTTTTCTTTTTTTATCCCTTTTCTTTATTATATTTCCGTATTTTTTCTTTCACTTCTTTCTCTCATAAATGCATTTATTTATTTGTCTTGTTTTCTTTCTTTCTTTTCCTTTCTTTTCTTTCTCTATTGACTCTCTTTTTTGTTTGTTTTTGTTCTTCTTATTTCTTTACAGATTTATTTCTCTTTCTTTTTGTATTTTTCTTTTGTTTTCCTTTCTTTATCTCTTACTCTCTTTTTTACACATTTATTCATTTCTCTTTCTTTCATTATACATTACTTTATTTTTTTTCCTTCTTCATGCATTTCTTTCTTTCTTTCTTTCTTTCTTTTTTCCTTCTTTTTTCCTTTCTTTCTTTCTTTTACGCACTTTTTCTTTCTTTCCTCTTTTACGTATTCTTTCTTTCTATCTTTTCTTTCTTAACGTATTTTCATTCTTTTTCTTTCTTTCTTTCTTTCTTTACGCAGGTTTTTCTTCTTTCTTTCTTTTCTTTCTCTCTTTACTATTCTTTCTTTCTTTCTTTCTTTACGCATTTCTTTTCTTTCTCTTTATTTACGTATTTTTTTTTTCTATTTTTCTTAACGCATTTCCCTTCTTTCTTTCTTTCTTAACGCATTTCTTCTTTCTTTCTTTCTCTTTCTTCTCTTTCTTCTTTCTTCTTTATGCATTTCTTTCTTTTTCTCTTTCTTTGCGTATTTCTTTTATTTTCTTTTCTTTCTTTCTTTCTTTTTTTCTTTCTTTCTTTACGTATTTATTTTTTCTCCCTTTCTCTCTTTACGCATTTATTTCTTCCTTTCTCTCTTTACACACTTCTTTCTATATTTCTTCCTTTACGCACTTCTTTCTATTCTTCTCTAACACTTCACACTCTTTCTCCCCTCCCCCCTTCCCCTATTCTCTTTTTTATTCTTCTTTTGTCGTTCGCATGACATTCTGGCCAATTTATATGTTTTGACACTTTTACAAAACACACCTTACCATCAGCAGATCTCAATCCCAGTGGAGACGATAATGAGATTCGTAACAGAACAATAACGAAAACAAACTCGGCAATTACCGGGTGAATTTTACACCTGATGAAGGCCTAAAATACATTGGTTGAAACCTCGTACAAAACAAAACAACAACTGTAAACAAAGACAGCAATTTTGAAAATAAAAATAGCTGCGATTTTTAAATATAACCCTTTAACGACGGAACAGAAATTTATGGTGGGCAAACACCTATATACAACCTTGTGTTTAAATTAATTCAGTATGTTTGTGCAGCAGTCGTATGCCTCCTTGAATAGACGTCCATCGCAGATAATGGCCGTAGGACAACTGATATATAGTAGAGACAATAGTGTCTGGGCGTAATCACAGGTGACTCGATATTTTTCAATGCCTAACAAAATTCCAAATACACGCCGAAAATTTATTTATATCACTGAAAATACTGCAAAGAGCCTAATCTAAGGATAGAAGTAGAAATCTATTATACCCATTTTTTTAAATAAAATAGCTGTGGTTGTTAAATATAACCCTTTAACGACAGAACAGAACATTATGGTGAGCAAAACAACGTATATACAACCTTGTGTTTTAAATAAATTGAAACAAAAACGAAATAATTCCTTTATTATTATAATATTTCTACTTAAGGCTTGCCAGTGTGTTTGTGCAGCAGTCGTACGCTTCCTTGGCGAAACGTTCCTCGCAGATAATGGCCGTAGGACAACTAATTATATAGTAGAGACAATAGTGTCTGGGCGTGAACATTACAGATGACGCGTTATTTTCTCAGAGCCAAACAAATTTCACCACGACACTTGAAATAGATTCATAACAATGAAAACCACTGCAAAGGACCTTAAAAAAGGAAGAAGTACAAATATAATATACCATTTTTTAATAAAAGTAGCTGCAGTTTTTAAATATATCCTTTTAACGACGGAACTGAAATTTATGATGGGTAAACACGTATATATAACCTTGTATTTAAATTAATTGAAACAAAACGAATAATTCCTTTATTATTATGATGATATTTGTCTGTAAGGCTTGCCAGTCGTATGCTTACTTGAAGAAACATCCATCGCAGATAATGGCCGTAGGACAACTAATATATAGTAGAGACAATAGTGCCTGGGCATGATTACAGATGACGCGTTATTTTTTTAAATAGAACGTCTTTCTACTTCCAGAAAGGATCAAACTTCATGCTACAAGGGATTTCCACTGTAAAACTGCTTCAACTACGACCCTAAAATGGCCTCAGAGATCGCACTGGGGAACTTGTGTCATATACTACCAGTGTTGAACGGTTGGGTAATAATGCATATGAAAAGATAAACTCATCTCTCT
>CM042180.1:47412706-47430603 GCA_023376005.1 Doryteuthis pealeii | reverse complement strand
AAGAGAGAGATAAAGAAAGAACTTGTCAACTGGTGGATTTTGCAGTGCAGCGGATCACAGGGTGAAGTTAAAGGAAAATGAAAAAATTGACAAATATCTGGACCTTGCCAGAGAACTGAAAAGAAAAAAAAAAGAGAACGTGTTAACTGGTGGATTTTGCGGTTCCAGCCGATCACAGGTGTAGCTGAAGGAAAATGAAAAGATGGATAAATACCTGGACCTTGCCAGAGAACTGAAAAAGCTGTAGAATATGAGAGTGAAAGTGATACCAATTGTAGTTGGTACACTTGGAACGGTACCAATAAACTTGGAAAAAAAACTGGAGGATCTAGAAATTAGAGGAAGAATAGAGACCATCCAGACTACTGCACTGCTACATTGGCTAGAATACTCAGAAGAGTCCTGGAGACCTAAGGAGACTTGTTGTTACTCAGATCCAGTGAAATACCATCAGCTGACGCTGATGTGAAAACTCAAAGGAGTGAAAGTAATGATAATAGTAGTAGTATTAGTAATAATAATAATAATAATAACAAATATTGGATACGAAAATAAAGCTAGCAGTGCATAATGCAAGAAGTAAAGATAAAGTAAATCCATTTTATAAGAGCATTCTGCCACTACATTTAAACATACGTAGGCCTAGGCCTACGGGAGGCCTAAAACTTCATCTACGATGTATAAGACGCAGGACAATTTTCGAGACAAAATTTTGGAAAAACTGTGCGTCCTATATGCCGTCAAATACGGTAAATTAAAGAGGAAAAATGTTTTCCGAATTTCGAAGGCTCTGTTCGCATTACAGTTGTCAATAAAAGTTTTGATATTATTCTTCTGAATTTCGTATTGTTATATATAGCTTGGAGACGCGTGGTCTAATGGTTAAACTCTTAGGAAATGGACTCGTTGTTCAAATCTGGGCTGTTTGAATTTCACATAGCGATAATACCCTTGGGAAAGGTATTAATCCAACTCTTCTCTCTCCAGCTATGGGTAAATAGTAGGGTAGTCTGGGCTCTTTAAGCTTGTCTTGGTAGCCAGTCTCACTGCAAGAAAGTTTTACTCGTGACGATATATATATATATATATATATATATATATATATATATATATATATATATAGAGAGAGAGAGAGAGAGAGAGAGAGAGAGAGCGTTCGGCTAGAAACCACAAGGTTCCTAGTTCGATACCGGTTCCCGCCAACTCAGCGTATCAGTAGCACAGGGATCTGTGCGGTAAAGTAAGGAGCTGATGGTCGGTGTGGCGCTCCACCTCATATGCTAAAACAATCTCCTTGGTCTAGCGCTATTGAAAGGGGATAGACTCCCTCGCTGACTGGCTGATACCGACTTTAGGCCGCCCCATCGACTTTACTTTTTTACTATATATATATATAGAAACGAATATTCTTGTTTAACTAGTAGATCGGTATGACAAATTAAGTGAAGAGGAAAAATATTTTCCGAATTTTTAAGGCTCTGTTCGCATTACAGTGGTCAACAAAAGTTTTGCGATTATTTGTCTGATTTCGTATTGGGATACATATATATATATATATATATATATATATATATATTAAAGTAATCCACAGACACGTGTTTCGAGGTATCACCTCTCATCAGTGTGGTTATACCGTTTAACAGCTACCTCTGTCCGGGTTCGAGACCCGAATTGAACTTTCGTTCGCCAATCCTCTTACCCGTACGGCCACAGGCAGCTGTCAAATATAGGAGACTATTTAATTGCTACATTTCTAAGCAGAAATGAATTCACTTAGAGGCCTCAAACTTTATGTAAACAAAGCGAGGCTTAGCTGTACGCCAAAACGGTGAATTTTGCAATTAAGTCCCTTCTAATTAAAGAGCTCAACCAAATTGGGGGCATATATATATATATAAAATATAAATATAAATACATAAATATATATATATATATATATATTTCAAACAGGAAATCAGGGGTCAGACTGAGGTGATCAAATGTCACTCAATCTAAGTAAAGATTTTAATTCAGCAACACCTGAATTCAATTCTATATCTACACTAACCGTCCAAAACCGACGATACTCCCAACAATATATAATTGTACGGTTGGTTGGTTGGTTGGTCGGTTGGTTGTTTTTGACGGCATGTCAATCCTTTCGTTATTTTATGCCGAAGACATTTTTGTTTTATTCATTCTCGTTGGCTATTCAATTTTTTGTTATGACGACCAGCAGCAGACTGACTTAACGAAAAGCCTTTTTCTCCTAATTGACTTGCCACAGGAAATCGGGGGTCAGATTGAGGTGATTAAATGTCAATCAATCTAACACTCCAGATTTGAATACAACACCTGAATTCAATTCTATGTGTACACTAACCGTCCAAAACCGACGGTACGCCCATAAATGCATAAGAAAAGTGGCCTAGTAAAAACCGTATCCTTTATGGGTGGGTTTGCTTGATGTTAATCATCCCATTAAAATAGAGGAATGGGTTACCGTGCACTGATATATATATATATATATATATATATATATATATATATATATATATATGTGTGTGTGAGAAGAAAATATTTTAAAAATATAACAAACACAGGATGTTATGATCAGGGGAAACAATTTTTAGTGTGAATACTTAAGCATTTCGGTATATTGTACCATCTTCAGGACACTGTTAGGTAATGTTTATGTGAGGGACAAAATGAAAGATGTTAAGTGTATAGTGGTTGTGTGAATCTGATGCTATTAACCGTTAATTTTCCTTATACGCGTTTGTTTACGAAAAGCAAATGACGTGATCAATGCATGTGCAAAAATGGAAGGTGAAGAACATATAATGACGCATGCTTTAACGTGAATAAGCGGAGAACGAAAAGTTAATAAAGATATGCCGTATTTCATATGGAATATTAATGTTAGAAAAATAAGAAGATTAAAACAATATATAAATACATATAATCCATATATATGCATATCCACATATAATCATACTATACAATTAACATCTTTCATTTCAAGTATTGACACATAAAATTGTTTCCCCTGATCATAACATCCTGTGTTTGTTATATTTTTAAAATATTTTCTTCTCATATTGTCGGATTAATTTCCTCATCATATTTCCATATATATATATATATATATATATGTAAACACGGTATGTTTGGAATGGCTTTTAGCCGACAATTTTTGGGAGAATATGTGCTTAATTGGAGTCGTACCTAATTTTGAAAATTAATTAATTAATAATGAATTAGGCGGGAATGCCTATGTAAATGTATGGCTAAACAAATCGAGAAAAATCAATCTATGTATGTACATTTCGGCCTATTAGGTCTCATCAGCAGAGCTATAGATAGGAAGGCCGCCCTGTGCGTGATTTGAAACCGGACTGCCAAGTTTCAAATCACACACAGGGCATATAGTTCTTGCTTCAGTGATGGACATTCTCAAAATGGTGAAACAGGAGGTCGTCAGTAAGGGGAGTGGTTGAGGGTGGGTAGTGAATTTTCTTCTCTCTAGATGGGGAGTGTATCAGAATGGTAATGGTACTGCTGGTGTTGGTCTAGAATATATTAGATTGTAAGGATTGGTTAAGATATATGTATATGTATATGTGTGTGTGTCTATTAATTTGTTGTTTTTTTGTGTGTATTGGGGAACTGGATTTGTCGTTAAGTATGTGGTTGGTATGTTTGTGTGAGGTTTTTTTTTTAAGGCGGAGATGTTAAGATTTGTAAAATTGTAAGTGAGTATATGTATAATGTTATATATTATTATTATTATTATTATTATTATTATTATTATTATTATTATTATTTACTCCTTTTGAGTTTTCACATCAGTGTTAGCTGAAGGTCTTTCACTGGAGTCTGAGTGACAGCAAGTCTCCTCAGGTCTCCAGGACTCTTCTGAGTATTCTGGCAGATTGCAGCAGTGCAGTGTTCTGAATGGTTTCAATCCTTCCTCTGATATCCAAACTTTCCAAGCCCTTTTCTAATCCTTTTGGGACTGTTCCAAGTGCACCAACTATAATTGGTATCACTGTTATTGTTATTAATAGTGGCGATACTATTATTATTGTTATTATTATGTATCATATATATTGTAATATACACCTGTCTTTAAAAATAATTGAATTTAGATATTGTGTTGTTATATCCACTTTTTGTCTCTATTCTCAACCATATATATATACATACACAACACACACACACACACACACACACACACACACACACACACCACATATATATAATATATATATATATATTATATATATATATGCATGTACACACGCACACAGCCACACACAACAAAATAAACATTCATTTAAATTATATATATATATATATATATATATATATATATATATATATATATATATATATGCATTCTGTTCGTGTTATTTCTTTTCATATGTATGTATTTACCCAATCCGTTGACCACTAGTAGGATATGACACAAGTTCCTAGTGAGACTCGTACTCTTTCTGATACCTTGTATTGTTTTTAGATGAAGGCTCGATAAATTGTATTTTCCAATGAACGGTTAATCTTATACAATAATACCCCTTCATATATAACTAATTGGCTCCATTCGACTTAAATCAGAATCGCCAATATTTAGACTAGCAAACAAATGGGCAATCAGGGCACAAGAATTTAACAGTTCCGGCTGGTTTTGCAGAGGTCGGAAAGTGTCAAACGACTCTTGAGCGTAAGGTGCAGAACTCGCCTGAAACTTTTCCTTTCTTTCACCATTGTTTAGTTTCAAAGTCTGTAAATTCCTTGTTCAATTCTTTGTGCCAGAACGTCAGTTGAATTCCTTTAAATCATATGTAGAAAAGAGTGTAGGTTTAGTGGACACTCCTCGTAGGCGAAAATCACTCACCCTCCTCGACTTCGGTCGGGGGTCCAGTGAGCCTCGGCCTCTGGACCGGTGAGTTGTGTTAAATTAATAGCGTTGATCGCAGAGGGCCCTCCCTCCAGGCATTACCTGCCCCTTTGGGGGCAGGGCTGGGTTTATTGCCCAGCGCCTGAGGCCCTCCCCTTGAGGGGGAATGCCGATGGGATCGACGCAATTCTTGTTCTCTCCACACATTAGCTTCGGCTTGTGGGTGGGCCCACGTTAAAACGGAGCCTTGTGCCCAGTCCATACAGGTGGGGTATGAGACAAATAACCTCCTCGTAGGCGAAAATGTTGCGATTCGTGAGGCCATTTTAGAGCTGTTGGTGAAAGCAGTTTTACAGTGGTGATCCCTTGTAGCATAAGGTTTGATCCTTTCTTGAAGTAGAAAGATGTAGTATCAGTTTTAATCCTTGTCCTCTGATCCGTTAGGAGTTGTATCTTTTCATATGCATTTATTTACCCAACCCGTTCAACACTGGTAGGATATGACACAAGTTCCCAGTGCCATTCCTGTGACCATTTTACGGCTGTAGTTGAAGCAGTTTTACGGTGTAAATCCCTTGTAGCATGGAGTCTTATCCTTTCTGGGAGTAGAAAGATGTAGTATCAGTTTTAATCCTTGTCCTCTGATCCGTTATGAGTTGTATATTTTCATATGCATGTATTTACCAACCGTTTAACACTGTATGATATGACACAAGTTCCAGTGAGATCCTGAGGTCATTTTAGGGCTGTAGTAGAAAGCAGTTTTAACAGTGGGGATCCTTGTAGCATGGAGTCTTATCTTTCTGGGAGTAGAAAGATGTAGTATCAGTTTTAATCCTTGGTCTCTGATTCGTTATGAGTTGTATCTTTTCATATGCATTTACTTACCCAACCTGTTCAACACTGGTAGGCCATTCCTGAGGCCATTTTAGGGCTGTAGTTGAAGCAGCTTTACAGTGGAAATCCCTTGTAGCATGAAGTTTGATCCTTTCTGGAAGTAGAAAGACGCTCTATTTAAAAAATAACGCGTCATCTGTAATCACGCCCAGGCACTATTGTCTATATTATATATTAGTTGTCCTACGGCCATTATCTGCGATGGATGTTTCTTCAAGTAAGCATACGACTGGCAAGCCTTACAGACAAATATCATCATAATAATAAAGGAATTATTCGTTTTGTTTCAATTAATTTAAATACAAGGTTATATATACGTGTTTACCCACCATAAATTCCAGTTCCGTCGTTAAAAGGTTATTTAAAAACGCAGCTATTTTTATTAAAAAACGGGTGCATAGATTTGCACTTCTTCGTCATATTAGGTCCTTTGCAGTGGTTTTCATTGTTATGAATCTATTTTCGGTGTGTGGTGAAATTTGTTTGGCCCTGAGAAATAACGCGTCATCTGTAATCACGCCCAGACACTATTGTCTCTACTATATATTAGTTGTCCTACGGCCATTATCTGCGATGGACGTTTCGCCAAGGAAGCGTACGACTGCTGCACAAACACACTGGCAAGCCTTACAGAGAAATATTATAATAATAAAGGAATTATTCGTTTTGTTTCAATTTATTTAAACACAAGGTTGTATATACGTATTTGCTCACCATAAATTTCTGTTCTGTCGTTAAAGGGTTATATTTAACAACCACAGCTATTTTATTAAAAAAAATGGGTATAATAGATTTCTACTTCTATCCTTAGATTAGGCTCTTTGCAGTATTTTCAGTGATATAAATAAATTTTCGGCGTGTATTTGGAATTTTGTTAGGCATTGAAAAATATCGTGTCATCTGTAATTACGCCCAGACATTATTGTCTCTACTATATATCAGTTGTCCTACGGCCATTATCTGGATGGACGTTTATCAAGGAGGCATACAACTGCTGCACAAACATACTGGCAAGCCTACCGTTTCAATTGATTTAACAAAAGTTGTATTTAGTGTTTTTGCTCACCATAAATTTCTGTTCTGTCGTTAAAGGGTTTTATATTTAACCACACAGTTTATTTTTTTTAAACAAAAGGTATGATAGATTTTCTACTTCTTCCTAAAAAAATAATATATTTTTCAAAAATAACATTGAAAAATATCGTGTCATCTGTGATTACGCCCAGACACTATTGTCTCTACTATATATTAGTTGTCCTACGGCCATTATCTGCGATGAACGTTTCTCCAAGGAGGCGTACGATTGCTGCAGAAACATACTGGCAAGCCTTACAGTTTCAATTAATTTAAACACAAAGTTGTATATAGGTGTTTGCTCACCATAAATTTCTGTTCCGTCGTTAAAGGGTTATATTTAAAATCGCAGCTATTTATTTTCAAAATTGCTGTCTTTGTTTACAGTTGTTGTTTTGTTTTGTACGGAGGTTTCAACAATGTATTTTAGCTTCATCAGGTGTAAAATTCACCCGGTAATTGCCGAGTTTGTTTTCGTTATTGTTCTGTTACGAATCTCATTATCGTCTCCACCGGGATTGAGATCTGCTGATGGTAAGGTGTTGTTTTTTGTAAAGTTGTCAAAACATATAAATTGGCCAGAATGTCATGCGACGACAAAAGAAAATAAAAAAGAAATAGGGGGTGGGGAAGGGAAGAAAGAGTGTGAAGTGTTAGAGAAGAATAGAAAGAAGTGCGTAAGGAAGAAATATAGAAAGAAGTGTGTAAAGAGAAAAGGAAGAAATAAATGCGTAAAGGAGAAAGGGAGAAAAATAAATAGTAAAGAAAGAAAGAAAGAAAAAAGAAGAAAAAAAAGAATACGCAAAGAAAGAGAAAAAGAAAGAAGAAAACGCGTAAGAAAGAAAGAAAGAAAGAAAGAAATGCGTTAAGAAAAAAAAAAAAAGAAATACGTAAAAAAGAAAGAAAGAAGGAAGAATGAACGAAAGAAGAAATGCGTAAAGAAGAAGAAGGAAGGAGAAAATGCGTAAAGAAAGAAAGAAAGAAAGAAATACGTAAAGAGAGAAGAAGACAAAGTGCGTAAGAAGAAGAAAGGAAAAAAAGGAAAGAAAGAAAGAAAGAAAGAAAGAAATGCATGAAGAAGGAAAGAAAAATAAAGTAAGTATAAATGAAAGAAAGAGAATGAATAAATGTGTAAAGAAAAAAGCGAGGGAAGAGATAAGAAGGAAACAAGAAAATACAAAAAGAAAAGAGAATAAATCTGTAAAAAATAGAAGAAAAAAACAAACAAAGAGAGTCAAATAGAGAAAGAAAGAAAGGAAGAAAGAAAGAAAGAAAACAAGACAAATAAATAAATGCATTAAGAAGAAATGAGAGAAAGAAGTGAAAGAAAAAATCGCGAAATATAATAAAGAAATGGGATAAAAAGAAAAGAAAGAAATAATGAATAATGCGTATAAAAAGGAAAGAAAGGAAAAAAGAAATCCATATAAAAGAAACGTAGGAAAAAGAAAAAAGAAAGAATGAAAGAAGAAGAAAGAAAAGAAGAAGAGAAAGAAAAAGGAAAGAAAGAAAGAAGAAAGAAGGAAAAAAGAAAGAAAGAAAGAAAGAAGGAAAAAGAAAGAAAGAGGAAAAAGAATATAGATAAAGAAAAAGACAAAGAAAGAAGAAGGAAGAAAAGAAAAAAGAAATAAAGAAAAAAGAAAAAAGAAGGAGAATGTAGAAGGATGAAAAAAGGAGAAAGAAGAAAGAAGAAAAAAAGAAACAAAGCCCCCCTCCCATACACAGCTCAATAACATTCCGCACACATCTGCTTTTGGGTCTTTAGAGCTATATAAGATATTTAACAAAAACATCGATAAATTGAGTTACAGTTGCATGCCTAATGTTGAGAGAAACATCAGCAAAATCAACATTAGTAAATTGACTAAAAATAAAATAAAAGCGAAAGTCCTCCAATGCAATTGTTATAAAAAAGCAAAATATCTTCTTCATGGTAAATTCCAAATGGTAAATTTCATTGTAAACAACATTAATATACAATCTATTTGGGCTTTACTCAAGTTACTTTAAAAAGTAGATTTTATAATCACAAAACCAACTTTATATACATATATATTTTTGGAGGATATGTGCTTAATTGAAGTCATACCTAATTTTGAAAATTAATTAGTTAATAATTAATGAATTTTAGGTGGGCATATATGTTCAAATGTAAGGCTAAACGAATCGAGAAAATGTCAATCCCTGAAAGTATATTTCGACCTATTAGGTCTCATCAGCAATATATATATATATATATATATATATATATATATATATATATATATATATATATATATATATATATATATTAAGGGATTGACATTTTCTCGATTCGTTTAGCCTTACATCTGAACATATATGCCCGCCTAAAATTCATTAATTATTAAATAATTAATTTTCAAAATTAGGTATGACTTCAATTAAGCACATATCCTCCCAAAATTGTCGGCTTAAAGCCATATAAAAATATACACATTTGTTTGTTTACTTAACCTCATATATATATATATATATATATATACACGCATATATACTTACCAACCCCTCCGCACGAGCAGGATATGACACAAGGTAAATTTCTAAAGCGGAGTTCAAGCGGTTTGAATTCAGAGTTTTCTATCTCCTAGACTGATTACCTACCCATGGTTAAAGAGCCCAGTCTGCCCTGCTATTTACTCATAACTGGAGGGAGAATTGGATTCATACTTTTCCCAAGAGTATTAGCGCCTTATGAAATGCCAACAGCTTCGTCTAGGAATTGAACTTGGGTAAACGAGTCCATTTCATACGACTCTAACCATTAGACCACGTGCCTCCACACACACACACACACACATATATATATATATATGTGTGTGTGCGTGTGTGCGTGTGTGTGTGTAGAAAGATTTGTAGAAAAAACAAGATGTTTAATGTTTTGCTGACAGAAATCTGTTTCGACCATACGAGGTCTTTATCAAAGCAACATTGTAAATAAATATATCATTTATCACGAGGCACAGAACGCTCTCGATCAGTACCGGAATTTTCAAATAATTTTTTAAAATGCGTATTTTATGTTAAAAATAAATAAATTAAAAAAATTATAAGCATTTTTCATTAAAAAGCTCAAAAGAGTTTGCAGTAAAAGTGTACCCCCCATATATATATATATATATATATATATTATATATATATATATAAGAGACAATCTGTAAATTATTGTAATAGCATATCAGAAACTGTGGCGAAACGTTAGTTTTGGGCGCCATGGGCAATTTAAACTATATTACCACCTCCTAAACGATAAGCTGTTATGAATTATACTTTCCGAAAGTTTCGTACGTATTTTCTCAGCCTAATTACTTCGACATTAAATTCATTTATTGATTTATGAAATAAAATAAAATTTCTTCTTTGCAGCCATTGAGAATTTCAGATACAAAAATAATTTCGAGAATGGTAAAAAAGAAAAACTGAAAATAACTGGGAAAAAACGAAGATTGAAAAAAAATGTAAGAAAGAAAGACGAGGGAGATTGATTAGAAGAAAGAAAGAAAGAAAGATTAGAGGGAGAAGGTAGAAGGAAGGAAGAAAGAAAGAAAAAGACTATAAGAATTGAATAGAAGAAATTAAAAAGGACGAAGAGGGCGAAGGAAAAAAATGAATAACTAGACGGAGGGAGTAAGAATAAAGAAAGAAAGATTATAGGGAGAGAGTAAACGAAAGACAAGAGGGATAGAGTAGAAGAAGGAAAGAAAGAAAAGAAAAAGAATAGAGGGAGTGAGTAGAGAAAGAAAGATGAAGGGGAGCGGGTAGATGAAAGAAAGAAAGAATAACTAGACTGAGGGAGTAAAAAGAAAGAGAGAAAGAAAGAAAGAAAGAAAGAAAGAAAGAAAGAAAGAAAGAAAGACGAAGGGGAGCGGGTAGATGAAAGAAAGAAAGAAGAAGAATGACTAGAGAGTGGGAGTAAAAAGAAAGAAAGACTAGAGGGAAAGAGTAGCAAAAAGAAAAATGAATATATAGATAGCGTTGAAAAAAGAAAGTATTTAGAGAGGGGGTTGAAGAAAGAAAGAAAGAAAGAAGGAAAGAAAGAAAGAATGGAGAGAGGAAGACAAATAAAGAAAAAACAGAGAGGGAGAGAAGGAGAGAGAGAAATAAAGAAAGAATAGAGAGAGGGAGATAAATAAAGAAGAGAGAGAGAGAGTGGGCAAGAGAGATATATAAAGAAAGAATAGAGAGAGGGAGTTAAAGAAAGAAAGAATATATATATAGAGAGAGGAGGAGAGACAGAGACAGAGACAGAGAAATAAAGAAAGAATAGAGAGGGAAAGAAAGAAAGAAAGAATAGAAAGAGGGAGACAAATAAAGAAAGAATAGAGAGAGAGAGAGAGAGAGAGAGAGAGAGAGAGAGAGAGAGAGAGAGAGAGAGAAATAAATGAAGAATAGAGAGAGGGGTTTAAGAAGAAAAGAAAGAAAGAAAGAATAGAGAGGGAGATAAATAAGAAAAGAGAGAAAAGAGAGAGAGAGTGGGAAAGAGAGATATATAAAGAAAGAATAGAGAGGGGGAGTTAAAGAAAGAACGGAGAGAAGGAGTTAAATAAAGAGAGAGAGAGAGAGAAGAGAGAGAGAGAGAGAAGAGAGAGAGAGAGAGAGACAAAGACAGAGAGAGAGAGACAGAGACAGAGAAATAAAGAAAGAATAGAGAAAGAAAGAAAGAAAGAATAAAGAGAGGAGTTTCAAGAAAAAAGAAAGACAAAAGGGAAGGAGTTGAAGAAAGAAATAAAGAAAAAGAAAGACTGTAGGGGGTGAGTAAAAAGAAAGAAAGAAAGAAAGACTACAGGGAGAAAGTATTTTATACAATTAATATAACTTAAGAATTTCTGATGCAACTAATATGATACAATTTCAGTAGAGGAATCATACTTTATTTACAAAACATGATCAACTACCAAGAAAGAGGAAAAAAAAAAATGAAGGAAACTTAAGGGCCCTTTCGACTGGTGCTTTTTCAAAATGTAACATCAAGTAAATCAATTAAAATAAATTATGTGTATAATTTGGGTTAAGTGAAAGAATAAAGTGGCACTTGGATCTTCAAGAAGGGGAGAGCCAAAAAAAATTATTCCCTTCGGGTCACTCCAGCTTCAACAATATCCCCAGTAAATAGTACCAGGGAATGTATTAATCTTCCCAGCCTACACAAGGGGTAGCTGTTAAAGTATAACCACACTGATGAGAGGTGAAACCTCGAAACACGTGTCTGTGGATTACTTATTTGTTATATATACTCCCACTTTGATTGAGTTCTCTAAATATGAATTTAATTGTAAAATTCACCGTTCTGGCGTGTAGCTAACCCTCGCTTTGTTTACAAAGCTTGAGGACTCTAGTGAATTCATTTCCGCTTAGAAATGTATCATTTAAATATTCTTCTATATTTGACAGCCGCTACTGACCTCATGGGTAAGAAACTTGGCGGACGAAAATTCATTCAGGTCTCAAACCCGGCCAGGGGTAGCTGCTAAAGTATAACCACACTGATGAGAGGTGATACCTCGAAACACGTGTCTGTGGATTACTTATTATATATATATATATATATATATGTCACAAATGTGCCACAAGGATGAAAACTTTTTGAATCACTGTTCTAGATTGACACCTGGAACAGTGTAGTCATAATTTAGGATTTCCCTAACTCTTGTAATTAGAGAGTTCCATTTTTTTGAATATATATATATATATATATATATATATATATACTAAAAATAAAAACAAACGATAAATTCATTTTCTGAGAACAATAGATCAAATAAATTGAACAGAGAATGAAAAATGAAAAGACAACAGACACACACACACACACACACACACACACAATAATATATATAATTATATATATATATATATATAAGTAAAAGTAAAAGTAAAGTCGTCAGGAGGGGGCCTAAAGTCGGTATCAGCCAGAAAAACGAGGGAGTCTATCCCCTTTTCACTAGCGCCAAACCAAGGAGATTATTTTGGCGTGTGAAGCGGGATGTCACACTTACCACCACCTCCCCACGTTACCGCGCAGATCTCCTGTGCTACTCATACGCTAAGTTGACGAGGGCCGGTATCGTACCCGGAACCTAGTGGTTCCTAGTCAGACGCTCTACCGACTGGGCTAAACCTGTTTAAATCAATGATTTTTTGCAATGATTTTTTGCTGAAGCTTATTTACCGATTTAGTTCAATGACAGAAAATGCATTCCAAAATATTCTTTAGTTTTGGAATGAAGTAATGTTTGAAAAAAAATCCATTTTATTTAGTTCTATTAAGTCGTAATTTGCAATTAAGTCAAAAACTCACCCGCCTTATACTCCACATTCTGCCTGTCTATATATATATATGTATATATATATATATATATATATATATATATATATATATTAACTACTCTTTATACATGCTAGTTTTCTCTGTGAGTGTAAATAGAGAGATTGGAGAGTATGAGTAATAGATGAACTAACGGCTGGATTATATATAAAACGCGTCTGATGATTGTGTAAAGGCGATAAATCTGGTGAGTATGGAGAGTGTGGTAAAGGTATCCAACCGAATGAGCCGAATTTCTCTCTTGTCTTGATACTTGTGTGTGTGATCGAGCATTGTCATGCAGAAGGAGGACATTATCAATTGACAAGTTAGGTTTTACTCGTCAGATTCTTGCTCTGAGCCGCTTTAGGGTCTCTATTTAGGCCTTAGTTTTATTTTTTTTAAAACTTCACATGAAATAAAGAAAAAGGCATTACTTTTTAACTCACTCTCGTACTTATATTTATCTATTAGTCACTTCTTGGCCGCGGTGCAAGTCATCCCATCTTAACCAAAAGAAATGAGATCCCCCGGGAATCATTTGTTGTAGATACATCTCACCTTTAAAAAGAAAGGAAAAAGACAATTTGTCAGCTAGTAGCCCTCACGCTAAAACTGAATTCAAACCTGTTAAAAACTCCACTTAAGAAACTGACAGTGTATCACGTGGTTAGTTTGTTTGGTTTGTTTTGTTTTACGGCATATCAACCTCAGTGGGTCATTTAATGCCGATAAAGTTTTGAAATCAATTTTTAATGGATAATACAATTTTTTTATAAATACATTTTTCTATTTAACCCATAGATGGGACCCTAACACGTACTACCACTCCGGGTCAGAGTGGACCAGGGAGCAATGGTGATAAAGGGGCGCTCCACATTCCCCAAAACCTTCAAAACTGGAACCTCACCATCAGATAGAGTTTAACGTCATTCCGAGGACATGTAGACCCGCAGCTACCGCCTTCTAGCACCCATATGATAAAAAGGGTTGGGGGTTGCCATGAGGGCAATAGGGTTGGGAAAATCATATAGGTGCTAGGGCTAGCCCAAGATAGGGCCAAAGTGGAGTATTGCAATTCATGAACTGCTCATCATCCTGGGCTCTATCCTTAAGCATCACGGGTCGCCACCAACGGCCAACAGGTGGCCCCATTGGGGGAGTCTTACCCCTTTGCAGAGGTGCAGTTGGTGCATTCTAACGCCCCAGCCGACAGGGCGGTCACGAGGTTAGGCTCGTTTGTTTGCTTGTTTGTTTTGTTTTACGGCATATCAACCACGCTGGGTCATTTAATGCCAGCTAAGTTTTGAAAGATCTGTAGCGAAAGTTTGGTAGAAAATTATCTAAACTAATTTTTTTATAAACACATTTTCTATTTAATCCATAGATGGGACCCTAACAAGTACTACTACTCCAGGTCAGTGAGGGCCTGTGAGCAATGGTGATGAAGGGGGGGGTCCAGATTCAGGGGACCTCCAGAACTGTAGCTTCAGCATCAGATAGAATTTAATATCATTCCTTGGACATGAAGACCCTCACCCACCACCTTGTAGCACATATACCATAAAAAAGTGTTGGGGTTGCCATAAACACAATGGGTTTTGTACAATCATATAACTGCTAGAGCTTGACATGGCCAGCCGATTGATCGGAGGGGGTTTCTCAGCCCGCCAGTATAGCCTAAGTAAGGGATGATGTATTTCTGGAACCCTGGGGAATGTGGAGTACTCCTTCATCACCATTACTCTCAGGTCCACTCTGTAGTACCTGTAATGGTTTTAAAGAAAATGAGTTTTAAGAAAGAAAAAAAAATGAGTACCCATCATGAATGAATAAAACAAAACATCTTCAGCATAAAATAATCCAATGGGTTAACATGCCGTAAAAGCCATCCAACAAAAATCCTTCTTTTACATATATAATTATGTTTCAAAACACACATATATATAAAATACAATTAAAACAGACATACACACATACACATACTCATTCATCTTGACCCACCCCATCATCCAACATTCTTGACCCACACCTGCATCACCATATAAACACTCCCCATCTAGAGGGAAGAAAATCCACTACCCACCACCAACCACCCCTGCCCCTACAGACAACCTACTGTCTTCACCATTTTGAAAATGCCCTTCGTTGAAGCAAGATCTATATTTGTGTCCTGAGGAAGGTCTAAATGACCGAAACGCTGCATCGTTGACAATAAACATCCAGTTTCCATAACATCCCGTGTTTGTCTACTTTTCTCCACATAATCATGTAAGTATATCAAAATTGAAAAAGACAAAAACAAAAACAAATGTTGTTCAGGTGGATTACAATGTAGGAGCCGACATTATAACGTTTCGGTTTGTTCAGCAAACCATCGTCAGGGCATAATTTTGTTGTTTTAGTATGCTGCGGCTTCATAAAACTCTTAAAATATGTAAAGAAAAGAAATGGAACCGTTGGCATTCCTTTTTAAACTGCGTGACGCAATTTGTTCGAAATTATTATGGAACATTTTTATTCACACCTTACTAGACTGTTTACTTTTTTGGTTATCTAAAAATATGTAACGAATTGTCTGCTAACCCACGAACAAATAACTAGTACATTAACTTTAACGTTCAAAAACTATCTCATCCCTAAAAACAGAATTATACACTCTAAAGCGACAATTCTCTCAAACTGTAGTTATATTAGTACTGCTGTATGGCTGCACCACTTGGACCCGAACGAAGCGTCTCGAGAATAAGCTGGATGAGACGTGCAGTCTTGAACAAGTTGTGGAAAAAACTATCTCATCCCTAAACAAAAAAGATTTATACACTGTCTCTAAAGTGACAATTCTCTCAAGCTGTGGTTATATCAGTACTGCTGTATGGTTGCACCACGTGAACCCTAACGAAGCACCTCGAGAATAGGCTGGTTGGGACCTGCACAAGAATGCTGCGTGCAGTCTTGAACAAGTCGTGGAAACAGCATACCACAAGGAAGAAGCTGGATTGCCACCTGCTCCCCACCTCACAATCCATCCCAGTAAGACGGACTAGGCACGCCGGGCACTGCTGGAGAAGCAAGGACGAGCTCATAAGCGACGTTCTCCTGTGGAGGCCAGCTCATGGGCATGCTAGTGTGGGGCGCTCAGCAAGGACCTACATTGACCAACTATGTAAGGATGCTGGATGCTGGCAAGAGGAGTTCTCAGAGGCGGTGAGTGATAGGGAAGGTTGGCGAGAGATTGTCATGGATATCCGTGCTGCCTGCATGATATTTACCGCGTAACCCCACTTGTACGGGTCAGGCACAAAGTCCCTATTAACGTGGGACCACCCACAAGCCGAAACTCATGGAGTGGCAGGTGAAAAATTGCGTCGATCCCGTCGGCATTCCCCTCAAGGGGGCGCCTCAGGCACTGGGCAATAAACCCAGCCCTGCCCCCTTTAAATCGAGGGGGCAGGTGTTGCGGGGGGGATGGCCCCCTGGGATCGACGCTATTATTATAACAGAACCGGTCCAGCGGCCGAAGCTCACCGGACCCCCGGTCGAAACCGGGCGCGGGCTGCATGACATGATGATGATGATGATGATGATGATACTAGTGGATCAACAGCAGGTGAACTCTTCAAACCCTTTGTCGACACTAAAACTTATGGTCTTAAATCTATCACAGGATCCTGCATCAACGATTGGAATACACTAACAAAATTGTTTTCCGAACATTGATTTCACCAAAATGTCTGCTCACCAATTCAAATTATTTATCAAAATATAATTTTTTAATACGTAAACTTTTAATCAGCTATAATATAATTCAAACTATGTACAAACAATGAGGTGGTCACTACTAGAATAAGTAAAGTAAAGTCATCGGGGCGGCCTAATGTCGGTATCAGCCAGTCAGCGATGGAGTCTATCCCCTTTTCAATAGCACTAGACCAAGGAGATTTTTTTGGCGTCTGAGGTGGAGCGCCACACCTACAATCAGCTCCTTACTTTACCGCACATATCCCTGTGCTACTCATACGCTGAGTTGGCGAGGTCTGGTATCGAACTAGGAACCTTATGGTTTCTAAGCGAACGCTCTACCGACTGAGCTAACCCGGCCCTTTATATTGTGTAATGTGTGAAAATAAACCATTTTCTTCTATTCTTCTGGTTGGGATAAGTCCCTTTATCTGAAAGTCACAGAGAATTCTATGCGTTTCATTCTCAAGAACGGATTATGGTTTGTGTCTATACCATTTTGTTGTATGATCAAAATTGTATTTCTTGCACAATTCCCAGTGGATCACCTTTCCAGCCCATTCGTACCTACCCTTCTATTCGTATTGTGCTAGTTTGCTGCATTCACTTAATACATAAATGATTGTCTCGTCTTTTTCCTTACATATCCTACATTTACTGTTCAGTTGTGTCTTATCTATTTTGTCTTGATATAATTTGATGGCATTATTTTGTGTTGCAATTATTATCGACGGAAAAATCTCTTTTGGGGTTTCTTTTTATCAAGCATGTCTACTTCTTTCCATATTCAATCTCCAAATCTTTGATTTGTCGCTTAAAGTATCTTATTATAATGGAGATAATGTGTTTGTCTGTATCCGAAACCATATCACTACTCAAGTCACAATTTCCTTAGCTATCTATATTACATACACCATGATTCTACCGCCCTGTCGGCTGGAGCGTTAGAATGCTCCGACTGCACCTCTGCAGAGGGGTAAG
>CM042180.1:47392706-47407706 GCA_023376005.1 Doryteuthis pealeii | reverse complement strand
AGTAATTGAAAAAATAATTCCCAAAATTAATCCAAATTTTTAATCCAATAAACAAAAAAAACCGTTTCCGATCTTGAAAATATAAATAAGCGTTCCTCTACTAAAAGATAAGTCCCATTCCAACGGGGCATGTAGAATTACCATCTAAGATTAATCGAAAACTTCTCGGAGGTAAAATATTCGAGGTAAAAAGATGTATAAAGTTTCCGAAATTGGTCCAGTTGGATACCATGGCGCCCTCCAATAAAAGGCTTGAGTTTTCAGGTTCAAATCTGGTCAAGGACGACAAAACATAGACTACTTAACACAGCTTTAACACTTAAACAGTCATGGTTGACGGAATAAAAAACAGTAGTTTGAATAAAGGATTCGGTTCGTAGTTCTATAACTTCCGATTACGACATGAAAGGCTACCCGGAATTCAAAGAGAAGATTCCCGAAGTCCGTTGATGAAGCGAAATTCGGCCGAAAACTTGTATAACTAATAATAAAATAATAATCCTACATTACTTCCATTATTCCCCCTCCACTTACACAACCTGTTGCCCCCCCTAAAAAATCACCACTGCTTTGTTCAAACACTACCATTCCAAAAACCTCCCACACCAAATTGTATTACCTCCCACTTCTAATTCCTTTGCTACTACTCGTTCTCGTAAAAAACGAGACATGAAAAAACTATTTCCATCGTTTCCCACCTGAGGATGGCAAAGTGTATTGCCGAAAGCGCTAGTGTTGAAACCTTCGGTGGACTGGTTAATCCAGTTCCACCCTGACCACCAGAAAGGATGGCCCGAAGATTAGAACGGATCGACGAACGACTTGTCAGACAGGAATTGTGCTGTTCAATTCAACAAAACTGGAAAAAAATGCTGCCAAAATACAATTATTTTAATAATAAAGATGAGGGACAATAGTTCCGAATAATACATATTATCAAAACCTCATTCTCTAAAATTCAGGGAAATATTCTACAAAATGTTATACTCAGCAGATTTTTCAGAAATTCCGGGAAAACGTATTTTCTTTCTTCTGTTCAATCTTTTCATTATTGTTCGATTGAAAACAGATAGCGTTTATCGCTTCTGCGGGATCCACCCCCTCTCTCTATTTTGCCCCATTTCTTCTTTCTCTTTTCTTTCTTATTATATTTTCTTTGTAGGCATGTTCCTTTTTCTTGCCTTTCCTTATATATAATAAAAAACGGAATGGTCCATTATTTAACCTAAGTCTGAGACATAAACCGAGAAAAAAACATCATAAAATTCGTTTCCGAAGTTCTGTACTTCTGATTACGACATGAAGGCTAACCGAATTCAAAAAGAAGATTCCGAAGTCGTGATGAAAGCGCAATTTCGGCCGAAACTTTTGTATAGATAACAATAAAAGATGAGGACAATAGATCCGAATAATAACAAATTATCTCTAAAATTCGCAAGAAAAATATTCTCCAAAATGTTTATATTCTCAGCAGATTTTTCAGAATCCGGAAAAAAGTATCTGATATTTTCCTCTGGGTATAATTTCACAACGTTCGACATTTCATTTACAAGAAATACGCACCTTTTTTAAAAATAAGAACACTTATAACTATGTTTCCGTCCCTATAATTTTCTTTTATTTCCGAAAATGGACTAAAGACTGTCTTATTGCTATTAGTGTAGTGTTCGTTCCGGAAGGAACATTTCGGTTGATATATAGAATTGATTGATAGATAAGATAGATAGAAGATAGATAGATATGAACATTTAGAAGATAAATAGATAAATAGAAAAGACGAGTAGGAACATAGATAGGCTTTATAGAAAAATAGATGTATAGATAGATAGATAGATAGATAGATACAAATATATGAACAGATTGAGATATATATATATATATATATATATATATATATATATATATATTATATATATATATAGAGAGAGAGAGAGAGAGGAGAGAGAGAGAGAGAGAGAGAGTGTGAGAGAGAGGGGGTGCGATATATATATATATTATATAATATATATATATATTATTGAAGAGAGGAGGCAGAGAGAAGGAGAGGGAAGCGAGGGGATGTCGATAGAGAGATATGAATCATTTTATATATATATATATATATACGAACAAATAGATAGATAGATATGAAGAATAAGGATGGATAAAGATAATAGATTAAGATATGACAGACTGAGATAAAATAGAGATATTGATATATATATATATATATATATATATATATATATATTATATTATATATATAGAGAGAGAGAGAGAGAGAGAGGAGAGAGAGAGATACATATGAACATTCATAGTTAGATAAGATACTAACTGAGATAGATAGGATAGATACATACATACATACACATGGAGATTCATAGATAGAATACTAACTAACTGGATTAAAATAGGTAGATAGGATTAGATATGAACATACTGAGATAAATTAGATAGATTATGATTAGATAGATAGATAGATAGATATAGATATTATATAGAGAGAGAAATAGATAGACAATATGAATAGGACTGAGATAGATAGATATATATATAGAGAGAATAGATAGATAGATATGGAATAGGACTGAGATAGATAGATAAGATAGATAGATAGATATGAACAGGGCTGATATATATATATATAATATATATATATAATATATATATATATATATATATAATATATATATATAATATATACATACTCACATGGACATTCATAGTTACATAGATACTAACTGAGATAAATAGGTAGATAGATATGAAACATACTGAGATAATTAGAGAGATATGATAGATAGATAAGAAGAATAGATAGGATAGAGAGAGAGAAAGAGAGGAGAAGAAGAGAGAGAGAGAGAAGAGAATAGATAGATTATATGAATAGACTGGGGATAGATAGACACAGATTAGATACATAGATACATAGATATGAACAGATTGAGATAGATAAGATAGATAGTTTAGATAGATATTAAACAAACTTAGATAGATAGATAGATAGATAGATAAGATGGGGTAGATAGATATGAACAGATAAGAATATATATATATATATATATATATATATATATATATATATATATATATATAATATATAGATCGATAGATAGATAGATAGATAGATAGATATGGGACAAATTGAGATAGATAGATAGATAGATAGATACATAGTAATAGAATATTGAAAAATTGAAGATAATATATAAAGATAAGAATACGATTAGATATGAAAAAATTGAGATAGATAGATAGATAGATAGATAAGAAAACAGACATAGATAGAATAGAAAGAAAACATGTTGTATTGTTGTCGATATGGAAATGTTAGCATGGAATTATACCAATACTTATGGAAATGTAAAACAGTATATTTATTATTATATATTTATACTCTATCAGCCACACACAACACACACACACACAAACACAACACACACAACACACCCACACACACCACAGACTCTCTGTCTCTCTGTCTCTCTCTCGCTCTCTCTCTCCTTCCCATTATATCTAATATTTAAATCACTGTTCTGAATGAATTCGATACATACTTTTATGTTATCAAAATGTCACATAACGAAAATGTCTATGTATTATTTACAGACTTGTATTATATGTTTAATATGGTTTGAAAATCGACGGTTACCAAACGCTGTTGGAATTATTATCCTAAACCAACTTATATATATATATATATATATATATATATATATATATATATATATACATACTATTATACATAACATATATATGTATAATATATATATATATACACCAACACACAGACTTCCCAGTGATAGACGACCAGCTTACCCTGATGTGAAAAACTAAAAAAGAAGTGAATAATAATAATCTTATTATAATGGAGATTGTGGTGTTTTTTTGTTCTGTAACCGAAACTATATTTACTACTCAAGTAACAATTCCCTCTGTTATTTACGTCACATTCTCCATGATTTTTTTTTTCATTTAAACCTCAATTATTAATAAAATTGTTTTTAGATTATTAATACTGTTGACCATAATCTACATACTAACAATATGCAATTGTATTTATATATACAACAAAAATAGCGGTTTGTAGTTGTAATGGGAAAGTTAATTTGCATATTGATATTAAAAAATTTGTTTTAATAAATATGTGCTTAGTATATTTTGATTTTTCAATTTTTTGGTTTTATCTTAATGAATATGAGCAAAAATCTATTCAAATAAATCTTAAAAGAAATCCCTTAACAAGAAAGAAAAAACTAATATCATTCTTTTACTTCCTATTTTAACTAAAACAGTTAAATTAGGGAAATTTAACAATGAAAGACGGGAGTAAGGGAAAAATGATGGAATAGTTTCAAAGTTGTTCTATTTTTCAATCTTACTTCCCTCTGTTCCAAATCTTTTATCTACATTCAAATTCAGTTTCATTAGCTTTTCTAATTTAACATGATATTTTATTATATTAAAAACTTAAAACTTGCACCCAGAGGGTGCAATATTTTGCTAGTATATATAATAATTTTCCCATACTTATATCCCGAGCTTTCGCCAGCATGAAAACAGTCGAAACCTTTGTGGGTTCTGTTTTTTCTGGGAACACCCTGATTTACTAAACAAAAAGTTTTCATATACCACGCTGTGTACATAAAAAAAACGATGAGGAAAAACAGTCTGAAAAATATAAATTGATACAAAGCCTCATTCAGGATTGGAACCCGTGTTGCCCTTTTCATTCCTACAATAATCACCATTATATAATATATATATATGCGTTAATGTAATAATATAATAATTAATTTGTAATTGGTGCTATAAAAACGTCTCAAAATCCCTTACCGGGGCTTCTTCGGATCCGGTGCAAGGTTTTAATGTGTGAACACCGTAAGTAGGTAGGTAGTTACAACCAATATTAAATAATAATAATAATAATAAAATAATAATAATAATTTTGTAGTGAAACTACGGAGTCTGCTGGCAGGTTGATGTGGAGGAATGAGCTGTCGCCATGCAGCAGATACTCCCTCTCCACACAGTCGTTGTAAATCCAAAGGAAAGGTATGAAACCAATGCGGTTTTGGCAACGGCGACTCCTCGTCAAACAAGGAACGAAAAGAAGTGAAAAGGAGAGGAAAAAAAGCCGCCGCAGAAAAGAGAGCTAAAAGGAAGGAGAGACAACAGCATCTCCAGAAAAGCAATCACCCTTGGTTTGCAATCAGTGTACCAGAGACTTGCCATTCAAAAAATTGGTTCTGTTCAGCCACTCACTACAATCTAAGTTGTAGATAAAAAAAAACTGGACTCTACGCCATCGTCTTTGATAGACGGAAGGTTGCCAACAAATGACATAACAACAAACAACAAAACAACAACAATAATGATAATAATAATAAAAATGGGACAAATATTCTGGACCTTGCCAGAGAACTGAAAAAAGTTTAGGAATATGAAAGGGAAAGTTTATACCAATTGTTTTGTTGTGCACTTGGAACGGTACCAAAAAGGATTGGAAAAGGGTCTGGAAAGTTTGGAAATCAAGAGAAAGGATTGATACCATCCAGAACACTGCACTGCTGCAATCTGCCAGAATATTCAGAAGAGTCCTGGAGACCTGAGGAGACTTGCTGTCACTCAGACTCCAGTGGAAAAGACCATCAGCTAATGCTGATGTGAAAAAGTCAAAAGGAGCAAATAAATATAATAAAACAATAATGATAATAATAATAAAAATGGACAAATATCTGGACCTTGCCAGAGAACTGAAAAAAGTTATGGGAATATGAAAGTGAAAGTTATTACCAATTGTTGTTGGTGCACTTGGAACAGTCCGAAAAGGACTGGAAAAAGGTTTGGAAAGTCTGGAAATCAGAGGAAGAATTGAAACAATCCAGAACACTTGCCAACTGCTGCAATCTGCCAGAATACTCAGAAGAAGTCCAGAGACCTGAGGAGACTTTGCTGTCACTCAGACTCCAGTGAAAGACCATCAGCTAATGCTGATGTGAAAACTCAAAAGGAGCAAATAATAATAATAATAATTAATAATAATAATAATAATAATAATAAAATGGACAAATATCTGGACCTTGCCAGAGAACTGAAAAAGTTATGAAATGAAAGTCAAAGTGAATACCAATTGTAGTTTGTGCACTTGGAACAGTCCCAAAAAGGATTGGGAAAAGGGTTTGGAAAGTCTGGAAATCAGAGAAAGGATTGATACCATCCAGAACACATGCACTGCTGCAATCTGCCAGAATACTCAGAAGAGTCCCTGGAGACCTGAGGAGACTTATCGTCACTCAACTCCAGTGGAAGGGAACCATGAGCTTATGCTGATGTGAAAAAGTCAAAAGAGGCAAATAATAATAATAATAATAATAATAATAATAATAAAATGGACAAAATATCTGGACCTTGCCAGAGAACTGAAAAAGTTATGGAATATGAAAGTGAAAAGTTATACCAATTGTTGTGTGTGCACTTGGAACAACCCCAAAAGATGTGAAAGGGTCTGGAAAGTTTGGAAATCAGAGGAAAGATTGATACAATCCAGAAACACTGCACTGCTGCAATCTGCCAGAATACTCAGAAGAGTCCTGGAGACCTGAGGAGGGACTTGTCGTCACTCAGATTCCAGTGGAAGTCCATCAGTTAATGCTGGTTGTGAAAACTCAAAAGGAGTAAATAATAATAAGGAGGGAAATGGACAAATATCTGGACCTTGCCAGAGAACTGAAAATGTTATGGAATATTGAAAAGTGAAAGTGGATACCAATTGTAGTTGGTGCACTTTAGAACAGTCTCAAAGGATTAGAAAAAGGGTTTGGAGAAGTTTTGGAATCAGAGGAAGGATTGATACAATCCAGAACACTGCACTGCTGCAATCTGCCAGAATACTCAGAAGAGTCCTGGAGACCTAAGGAGGACTTGTCGTCACTCAGACTCCAGTGAAAGCATCAAAGCTAATGCTGATGTGAAAACTCAAAAGGAGCAAATAATAATAATAATAATAAAATGGACAAATATCTGACCTTGCCAGAGAACTGAAAAAGTTATGGAATATGAAAGTTCAAAGTGATACCAAAAAGTATTGGAAAAAGGGTTTGGAATGTTGGAAATCAGAGGAAAGATTGATACCATTCCAGAAACACTGCCACTGCGTGCAATCTGCCAGAATACTCAGAAGAGTCCTGGAGACCTGAGGAGACTTGTCGTTAGTCAAGATTCCAGTGGATGAACATCAGCTAACGCTAATGTAAAATTCAAAAGGAGTAAATAATAATAATAATAAATAATAATAATAATAATAAATAATAATAATAATAATAAAATGGGACAAATATCTGGGAACCTTGCCAAAGAAACTGGAAAATGTTATTGGAATATGAAAAGTCAAAGTGATACCAATTGTAGTTGGTGCACTGGAAAGCTTCCAGTGGAAGACCATCAGCTAATGCTGATGTGAAAAACCCAAAGGAGTAAATAATAATATAATAATAATAATAATAATAATAAATAAATAATAGATAAAATAATAATAATGAAGAGAAGAAAGGAAGAAGAAGAAGAAGAAGAAGAAGAGAAGAAGAAGAAGAAGAAGAAGAAGAAAATTATGTTCCAATAATTTGCGAAAGAAGTCAACCTCTAAGCTCTAAAACGCAGCAGGTGCAGCCATACACACAACACACACAAAAAAAAAAGAAATATGACATTCCGTAAACTTTTAATGTCGCCAAGGAATTTGTGAGTTTACGTGACGAAATAAAATAAATAAAAAAATATTAATACAAAATAGAAAATCCATGAGCAAACGAGCAGACAGCCACATCAACTCCTCAATCTGACCTTTGTTCCAAAAACTTATAAACTTTCATAAAACGAACGAAAAATCAATGTTTGTTTCAAAAAAGAAGAAAATAATGTCTATTAACGTGACTTCTCCACAAAAAACCCAACAGGCTCTTTCTTGGTGCAGATGCAATCTCTGATAAAATAAATACACAGAACATTGATATTATATATATATATATATATAATAATATATATATATATTATATATATGGAAAATATGATGGAAATTAATCCGACAATATGAGAAGTAATTTATTTTAAAATTAAAAAAACAAACACAGGATGTTATTTGATCAGGAAACAATTTTTATGTGTCCAATACTTAAGTATTTCGGTATATTGTTACCATCTCCAGGACACTGTTAAGTAATGTTTATGTGAGGGACAAAATGAAAGATGTTAAGTGTATAGTGGATTGTGTGAATATGATGTTATTAACCGTTAATTTTTATTATGCGCGTTTTGTTTTACGAAAAGCAAATGAACGTGATCAATGCATGTGCAAAAATGGAAAGGTGGAAGATCATATAATGACGCATGCTTTAACGGTGAATAAGCGGAGAACAGAAAAGTTAATAAAGATATGCCGTATTTTCAATTGGTATATTAATTTGTTAGAAAAAATAAAAAATTAAAACAATACTATAAATGCATTATAATCCATATATATGCATATCCACATATAATCAAAACATAGAACATAATATATTATTTACCTTCCGCTGTCGTTTATCGCAAAAAATTTATACACACACACACAACACACACACACAATCACATTCCTTAAAAAATGCCAATGTTTCCTTTCGATACACACACTTACAGCGTCCCATACTCACGCCATAAAATAGAATATTTGATGTCATATTTCAAACCGTCTTTTTTTCAAACCTCAAAAATTTCTAAAACAGACTGAATAACAAGGACTACCACTCGCTTTCTCGTTTATTCTGAGATAAATAATTTCTTATCACCCTTCCACATACCAACAAATGCCCTGAGATTGATCTAATTAATAGATCGAAACACTGCAGCGTCGGCAATAAACTCACCACTCAACTCATTTAAATCTGTGTTTTTTCAATTTTTCTTAATATAACTACATACATCGGATTCACTTCCTTTTTCATAACACACACACACACACCCACCACACACACACACACATATATATATTATATATATATATATATATATAATATATATATATATATATATATATAAATTATTCTATTGTATTTCTGGTAGATTTCAATGCGTAGATTTACAATGAGAGGTCTCGTTCAGTATCATTTTGTGAATTTGTGTGATGTGGTTTAATAATTTTCATTATTTTAAATTTTTTCGGATTGTTTGTCCTCATCTTGTTTGAAGTTCCGTGAAGGCTTCTGATTTACGACTTGAAGACTCCCAGAGTTCATATTGAAGGTTCCCGAATTCGGACCAGAAAACCAACTGAAGAAGAACCGAGGGTGTATTCGGCTAAAACGCTGTGGGCTTTGGTTGGGGTCCAGAGACCCACCGGGGGGGGGGGTGGGGGTAATTATGAACTTTTTCGTTTTAGTAAATTCAGAGGTTCCCAGAAAAAAAGGAACTACACATTTGGTAATAAAAAACTGTAAAATTTTAACATGGGTTTATGGTAAGGGTAAGGGTTGTAATAAAACGTTAAATTGTTAACTAGGAGCTTTAGGGTTAGGGTTAGGTTTAGGTTAGGGGTAAGGGTTGGGTTGGGGTAGGTTTATTGGGGTTGGGTTGGGTTAAGGCTTAGAGTTTGGAGTTCCTGTTTTTTTCTGGTTCACCCTATACAGGGTGACTCAGAAAAAAATAAAACCCAAAATAATCTATTTCTTATTTTCCCATTAAAACTAAACCCTAAACCCCTAAAACCCCAACCCTAACCCTAAACCCTTTAAAAACCCTAACCCCTAACCCTAAAACGCTACTCCCTGGTTTACAAATTAAACAGTTTTATTACAAAATGTGTGGGTTCTGTTTTTTTCTGGTCCAACGTGTACAGGTATGGACCCAGAAAAACAGGAACCAAAATATTATTTATTTAGCCCATTAAACTAATCCTAAACCCTAAAACCCCAACCCAACCCTAAAAGGCCCTAACCCTAACCCTAATCCTACACCCCCCCCCCTAGGTTAAAAAAGTAAACAGTTTTTATTACAAAAATGTGGTGGTTGTTTTTTTCTGGGACACCATAATTTACTAAAACAAAAAGTTCATAAATTACCCCACCAGCGTTTTAAGCCGATACACCCTCCGGTCTTCTTCAGGGTGTTTCTGGCGAATTCGGAACTTTCAATTATTGAACTCTGGGAGCTTCCAAGTCGTAATTCAAGAGCCTTCACGGAACTCATAAACGAGATGGAGGACAAAACAAATCCGAAAAAATTTATAATAATTGAAAAATTATTAAACCACATCCACCACAAAATTTCCACAAAAAATGATACATGAACGAGGGACTTTCATTGTAAATCTAACGCATTGAAATCTACCAGAAAATACAAAGAATTAATTTATATTATACTAATATATATATATATATATTACTATATATATTAATATATATTAATTATAATATGTGTGTTGTGTTGTGTGTGGTGTGTGTGTGTGTGTGTATGAAGAAAAGGAAGTGAAATCCCGATGGTATGTAGTAATAGAAAATGGTGAAAAAAACACAGAATTTTAAATGGAGTTTGAGTGCGTTGAGTTTATTGGGCCGACGCTGCAGTGCTTTCGATCCTATTATATAAGAATTCAACTTTCCAGGGCCAATTTGTTGGTATGTGGAAGGTTGTAAGAAATTATTTATTCAGGAATAAACGAGAAAGCCGGATGGGTAGTCCTTTTAATTCAGTCTGTTTAGAAATTTTTGAGGTTTTGAAAAAAAGACGTTTAAAATTGGACAATTCAAATATTCTATTTTATGGCGTGAGTATGGGAACGCTTAATGTGTGTGTATCGAAGGAAAGAAACATTGTGCATTATTTAGGAATTGTGATTGTTGTAAGTGTGTGTGTGTTGTGTTTGTTATAAATTTTTTGCGATAAAACGACAGCGGGAAAGTAATATATATATATGATTCTATGTTTTATATATGGGATAGCATATATATGGTATATATGGCCATTTATATATTGTTTAATTTTTCTATGTTTCTCAAATTAAATATTTCCAATTGAAAGTACGGCATATTCTTTATTAAACTTTTCTTCTTCCGCTTATTCACGTTAAAGCATCATGGCTCCCATTATATTGATCTTCACCTTCCATTTTTGCACATGGCATTGATCACGTTCCATTTGCTTTTCGTAAACAAAACGGGCATATTAAAAATTAACGGGTAAAAACAACATTTAATTCACACAATCACTATCACTTGAACATCTTTTCATTTTGTCCCTCACATAAACATTTAACTTAACAAGTGCCTGGGATGGGTACAATTAACCCTAATACTAAGTATTGACACATAAAATTTGTTTTCCTGATTCCATAAACCAATCCCTGGTTGGTTGTTATATTTAAACATAATTACTTTTCATATTGTCGGAATTAATTTCCTTCATCATATTTCCATATAATTATATATATATATATATATATATATATATATATATATAATAATCATGTTCTGTTATTTATTTTTATTCAAAGAGATTGCATCATACTGCACCAAGAAGATGGCCTGTGGGTTTGTGTGAAGAAGTCACGTGGTATAGGACATTATTTGCTTCTGTTTGAAACAACAAACATTTTGATTTTTCGTTCGTTTATGAAAGGTTTATTAAAGGTTTTTGGAACAAAGGTCAAGTGAGGAGCTTGAGTGCTCTAGTTTCTGCTCGTTTGGGCTCATGGATTTTCTATTTTGTATTAATATTTTTATTTATTTATTTCGTCATCGTAAACTCCAAAAATTCCTTGGGCGACACTTTAAAAAGTTTACGGAATTGTCATATTTCTTTTTTTTTGTGTGTGTTGTGTAATGGTCTGCAACCGCTGCGTGTAGAAGCTGAGAGGTGGACTCTTTTCGCAAAGTATATTGGAAAACATAATTTTCTTCTATCGTCTCTTCTTTTCTTCTTCTTCTTCTTCTGTCTTCTTTCTCTTCTTCTTCTTCTTCTCATTATATATTATTATTATTATTATTATTTATTATATTATTATTATTATTATTATATTATACTCCTTTGGAAGTTTTCACATCAGCATTTAGCTGATGGTCTTCCACTGGAAAGCTTTTTCCAAAGTGCACCAAACTACAATTTGGTAATCACTTTGACTTTCATAATTCCATACATTTTTCCTAGTTCTCTGGCAAGGTTCCAGATTATTGTGTCCATTTATTATTATTATTATAGTATTTTATTTTATTATTATATATTATTTATTATATTATTTTACCCTTTGATTTTACAATTAGCGTTAAGCTGATTGTCATCCACTGGAATCTGACTAACGCGAACAATCTCCTCCAAGGGTCTCCAGACTCACTTCTGAGTAATTCTGGCAGATGCAGGCAGTGCAGTTTCTGAATTGGTACATCTTTCCTCTGATTTCCAAACATTCCAAAAACCCTTTCTTCAATACTTTTGGGTATCACTTTGGACTTTCATATTCCATTAACTTTTTCAGTTTCTCTGCAAGGTCCAAGATATTTGGTTCCATTTTATTATTATTATTATTATTTGTCTCCTGTTTTGAGTTTTCACATTCAGCATTTAGCTGAATGGTTCTTTCCACTGGAGTTTCTGAAGTGGGACCGAACCAAAGTCTTCCCTTAGGTCTTCAGGAACTCTTACTGAAGTATTCTGGGCAGATTGCAGCCAGTTGCAGTGTTCTGATTGTAATCAATTCTTTCCTCTGATATCCAAACTTTTCCAAAACCCTTTTAATGCCTTTTGAGGGACTGTTCTAAGTGCAACCAACTTACAATTGGTATCCACTTTCAACTTTTCATATTCCATAACATTTTCCAGTCTCTGGCAAGGTCCAAGATATTTGGTCCATTTTCCCTTCTTATTATTATTTAACTCCTTTGGGAGTTTTCACACCAGCAGTAACGATGGACTCCACTGGAAATCTTGAGTTGACGGACAAGGTTCTCCTCCAAAAGGTCTCCAGGACTCTCTGAGTATTCTGGCAGATTGCAAAGCAGTGCAGTTGTTCTGGACTTGTATCAATCTTTCCTCTGAATTTTCCAAACTTTTCCAGGACCCTTCACAATCCTTTTGGGTTGTATCCAAGTGCACCAAACAACAATTGGTATAACTTTCACCTTTCATATTCCATAACTTTTTCAGTTCTCCTTGCCAAGGTTCCAATGAATGTCCATTTTATTATTTATGATTATTATTATTATTATTTATTTTGCTCCTTTTGACTTTTCACATCAGCATAAGGCTCATGGTTTCCACTGGAAGTCTGGAGTGGACGGATAGGTCTCCTCAGGTCTTCCAGGGAAACTCCTTCTGAGTATTCTGGCAGAGATTCTGCAGCAGTGCAGTGTTTTGGAATGGTATCAAATCCTTTCTCTGATTTTCCAGACTTCCTTCCCAAACCCTTTTCCCATCCTGTGTTGCGGACGGTTCCAAGTGCCACAAAACAACAATTGCGTATCCACTTTGAACTTCATATTCCATAACTTTTTCAGGTTCTCGCAAAGGTCCAGATATTTGCTCCATTTTATTATTATTATTATTTTTATATTATTTATTATTATTATTAATTTGCTGCCTTTTTGGAAGGTTTTCACCATTCAGCATTAGCTGATGGTCTTTCAACTGGGAGTCTGAGTGACAGCCAAGGTACTCCTCAGGTCTCGCTGGGACTCTTCTTGAGTATTCTGGCAGATGGCAGCAGTGCAGTGTTTCTGGATGTTTCATATTCTTCCTCTGATTTCCAGAACTTTCCAAACCCTTTGCCAGTCCTTTTTCGGATGTTCCAAGTGCACCAAACAAACAAATTGGTATAACTTTCACTTTCATATTCCATAATTTCAGTTCTTCTGGGCCAAGGGTTTCCAGGACTATTTATGTCCATTTTATTATTATTATCATTATTGTTAATTATATATTTGCTCCTTTGACTTTTCAACATCAGCATTAGTGGATGGTCTTGTACTGGGAAGTCATTGATGACAGCAAGGCTTCCTTCAGGTCTCCAGGGACTCTTTCTGAATACTTCTGGCAGGCAATTGCAGCATGTGCAGTGTTTGGATGGGTATCAATCCTTTCTCTGGATTTCCAAACTTTCCAGACCCTTTTCCAATCCTTTTGGTACCGTTCCAAGTGCACCAACAACAATTGGTATAACTTTCACTTTCATATTCCATAACTTTTTCAGTTCTCTGGCAAGGTCCAGATATTTGTCCATTTTATTATTATTATCATTATTGTTGTTGTTGTTGTTGTTGTTGTCATTGTTGGCAACCTTCCGTCTATCAAAGACGATGGCGTAGAGTCCAGTTTTTTTTAATCTACAACTGTAGATTGTAGTGAGTGGCTGAACAGACCAATTTTTGAATGGCAGTCTCTGGTACACTGATTGCAAACCAAAGGTGATGCTTTCTGGAGATGCTGTTGTCTCTCCTTCCTTTTAGCTCTCTTTTCTGCGGCGGCTTTTTTCCTCTCCTTTTCACTTCTTTTCGTTCCTTGTTTGACGAGGAGTCGCCGTTGCCAAACCGCATTGGTTCATACCTTTCCTTTGGATTACAACGACTGTGTGGAGAGGGAGTATCTGCTGCATGGGCGACAGCTCATTCTCCACATCAACCTGCCCAGACTCCGTAGTTTCCACTACAAAAATTATTATTATTATTATTATTATTATTATTAATTAATATGGTTGTAACTACCTACCTACTTACGTGTGTCACACATTAAACCTTGCACCGGATCCGAAGAAGCCCCGGTAGGGATTTAGAGACGTTTTTATAGCACCAATTACAAATTATTATTATTATTATTACATTAACGCATATATATATATATATAATGGTGATTATTGTAGGAAATGAAAAGGGCAACACGGGTTCCAATCCTGAATGAGGCTTTGTATCATTTATATTTTTCAGACTGTTTTTTCTCATCGTTATTGTTATGTACACAGCGTGGTAATAATGAACTTTTGTTTAGTAAATCAGGGTGTCCCAGAAA
>CM042180.1:47380206-47385206 GCA_023376005.1 Doryteuthis pealeii | reverse complement strand
TCTTACTCTGTCTCCAACCCTCTTGCTATATATATATATATATATATACTAGCAAATATATGCACCCTCCGGGTGCAAGTATTTAAGTTTTAATGCAATAAAATATTGTATTAAATTAGAAAGGCTAATGAAACTAAATAAGAATGCATATAAAAATATTTGAAACAGAGGAGGGTATAATTTAAAAAAAATAGAACAACTGAAACTTACTCTTCCCCCACTCCCGTCTTTCATTGCTAAATTTTCCTAATTTAACTATTTAGTTAAAATAGGAAGTAAAGAATAAAATTACAGTTATTTTTTTCTTGTTAATGGATTTCTTTTAAGATTTATCCCTGAGATTTTAGATAATATTCATTTTAGATAAAAACCAAACAATTAGAAATCAGTAATACTAATCACATATTTATTACAAATCAAACAGAGAGAGATTGATAGATAGATTAAGAGTGTAATGGACAGGACTGGAGATAAATAGAGATATGATATATATATATTATACTAATCTATATATATATATATATATATATATATATAGAGAGAGAGAGTAGAGAGAGAGAGAGAGAGAGATACATAGTGAACATTCATAGTTAGCATAGATAACTAACTGGAGATAGGATAGATAGATATTGAGTACATACAGTACATGGAGATTCATAGATAGATACTAAATAACTGGGATAAATAGGTAGATAGGATAGATATGCACATACTGAGATAATTAGATAGATATGATAGAGTAAGATTAAGATAGATGAGGATTAGATATATATATAGAGAGAGAATAGATAGACAGATATGAATAGGACTGAGATAGATAGATCTATATAATATCAGAGAGAATAGATAGATAGATATGAATAGACTGGAGATAGATAGATAGATAGATAGATAGATATGAACAGGGCTGATATATATATATATATCTATATAATACTATATATATATATATATATATATATTATAATATATAATATTACAGAGTACGCTGGATCATGAGTTAATTAGATACTAACTGAGCATAAAATAGTCATGATAGATATTAGAACATACTGAGATATTAGAGAGCATATGATAGAAGTAGATGATGATAGAGTGAGCTAGATTGATAGAGACGAGCAGGAGATAGAGGAGAGAGACGAAGAGCAGAGAGAGAACTAGGATAGATATATAATGAATTATGACTCGGCGATAGATTAGACAGATAAGATACATTAGATACATAGATATAGAACAGATTGCAGATGATAGATAGATAGATTAGTGTAGATAGATATTAACAAATTTAGATTAGTAAGTAGATAGATTCGAGATTAGATGGGTAGATAGGATAGTGGAACAGATTAAGATATTATATACTATATACATATATTATATATTATATATATATATATATATTATATAGATCGATAGATAGATAGATAGATAGATGATATGGACCAAAATTTGAGATAGATAGCATAGATAGATAGATACATAGATAGATAGATATGAACAAATTGAGATAGATATACTAGCTATAGATACAGAATACAGTAGATTAGGAAAATATGAGAATAGATAGATAGATAGATAAAGAATAAGAAACAGACATAGTAGATAGAAAGGAAACATGTGTATTGTGTCGATATGAAATGTTAGCATGAATTATTACAATACTTATGGAATGTAAACAGTATATTTATTTATATATATTTATACTTCTATCAGCCACACACACAACACACACACACAAACACCACACACACACACACAAACACAACAGACTCTCTGTCTCTCTGTCTCTCTTCTCGGCTCTCTCTCTCTCTCCCATATATCTTAATTTTAATTCACTGTTCTGAATGAATTCGATACATACTTTTATGTTATCAAAATGTCACATAACGAAATGTCTATGTATATTTAAGAGACTGTTATGATATTAATATGGTTTGAAAATGCGACGGTTACCAAAACGCTGTTGAGATTTTATCCAAAGCAAACATATATATATATATTATATATCTAATACTATATATATATTATATAATTAACATACTATATAACATACATATATATGATATATATATATATATACACACACACAGACTCCAGTGATAGGACGACCAGCTTACCCTGATGGTGAAACAACTAACAAAGGCGTGAATATAATAATCTTATTATAATGGAGATTGTGTTTTTTCTGTCTGTAACGCGAAACTATATTACTACTCAAGTAACAATTCCTCTGTTATTTACGTCACATTCTCCATTTATTTTATTATTTAAACCTCAATTATTAATAAAATTCGTTTTTATTATTAATATGTGAATATCTACATATAACATGCAATTGTATTTATATATACAAAAAAAATAGCGGTTTAGTGTGAATGGGAAGGTTAATTTGCATATTGATATTAAAATTTGATTTTAATAAATATGTGTTAGTATTATGATTTCTAATTTTTTGGTTTTTATCTAATGATATACTAAAAACTATCATAAATCTTAAAAGAATCCTTAACAAGAAAAATAACTGTAATTATTCTTATATTCCTATTTTAACTAAAAGTTAAATTAGGGAAATTTAACAATGAAAGACGGGAGTGGGAAGAGTGAATGTTTCAGTTGTTCTATTTTTAATTATTACTCCTCTGTTTCAAATCTTTATCTACATTCAATAGTTTTCATTAGCCTTTCTAATTTAATACATATATTTTATTATATTAAACTTAAATACTTGCACCCGAGGGTGCATATATTTTGCTAGTATATATAATATTATCCATACTTATATCCCGGAGCTTTCGCAGCGCATTGAAACGTCGTAACTTTGTTTTGTGGTTTGTTTTTTTGGGACAACCCTGATTTACTAAACAAAAGTTATTATTACGGTACTGTTAATAACATGATGGAAAAAAAACAGTCTGAAAAATATAAATGATACAAAGCCTCATTCAGGGATTGGAACCGTGTTGCCCGTTTCCTTCCTTTCATTCCTACAATAATCACCATTATATATATTATAATAATGCGTTTAATGTAATAATAATAATAATAATTTGTAATTGGTGCTATAAAAACGTCTCTAAATCCTACCGGGCTTTGTTCGGATCCGGTTCGCAAGGTTTAATGTGTGACACACGTAAGTAGGTAGTGTAGTTACAACCATATTAATTAATAATAATAATAATAAATTAATAATAATATTTTGTAGTGGAAACTAACGGGAGTCTGGCAGGTTGATGTGGAGAATGAGCTGTCGCCATGCAGCAGATTGACTGCCCCGTCTCCATCACAGTGCGTTGTAACTCATAAGGAAAGGTATAGAACCAATGCGGTTTGGCAACGGCGACTCCTCGTCAAACAAGGAACGAAAAGAAGTGAAAAGGAGAGGAAAAAAGCCGCGCAGAAAAGAGAGCTAAAAGGAAAGGAGAGCACAACAGGCATCCTCCAGAAAGCAATCACCTTTTGGTTTGCAATCCAGTGTACCAGAGACTGCCATTCAAAAATTGGTCTGTTTCAGCCCTCACTACAATTCTAGCAGTTGTAGATTAAAAAAAAACTGGACTCTACGCCATCGCTTTGATAGAGCGGAAGGTTGCAACCAATGACAACAACAACAACAACAACAACAATAATGATAAAATAATAAACATGGACAATAATCTGGACCTTGCCAGAGAACTGAAAAAGTATATGGAATATGAAAGTGGAAAGTTATACCAATCTGTTGTTGGTTGCGTTTGCACTGTGGCAAGGTACAGAAGGATGGAAAGGGTCTGGAAAGTTTGGAAATATAAGAAGGGAGAAAGGATTGATCTATACACATCCAGAACCACTGGCACTTGGGGCTGCGCAATCTGCGCATGAATATTCAGAAGAGTCTCGCTGGGAGACCTGAGGGACTGTGCTTGTCACTGCAGGANCAGTTTTTAATATCAATATGCAAATTAGCCTCCCATTCACACTGTAACCGCTATTTTTTGTAATATATAAATACAATTGCATGTTATTTCTATGTAGATATGGACAATACTAAATAAAAAGGTGAAGCAATTTTATTTAATAATTGAGGTTTAAATATAAATAAAATAATGGAGAATGGTGATGTAATAACGAAGGGAATTGTGACTTGAGTAGTAATAAGTTTCGGTTACAGACAGAAAAATACACAATCTCCATTATAATAAGAATATATAAATATATATATTATATATATATATATATAATATATATATATATATATCAATAAAGGAAGAACTCAATACAGTAATCCCCATAATAAATTTATTTCGACGAAAATTGGGGCCCATATAAATCTAAGTTGATTTAAACCGGCTCCCCAAATTTTCGCCTCATCAGATGGGTCTCAATTCACTTATGGACAAGCATATCACAAAAAAACCCAAAGAGCTGAATATATATAAATTCAAACAAAAACAAAAAAATAATAAAAAAATTATATATATTTTTAACAGTGTGGGAGTGTAACCATAGAAACAGGAAGTGAATGAAAAAAAGAGATACAATCTCAAAGTTGATTTCAAGGGCGTCCAGACAACAAAAAGGTGACATGACAGAAAAAAACAGAATAGTTAATTAAAATATAAATAGACAAGTAAAATAAAAAGATCTTAAATTTAAATATTAGAGTATAATGATGTATAAAAGAAAATACTAGTTAAGAGGCGAAAATTTGGGAGCCGGTTTAAATCAACTTAGATTTATATGGGCCCCAATTTTTGTCGAAATAAATTTATTATGGATTACTGTATGAGTTCTCTTTATTGATAAATATTGCTCTGTATATAATCTAAAAGGTTATTTTACATTGAGCTCTCTTTTAGTGATTTAATGATTCACTGTATTTATACATACTGGATCATCAATATTAGTACAGTGGATCTTGAAATCAACATATAGAATCATCCCTTACTACAAGTTTTGGATAAATCTCTCTTATATATATATAATATTATATATATATATATATATATATATATATATAAGTGTAT
>CM042180.1:47372706-47375206 GCA_023376005.1 Doryteuthis pealeii | reverse complement strand
GTGAGCAGAACTTTACACAGAAAGGTAGTATTGACTATTTGTGTTACGTAGCGGCCTTCTTCCCTACTCTAAATTGTGAACGTTAGTCCTGGGTTTTTCACTGTACCCAAAGCGATGTATGTTAGTAGTCAGCTGCTACCGACTACCGGACTTCAATAAAAAACAGACACGTATGTACAAAGAGAGGACCCTTCTTTATTTTCTTGGTGTGTGGGTGGTGAAGGCGCAGAGCTTACAATGAGTGTCCGAGGGGTGGTTGCTGACGGAGACGTGAAGTGTCCTTTGGCTGCCGGCTGGCGTCTCTCCGCCCTTGGCCACGAACGGACCGTGTTCGACGGTCGCTCCTTGTGCTCTGTTCGCCGTCCGCTGACTGACTCTCTCACTGACCTGGGATCCCTGACTCCTTTTTATATAAGAGATATAAATTGGTTATCTTTACAAAATTTCCGAACAAATCTATTTCCGAACTTATTGTTACCATCCTTCCTTGTTGCGCTTTACCCGGAAAAAGCCCTTTGTTACTCTTTTTCGTCTTCTCGCTGCCTCGATCCAACCGGAAGACCCTATTTCCGTTTTCACCTCTTTTTAAATATCTTCAATATACAACATTTGGACGGTCTGATTTTAACCAGAGGGTTCTTACAAGATGATAACACAAGCATATCTATTAATAATGGAGATTCGCTTCGGGTTTTTTGTCTGTAACAAAAATTTCGTCACTGCTTACGTCACATTACCCAAATCGTCATAACATAGAATAAATCAACTCAAATTTCAACATGCAACCATTAGACAGTTCTCATTGTTTTTTAAAACAAGTTTTAATAAATACATGAACTGGTATTATATTCTATATATAGTTTGTTTTATTTTAATACATATTTAAAGTTTACATTTCAAATTGTTTTTTTTTTTTAATCCTTTAATGAATTTGATGATTTTACTTACTTAGGGTACAAACTCCGTGACATTGAATTTTTTACTCCCACCCTCAGGCAATATGTTTTCAAAAATCTAATTTTACTTAGCCCGGAGGGTGTTTTTTTATTTTTGTACTAGTATAGATAATAGTTAGTAAGCATTGATAATGATAGAGGTTAGGAAGGTAGCCTCTTAAATTCATTACCATTGTATAGCGGGTTCGATCCTCGCTGTATGCCCCATACATCCAGCTTCGTGTTACACAAAAAGGTTGTATTTAAGAAACAAGATGAGGACTTTTGCGAATTTCGAACAGTATCAGCCATGTATTTGTACGTTCCTTCGAAGAATATAAATATATATATAATACTATATATTAATAAAACCGTTGAGAGGAAGACCCCGAACGGTGCACATTCTCTCCTGATGATCCCAAAACCAAATACTTAACATATTGTGATAGGTGATATACCCTATAGACTAATGGAATGCGCCGACGGTTACTATAAGTAACAGGGACAATTATGACTTGTAGAGTAAGCCAATGCGAAGTCAGCTCATAACTCTATTTGTTGGACGTAATTCCGCACTTCTCTGTACTGTAATTGTCTACTCTTTTTAGTCACTCAGCTCCAGTGAAAGGGACCATAGCTAAGTGCTTATGTGAAAAGTCAAAAGGAGCAAATCAATAATAATAACAATTATTAGATAATAATTAATAAAATGACAAAATAGTTCTGGACCTTTGCCAGAGAACTGAAAAAAGTTATGGAATATGGAAAGTGAAGTTATACAATGTTGTGGTGCACTTGGACAGTCCGAAAAGGACTGGGAAAAGGGTTTGGAAAAGTCTGGGAAATCAGAGGAAGATTTGAAAAACAATCCAGAACACTGCCTGCTGCAATCTGCCAGAATACTCAGAGAAGTCAGAGACCGAGGAGACTTGCTGTCACTCAGATCCAGTGAAAGACATCAGCTAATGCTGATGTGAAAACTCAAAAGGAGCAATAATATTAATAATGAATAATATAATAATAAATAAAATAAAATGGACAAATATCTGACCGTGCCAGAGAACTGAAAAAAAGTATGGAATATGAAAGTTCAAAGTGATACCAATTGTGGTTGTTTGCACTTGGAACAGTCCAAAAGGATTGGAAAAGGGTTTGGAAAGTCTGGAATCAGAGAAAGGAATTTGATACCATCCAAGAACACTGCATGCTGGCAATCTGCCAGAATACTCAGAAGAGTCCTGGAGACCTGAGGGATTTATTCGGCACTAGACTCCCAGTGGAGACATGAGCTTATGGCTTGATGGTGAAAAAGTCAAAAGGAGCAAATTAATAATAATCAATAATTAAATAATAAGAATAATAAAAATGGACAAATATCTGGACCTTGCCACCGAGAACTGAAAAGTTATGGAATATGAAAGTGAAAGTATATACCCAATTGTTGTGGTGCACTTGGAACAACCCCAAAAGGATTGTGAAAAGGGTCTGGGAAAGTTTGGAACATCAGAGGAAAGATTGATTACAATCCAGAAACACTGCATGCTGCATCTGCCAGAATACTCAGA
>CM042180.1:47367706-47370206 GCA_023376005.1 Doryteuthis pealeii | reverse complement strand
TGGTTTAATAATTTTCATTATTTAAATTTTTTCGGATTGTTGTCCTCATCTTCGTTTGAAGTTCCGTGAAGGCTCTTGATTACGACTTGAAGACTCCAGAGTTCATATTGAAGGTTCCCGAATTCGACCAGAAACACCTGAAGAAGACCGGAGGGTGTATCGGCTAAAACGCTGTGGGTAATTATGAACTTTTGTTTAGTAAATTATGGTGTCCCAGAAAAAACAGAACCCACACATTTTGTAATAAAACTGTTAATTTTAACTAGGGGGGGTAGGATTAGGGTTAGGGTTAGGGCTTAGGGTTAGGGTTGGGGTTTAGGGTTTAGGATTAGTTTAATGGGAAAATAAATAAATAATTTTGGTTCTGTTTTTTCTGGGTCATACTGTACACGTTGACCCAGAAAAAACAGAACCCACACATTTTGTAATAAAACTGTTAATTGTAACCAGGGAGTAGCGTTAGGGTTAGGGTTAGGGTAAGGGTTTAGGGTTAGGGTTGGGGTTTAGGGTTTAGGGTTAGTTTAATGGGAAAATAAATAGATAATTTGGGTTTTTTTTTTCTGAGTCACCCTGTATAGGGTGACCCAGAAAAAACAGGACCCAAACTCTAAGCCCTAACCCCAACCCCAACCATAAACCTTACCCCAAACCCAACCCTTACCCTAACCCTAAACCCTAACCCTAACCCTAAAGCCTCTAGTTAACATTTACCGTTTTATTACAACCCTTACCCTTACCCTAAACCCCCTAGTTAAAATTTACAGTTTATTACAAAAATGTGTAGGTTCTGTTTTTTTTGGACACTCTGATTTACTAAACGAAAGTTCATAATTACCATACTGTGTACATCTTATTATAATGGAGATTGTGTGTTTGTCTGTCTGTAACCGAAACTATATTACTATTCAAGTCACAATTCCCTTTGTTATTTACATCACATTCTCTATGATTTTATTTTTATTTAAACCTCAATTATTAATAAAAGTGTTTTACATCATTAATACTGTTGACCATATATACATACTAATAACATGCAATTGTATTTATATATACAACAAAATAGCGGTTTACAGTGTTAATGGGAAGGCTAATTTGCATATTGATCTTAAAAAATTGATTTTAATAAATATAGGCTTAGTATTATTGATTTCTAATTGTTTGGTTTTATCTTAATGAATATGAGCAAAAATCTCGGGGATAAATCTTAAAAGAAATCCATTAACAAGAAGAAATAACTGTAATATTATTCTTTACTTCCTATTTTAACTAAATAGTTAAATTAGGAAAATTTTCCAATGAAAGACAGGAGTAAGGGAAAATGATGGAAGAGTTAGTTTCAAAGCTGTTCTATTTTTCAATCATACACCCTCTGTTCCAAATATTTTTATCTGAATTCTTATTCAGTTTCATTAGCCTTTCTAATTTAACATGATATTTTATTATATTAAAACTTAAATACTTGCACCCGGAGGGTGCATATATTTGCTAGTAACAATAACGATGAGAAAAAACAGTCTGAAAAATATAAATGATACAAAGCCTCATTCAGGATTTGAACCCGTGTTGCCCTTTTCATTTCCTACAATAATAACCATTACGCTGCGGGCTCATCTTCACCATGGCTGTTGTGTGTGTGTGTTTGTTGTGTGGTGTGTATGTAGTGTGTGTGTGTTTGTATGTGTGGTGTGTGTGTGTGTGTGTTGTATGTAGTGGTGTGTGTGTGTTGTGTATGTGTGGTGTGTGTGTGTGTGTGTGTTGTGTATGTGTGTGTGTGTGTGTGTGTGTTTGTATGTAGTGTGTGAGTGTGTTGTAACTGTTGAAAAATTCTTTTTCAAATGTGAGATGGGATTTGAACAGAAACTTTCATTCTCATTAAGATTCTCATTTTTTTAAAAAGCCAACTCCCAATTAAAAAGCACCCCAAAGCGTAATATTTGAATGAGCATTATAAACAAGTCGTTTGTGATGGCTCACGGCTTCAATCAGTGAGAATATAACACAAATTAGTCAAATTGATTGAGAAACATTAATGTGTCGATGTTTCTGTTCACACACACACAGAGAGAGAGAGAGAGAGAGAGAGAGAGAGAGAGAGAGAGAGAGGTCTCTTTTTCTGTCTCTGTGTGTGTGTGTGTGTCTCTCTCTCTCTTCTCTCTCTCTCTCTCTCTCTTCTCTCTCTCTCTCTCTCTCACACCTATACACCACTCTGTATCTATCCCTTACTTTTTCAATCTCTATCTATCTATCTATCTATCTCTTTCACATACACACAGTCTGTTTGTCTGTATGTCTGTATGTCTGTCTCTGTCTCTCTCTCCCTCTTCTCTCCCTCTCTTTCTCTCTCCCTCTCTTTTTCTCTCCCTCTTTCTCTCCTCTCTTTCTCTCCCTCTCTTTCTCCTGTATACACAGAAACAAACAAAGATAGAAAGAAAGAAAGAAAGAAATATTGGAGAGATATTAAGAAAGGAAGAAGGAAGGAGGGAAGAAAGAAAGAAAGAAA
>CM042180.1:47350206-47362706 GCA_023376005.1 Doryteuthis pealeii | reverse complement strand
AAAAATATAAGAAGCAAAAATAAAAAAAAGAAAAGGAAGAGTTAAAAAAGAAGTAAACATTTATCAAAAAAACAAAGAAAAAATGTAAAAAGAAGACAAAATATTTATCTTGAAAAAAGAAGGAAAAGAAAGAAAAGGAGAAAGAAAAGAAGAAAAAACACATTTATCTAAGAAAAAAAAAGAAAAACAAAAGAGGAAAAAAAGAAAAAAAGAAGAAATTCATCTTAAAAAAGGAAAAAGAAATACCCATAAAAAATGATGAAATCTAAGAAGGAAACAATAAACATAAAAAAATGCGAAAATAAAATCAAGATCCATCATGAATATGGTTAAAAAATACTACACCAAAATTTAAAAAACTTCCCAAGCCAACTATATAAATATTGACTACCTACCCGGTTTCATTTCGTTTCTTCCTCCTCCACTCGCAAAGAATTAAAATTCACATCCTAACCCACCATAAAACTGACGGCCTAATTTATGACACCCAAAACCAACTTTCTCCATATCATCCCCAGGCAATAAATCAAACTCTCCCCTAACCAAGAATTTTACCCACTTCTCCCACCCCACCCCTTTCCCAACAAGCACCTAGCAACCTCCTCTTCTCATCTTCCCACACAAACCACCATCCTCTGAACTCCTCCTCCACTTTATATGATGTTATTCTCATTTCAATCAAATCCTCTCTAACCTCCCTACCCCTCAATTCCACTACTAACTCACTTTCTCTTCTATAAACACAAATGTACGTATTTTGCTTTGAATAAAGTCAGACTGATGATGTTCTTCGTGTCAGAAGAACAAAATATTTATCTCCTACTTGGACTTGTTTGAGTCATTATTTTTGTTCACTTTTCCTTTTACCTCATCTCACATTAAAAATATAAGAAGAAAAAAATAAACCGATTCATCTAAAAAGAACGCAACGAAAAAGAAAACAAGAAGTTAAAAAAGGGGCAAACATTTATCTAAAAAAAGATGTAAAAAGAAGAACAAATATTTTTATTAAAAAGAAAGAAATGAAAGAAAGAATGAAAGAAAAAAGAAAGAAAGAAAGAAAAGAAGGAAGAAAGAAATGTAAAAAAAAAAAAAAAAAAATCACATTTATCTAAAAAAAAAGAACAAATATTTTTTATTAAAAAGAAAGAAAAGAAAGAAAGAAAGAAAAGAAAGAAAGAAATGTAAAAAAAATCTTTAAAACAAATCACATTCATCTAAAAAAAAAAGAACAGATATTTTTATTAAAAAGAAAAAAAAGAAAAGAAAGAAAGAAAGAAAGAAGAAAGAAGAAAGAAAGAAATGTAAAAAAATCTAAAAAAAGAATCACATTTATATAAAAAAAGAACAAATATTTTTATTAAAAAGAAAAAAGAAAGAAAGAAAGAAAGAAAGAAAGGAAGGAAGGAAGAAATGTAAAAAAAATGTTTAAAAAAATCACATTTATCTAAAAAAAGAAAAACAAATATTTTTATTCAAAAGAAAGAAAAGAAAGAAAGAATGGAAGGAAGAAATGTAAAAAAGAAATGTAAATAAAATCATATTTATCTTAAAAAAAAGAACAAATATTTTTATAAAAAAGAAAGAAAAGAAAAAAAGAAAGAAAGAAAGAAAGAAGAAAGAAAGAAAGGAAAAAGAAAGAAAGGAAGGAAGAAAGAAAGGAAGGAAGTAAGAAATGTAAATAAAAAAAATGATAAAAAAAATCACATTTATCTAAAAAAAAGAACAAATATTTTTATAAAAAAGAAAAAAGAAAGAAAGAAAGAAGGACAGAAGAAAGAAAGAAAGAAAGAAAGAAAGAAAGAAAGAAGAAGGAAAGGAAGGAAGTAAGAAAAGTAAATAAAAAAAATGATAAAAAAATCACATTTATCTAAAAAAAAGAACAAATATTTTTATTAAAAAGAAGAAAGAAAGAAAGAAAGAAAGAAAAGCAAAGAAGGAAGGAAGAAAAAATGTACAAAAATCTTTAAAAAAATCATATTTATCTAAAAAAAAGAACAAATATTTTTATCAAAAAGAAAGAAAAAGAAAGAAAGAAAGAAAGGAAGGAAGGAAGGAAGGAAGAAATGTAAAAAAAAAAATGTAAAAAAAATCACATTTATCTAAAAAAAAAAAAAAAAGAAGCCAACGAAAAAGGGAAAAAACAAACTCTTTTTTAAGGCCGAGCAACATTGGGTGACCTTGCTTCCCCGTGTGATGTTTTCATAATATTAAAATCGTTTGTTTAATGAGCAAATATCGTCATCCATCTTGTGACCTTGGATCAGTAGCGGAGGGATAGCAAACGATGGTGTTGCTGATTAGGTTGTAGTGTTGGGAGTGGGATGCTAGTACGAAAGCAGATTAACCGTTCGTATAAAGCAACACAAGAAGAAATGCATTATTCATAACAGCGAACTGCACTTTGGCCGATTTCTTTCTTTACATTTCTTTTTTTCCTTCATTTCTTTTCTTTCTTTTTTCATTAAATATCTTTTTTTATTTCTTTTAATGTATGGTATAATCAATTCTGTTAAAAAAGAACTATGGAACAATCTCCAAGATTCACACGGCGCAGACATTTTCCCTTCCCACACACGGACGCAGCCAAACGAGCTTGAAAAAATAATATACAGATGGTTTGCTTTGCTTTGCTTTGTTTTATGGCATATCAACTCGATGGGTTATTTAATGCCGACAAATTTTTGAAATAAATTATTTCTTAATGAATTTTTTAATCAATTTTTTAATAAACACATTTTACTATTTAACCCATATGTTTTGGGTAATGATGAACTTTTGTTTAATAAATTAGGGTGTCCCAGAAAAAACAGAACCCACAAATTTTGTAAGTAAAGTAAAGTCGTTGGGGCGGCCTAAAGTCGGTATCAGCCAGTCAGCAAGGGAGTCTATCTCCTTTTCAATAGCGCTAGAACAAGGAGATTGTTTTTGGCGTCTGAGGTAGAGCGCCACACCTACCATCAGCTCCTTACTTTACCGCACATATCCCTGTGCTACTCATACGCTGAGTTGGCGAGGACCGGTATCGAACTAGGAACCGTGTGGTTTCTAGCCGAACGCTCTACCGACTGAGCTAAAACTTAATTTTCCCATTAAACAAATAAATTAGGGCATAGGGGTAGGGTTAGAGTTAGGGTTTTGGGTTTAGGGTTAGTTTAATGGGAAAATAAATAAATAATTTGGGTTCTGTTTTTTCTGGGTCACCCTGTACATGGTAACCCGTATTCTCCCTGGGTTGATGAATGTTTGTTTTTTTTTTTGTTTTGTTTTTTTTAATTTACGGCATATCAACCTCTGTGGGTCATTTAATGCCGACAAAGTTTTGAAATAAATTAATTCTTAATGAATACTCAATTTTTTATAAACACATTTTACTATTTAACTCATAGATGGGGCCTAACAGGTACTACCACTCCGGTTCAGAGTAGATATGTGTTTGGGTTGGTTTGGTTTGTTTTATGGCATATCAACCTCTGTGGGTCATTTAATGCCGATAAAGTTTTGATATAAATTCATTCTTAATGAATACTCAATTTTTTTATGAACACATTTTACTATTTATCCCATAAATGGGATTCTAACGGGTATTACCACTCCAAGCCAGAGTGGAACAGCGGGCAATGGTGATGAAGGGGTGTTCCGCATTCCCCAAACCTCCAAAACTGGAACCTCGCCATCAGACAGAATTTAACATCATTCCCAGGACATTAAGACCTCAGTCACCGCCTTCTAGCACATATATGATAAAAGGATTGGGGCTTACCATAAGAATAAATAGGGTTGGGACAATCATATAAATGCTAGGGCTTGGCCTGGCCAGCCGATTGTTCGGAACGTGCTCTCCGACCACCCGTTTAGCAATATACGGTTGAAAAGTGTATTAACCAAGACAGAAACGCATAACTAATGAACATTTATTTTTCTGAATTTTTGAGACGAAGCTTGATAATTAGTATTGCTAGCAAATATACATACCCTCCCGGTGCAAGTATTTAAGTTTTAATGTAGTAAAATAGTATATCAAATTAGAATGGCTAATTAAACTAAATAAGAATGCAGATAAAAGAAATTGAAACAGAGGGAGGTATAATCGAATAAATATGACAACTGAAACACACTCTTCCATCCCTCCCGTCTTTCATTGCTAAATTTTCCTAATTTACCTATTTAGTTAGAATAGAAACGTAAATATCATATCTAATGTAATAAAGAATTATATTAAATTAGAAAGGCTAATCTTATTATAATGGAGATTGTGTGTTTTTCTGTCTGTAACCGAAACTATATTCCTACTCAAGTCACAATTCTCTTAGTTATTGACATCACATTCTCCATGATTTTATTTATATCTAAACCTCAATTATTAATAAAATTGTCATACATTATTAATACTGTTAACCATGTCTACATATTGACAACATGCAATTATATCTATATATACAACAAAATAGCGGTTTACAGTGTGAACGGAAGGCTAATTTGCATATTAATATTAAAAATCAAATTTAATAAATATGTGCTTAGTATTATTGATTTCTAATTTTTTGGTTTTATTTTAATGAATATAAGCAAAATCTCTTCAATGAATCTTAAATGAAATCCATTAACAAGATAAAATAACTGTCATTTTATTCTTTACTTCCTCTTTTAACTAAATGCTTAAATTAGAAAAAATAACAATGAAAGACGAGAGTAAGGGAAGAGTAAGTTTCAGTTGTTCCATTTTTTATTATACTCATTCTGTTTCAAATCTTTTATTATACTCCCTCTGTTTCAAATCTTTTTATTTGTATTCTTATTTAGTTTCATTAGCCTTTCTAATTTAATACAATATTTTATTACATTAAAACTTAAATACTTGCACCCGGAGGGTGCATATATTTGCTAGTGAAACTAAATAAGAATGCTTATAAAAAGATTTGAAACAGAGGTGGGTATAATAGAATAAATAGGACAACTGAAACTCACTCTTCAATCACATCCGTCTTTCATTGCTAAATTTTCCTAATTTGACTTCGTAGTTAAATTAGGAAGTAAAGAATAAAATGATAGTTATTTCTTCTTATTAATGGATTTCTCTTAAAGATTTATTCAATAGATTCTTGCTCTTATACAATAAGATAAAACCAAACAATTAGAAATCAATATTACCAAGCATATATTTATTAAAATAAAATTTTTAATATCAATATGTAAATTAGCCTTCCTGTTCAAGCTGTATATATAAATATAATTGCATGTTATTAGTATTTAGATAAGGTCAGCAGTATTAATATGTAAAACAATTTTCTTAATAATTGAGGTTTAAATAAAAATAAAATCATGGAAAATGTGACATAAATAACTAAGGGAATTGTGTTCCAGTTTTTCAAATCTTATTATAATGGAGATTGTGTGTTTTTCTGTCTGTAACCGAAACTAAATCACTACTCAAGTCACAATTCCCTTAGTAATGAACGTCACATTCACCATGAATTTATCCTTATTTTAACCTCAATTATTAATAAAATTGTTTTACATTATTAATACTGTTAACCATATCTACATACTAATAACATGCAATTGTATTTATATATACAACAAAATAGCGGTTTACATTGTGAACGGGAAGGCTAATTTGCATATTGATATTAAAAATGTAATCTAAATGAATATATGCTTAGTATTATTGGTTTCTAACTGTTTGCTTTTATTTTAATGAATATAAGCAAAAATCTCTTCAATTAATCTTAAATGAAATCCATTAACAAGAAAAGATAAGTGTCATTTTATTCTTTACTTCATATTTTAACTAAATACTTAAATTAGAAAAAAGAACAATGAAAGACGAGAGTGATGGAAGAGTAAGTTTCAGTTGTTCTATTTTTCGATTATACCCCCTTCTGTTTCAAATCTTTTTATCTGCATTCTTATTTAGTTTCATTAGCGTTTCTAATTTAATACGATATTTTATTACATTAAAAATTAAATACTTGCAACCGGAGGGTGCATATATTTGCTAGTTATATTAATGGATCACCCCTGATGATGGTACTTCGAAGTGGCGAAAGTACTTGGGACATGAACTTTGGTGGACTAATCGACGAATTCCACCCAAATATTAAAAAGTTGTCCAGAAAACTTGAAAAAAAATCACAAATAAAATTATTAAACAGGAGATGTGTCTTTTGTTTAATTCAACATGTATAAATGAAAAAATGCTGCCCAAATATATATATATATATATATAATATATATATATATATATATATATATATATATATATATATATAATGAAAGGTAAAATGGAATGTATCCAACATTATGTGTAGAAAGTTTTGTAGAAAAAAACAAGATGTTTTAAGGTTTGCTGACAGAAATCTTTCGATCGAGAGACGTTCTGTGCCTCATGATTAATGATATATTTATTTCGTTTTTCCGTTTACAGTGTTGCTTTGATAAAGACCTCTTCATATGGTCGAAACAGATTTCTGTCAGCAAAACTTTAAACATCTTATTGTTTTTTCTACCAAACTTTCTACAGACAGACACACACACATACACACACACACACACACACACACACATATATATATATATATATATATTATATAATATATATATATATATATATTTGGGGAATAAAAGGCCTTAAATACCATGGGTATCGTGGTTATGGACCATTTCCACTCGCGAGTATGGCCACGAGCTTCTTCAGACCACTGATATATTTTATTTAGCTAAATAAAATATATCAGTGGTCTGAAGAAGCTCGTGGGCATACTCGCGAGTGGAAATGGTCCATAACCACGATACCCATGGTATTTAAGGCATTTTATTCCCAAATAGCTTTGCTCTGTTTACAATAATTAAACATTGAGCTCTCAACGTAACCTGAACTCTACAACAAACTACTGGTAGGGAATTAGGACCCACCTAGAATCACCTTGTACCAAGAAACTTGGTACCGCACCAAAGTATATATATATATATATATATATATATATATATATATATATATATATTATATATTATATATATATATTATATATAATATAATATATATAATATATATATATATATATATATATTATATATATATATATACGTATATATATATATATATATATACCTTGTCCGTCTTACTTGAATGTTTGTGTGATATGAGGTGAGACAATTTCTACACTGGAGGCGCGTTGTGTAATGGTTATTTCAGGAAATAGACACCGGGAGACGAGTTCATATCCTGAACGAGGCTGTTTGTATTTTCACTGAGCGCTAATACCGCTAGAAGATATGCATTCAACTTCGCCCAAACAGTTACGGGTAAATAGTAGGGCAGACTGGCCTCTTTAATCTTTGTTAGACAACCAGTCTAGGAGAAGGAAAACTCTGAATTCAAACTCCACTAAAGAAATTGACAATGTATCACATACTTCTAGTTACGGACAGATAGGTAAATACTAGAGACTGGCAAAAAACGGATACTACGATTTTAAAAGCGAATTAAGAATAATTAAATCTATTATTTAAGGTTAAACTTTGTCTAAATCGATAAGTAGTAGCATAATAACCATCATTAAAAAAAGAAAAATATAATTACATATGCAGTTTATTTTTAAAAGATTTAAAACTATTTCTTTTGTTCAATTTCGACGCGATCCGCCATTTTGGCTGTTTTTCAATGGTTTTAGGTGCTTGTTTACAATTTTAACGTAACATTTGGGATGGAAAATTTTTTTCTCCAAAAATCAGGTAATTATCCGATTTTAATGACATTTTCAGTATTGATTTAACAATTAATGAATTTTATAATGCATCAGTTATTTTATTTCAAAACTTTAATTTAGTATTTTTGCTATGAAAAATTAATATATAAAATTCATTTAAAATAAAATTTTCGGATTTTAAGTTTAAAATGTTATATTTTTAGATTCTAAAAATAAATATCTACTTAATGCAAACCTTATTTTTTCAAAAAAAGTATACGATTTGAAGAAAAACTCGATTGAAAATGTACCCCCTCCCCTTTTTAAGCAAAAAAAACATCGATGTATAATTTTTTCTTTTATAAAATAATAGTCAATTAAATAATTATCGAAATGAGTAAAAAAGAAATCTCCAAAAAATAAATTATTTATTATTTTTTTACATTTTATTTTTCGATCTTCGGTACTTATTTTCTCATAGAAGCGCAACCGTAAAAAATTTTTTTTTGTTTCTATTCATAAGTTCGATCTTTTATCTCATTATTTATACTGTAATTAGTACAATATATGACCAACTTGAAAAACATTTTACGCCCCCAACATAGGGGGGGGGGGCAAATTAAGCGACCTGAAAAAATGAGAAAGTTTTGAAATAAAATAAATAATGAATTATAAAGATCATTCATTGATAAATAAACACTAAAAATTTCATTAAAATCCGATATTTCCCTGATTTTTGGTAAATTATTTTCTGTAGGGGGGGGGCTAACGTCATTTTGTCAAAAACGCATTTTAGGCTCAGTTTGCCAGTCCCTAGTAAATACATATACATGTGACTTAGATGCAAACTTATACAAAGTGTTTTATTGTATAGTTAGCATATCTCTCAAGCTGTTTAAAAGTTTTTTTTCGTACCTATGCTGAGTGTGCCAGTAATGATGAGCCCAACTGCCGCCTTTTTGTTTTTTTACAATTTTCTTTTCTCTTTTATACTCGTCTCTTATAAACCTAATTTTCACGATTCCAATTCATTTCGTAGTCTATTGGTAAAACGAAATCAATTGCCCGAAATCATTTTCCTCTTTTATACGATAATTAGAATTGGATTTCTGGTCTGGACCCCCGGGACAACAACAACAAAAACAAAAAAAATAAAATAAAAAAGGAGAAATACCAGCAATTGCTTTTTTCATTCTTTTACGTTCTTGCAGACAGAGGAACATTTTGTCACCAATGGTACACAGACAGAGCGACATGTTAAATTTAATGACAGCTCAATGTAAGGTATTTTCCTATGAGCCGTTCATTGACCAATTCAATGTTAATGTAGAATCACTGCATATATTGCTGCGGGATTGTTGTGAAATTCCTGTGATTTTCAGGTCATAGGTCATTCGGTAGAGCATCCGCCCTGGAATCACAAGTCTCCACATTTGATACCAACCCTCGACAACTCAGCGCACGAGTAACACAACTTTGGTCTCTGTGGTGAATTGAGAGAGCAGATGATAGTAGTGGTGCTTCATCTCAGGCACCAAAAAATCTTCCTCGTCTAGCGCTCGTGAAAATGGGGTTGAATCCCTCGCTGTCCGGTTAATATCGATAATAGGCCACTCAATCAAATTTATTAACGTCATATAATATAGTCAATTCCAGATGAAATTATCATGTTTTATTTGGATATATATATATGTATATATATATATATATATATATATATATATATATATATATATATATATAAAGGAAAAATTGACTTACTGGTGAATTTGGTCACGATGGTTAGTAAGTGTGGAATTCAGAGGGGTAAGTCAGCGATACAACAAATACAAGGTGCTCAATATTAAGTAGAGCACATTTATTATAAAATGGATACAAGAGATAACCTACTCGAGTTTCACCATAAGGATCTTCAGGGTTAAATCCACTGAATTAATCGAGACACCGATCAAGAGCAGTCGATTTCACGTGTGTGGTCATTTCAAGTAGGTTATCTCTTGTACCCATTTTATGATATATATATATATATATATATATATATATATATCAGAATTTTATAGACAGATACCCAACTCAAGTTTCACTAAACGAATCATCAGAGCAAGCTGTAATGAAAAACTAATTGATTAATTAAGAACAACTACGGAAGTAAACAGCATAACCATAGTCCTATAGAGAAAATGGGACGTTGAATCCCCTTCCAAAAAATCGGTTGGTTACATCAAGCCCTAGAACCTATATGATTGTCCCGACCGGATTGTTTTTATAACAAACCTTCAACCCTTTTTATTATATGTGTGCTAGAAGTCGGTGGGTGAAGGTCTGAGTGTCCTTGGTATGACGCTGAACTACATCTAGTCGTGAGGTTACAATTCTGGGGCTCTCGGGTGTATCCCTTCATAGCAATTATCTTATTATGTTAATATCTATCTATCTATCTATCTATCTATCTTAGTATGTTAATATATCTATCTATCTATCTATCTATCTTAGTATGTTAATATATTTCTATCTATCTATCTATCTATCTATCTATCTTAAGTATGTTTAATATATCTACTATCTATCTATCTGTATGTTAATATTATTCTATCTAATCTATCTATCTATCTATCTATCTTTAGTATGTTAATATATTTCTATCTATCTCTATCTATCTAATCTATCTTAGTATGTTAATATATTTCTATCTATCTGTCTATCTATCTATCTATCTATCTATCTTAGTATGTTAATATATTCTATCATCTATCTAATCTATCTTATCTATCTTAGTATGTTATATATCTATCTATCTATCTTAGTATGTTAATATTTATTTCTATCTATCTATTCTATCTATCATCTTGTCTATCTATCTATCTATCTATCTATCTATCTATCTATCTATCTATCTATCTATTCTATCTATCTATTTATGTAATATCTATCTATCTATCTATCTAGTTATGTTAATATATCTAATATCTATCTTAGTATGTTTAATATATTTCTATCTATCTATCTATCTCTATTATCTATCTATCTTAGTATGTTTAATATATCTATCTATCTATCTTAGTATGTTAATATATTTATCTATCTATCTATCTATCTATCTATCTATCTATCTTAGTATGTTAATATATCTAATCTATCTATCTATCTATCTATCTATCTATCTATCTATCTATCTATCATCTATCTTCTAGTATGTTTTAATATCTATCTATCTATCATCTATCTATCTTAGTATGTTAATATTTCTATCTATCTATCTATCTATCTATCTATCTATCTTAGTATCATATCTATCTATCTATCTATCTATCTTAATCTATCTATCTATCTTATCTATCTATCTATAGTCTATATCTATCTATCTCTTATATGTAATATATTCTTTCTATCTATCTATCTATCTATCTATCTATCTATCTATGTATGTATACTCTATCTATCTATCTATCTATCTCAATCTAGTCTATTCATATCTATCTATCTATCTATCTATCGTTCATTATATCAATCTCGCTATCTATCTACCAATCTATGTAGCTAGCTAGCAAGCTAGCTTTCTGTCGGTCTTCTATCCACCGTATTATACATCTTTTTTTCTCCTTTCTTTTTCTTTCTTCTTTTCTTTCTTTCAGTGATAACCATTACACGACTAGCGGCATACTCTATCTATCTATCTATCTATCTATCTATCTACTTATCTATCTTTCTTCCTTTCTTTCTTTCTTTCTTTCTTTCTTCTTCTTTCTTTCAGCGATAACCATTACACGACTAGCGGCAAACTCTATCTATCTATCTATCTATCTATCTATCTTTCTTCCTTTCTTTCTTTCTTTCAGCGATAACCATTACACTACTAGCGGCATACTCTATCTACCTATCTATCTACCTATCTTTCTTTCTTCCTTCCTTTCTTTCTTTCTTTCTTTCTCTCTTTCTTTTTCAGCGATAACCATTACACAACTAGCGGCATACTCTATCTATCTATCTATCTACTTATCTATCTTTCTTCCTTTCTTTCTTTCTTCCTTTCTTTCTTTGTGCAGCGATAACCATTACGCTACTAGCGGCATACTCTATCTATCTATCTATCTATCTGCCAGCCTTTTATCCCACCATCCCCCTTACATCTATCTATCTACCTTTCTTTCTTTCTTTCTTTCTTTCAGCGATAACCATTGCACAACTAGCGGCATAACATAGTTGCTTCTCAACTTTCCTTTTAACAAATTCCATCTCAGCATTTGTTTGCTTTCTTCCTCTCGGCCGTTTCTTCATCACTCACAAATCTTCAAACAATCCAAAATCTTGTTCCATCCTCCATCCCATCTTCATCTTTCAACTCTTCCATCCATTGATTTAGATTCAACACCGCTTTTTTTTTCTCCATTGATATTCATTCTTTCATTTTGTATATGGAATTTTTTTTACTCAATATATTATTCTCTTGCGTCTCTCTCTCTCTCTCTCTCTCTCTCTCTCTCTCTCTCTCTCTCCTGTCCCCCCATCTCTCTCCCACACGCGCTCTTTCCCCTCCCTCCCTCTCTCTCTGTCTCTTTCTCTCTCTCTCTCGCTCTCTTCCCCCCTCTCTCTCTTCTCGCTCTCTCCTCTCTCTCTCGCTCTTCCCCCCTCTCTCTCTCGCTCTTCCCCCCCTCTCTCTCTTTCTCTCTTTCGCTCTTTTCTCTCGCTCGCTCTTTCCCCTCCCTCTCTCTCTTTCTCTCTCTCGCTTCTCTCTCTCTCTCTCTCTGCTCTCTTCTCTCTCTCGCTCTCTCTCTCGCTCTTCCCCTCTCTCTCGCTCTTCCCCCTCTCGCTCTC
>CM042180.1:47312706-47345206 GCA_023376005.1 Doryteuthis pealeii | reverse complement strand
GAACTTAATCCCTTATTCAATCCACGGGTATATCCTGTTCTCATTCCGCTAACCATAGCTGGGGTAGAGGCGTTAAGCTGTGTTAATTATTATTCCATGTTACTGCTGCCCTTGACCAGGATTGAACCTGCAGTACAGAGATAACTGTCATTAGAACTTAATTCGTTTATCCACTAGGCCATGTGTCCAATTGTCAAATTACGTCAAAAAGGTTCCCGATAACAAGAAGGCTCTCGAGTCCGAAAAGTAGGTTCCCGAGTCTGAGAAGAAATACCTGAAGAAGGCCGGAGAAGGCCGTAGTCGGGAACCTTCTTGTCGTAATCGGGAGCCATCACGGAACTTTGAACCTAACCGTTTATTCTGTCCACGGGGGTATCCTGTTCTAATCATAGCTAGAGTAGGAGTTGTGTTAATTATTTTTCTCTGTTACTACCGCCGGTCAGGAATGAACCCGGAATCCAGAGATAACTGTCACTTAGAACTGTCTTAACCTAACTGCCTTATCCACTGGGCCATGTTTGAATTTTGGGAACTTATAAAGCTAATGTCTTGTTTTGGCTAGAATATCTACCTATTCATTTTATGTATGATTTTTTTTATCTAGACTCATTTTTTTTCATTAAGAGAAATAGAATATTCAATCTCTATAAACATGTACATTAATTGATTGCGTCTCTGTTTAAAGTTCATTCCTGTACACGACTATATATATATATATATATATTATATATAATATATATATATATATATATATATATATATATATATATATATATATATATATATAAGTATTACCCTGATTTCTTTGCAACAGTGGCTCAATTTTAGAGTCGATTCACATGTACCTGTTAGGAAGCACTCATTAATTCTGAACATTTTTCCAGGTTTAAGTATTGATATATTGGAATGTATAATTTATTTTATATTTATGATGTAAAATGATTCCTAGCGGAAAAGTTTCAGAAAGAAAATAGTGCTATATATATATATATATTCTTGGTAATGAGGATCATTTCATGTGTAGTTTAACCGTCATGATACAGGTAAACCGCAGTGAGAGTTCGATGCGACTAGTGTGAGTGAGTGGACGGACAAAGCAATATGCTTAATAAAGGAATGAAAAAAACTTTAAATTGTGTTCCTTGCAATAATGTAATGCAGTTGAAATAAATTATTGCAATGAAGCAAATCAGAATGTTGTCCTTCATTTATTAAATAAGTATATATATATATATATATATATATATATATATATATATATAATATATATATTATCCATATATATATATTGATAGAGTGCTATATATATATATATATATATATATATATATACAGCACTATTTTCTCTCTCTCTCTCTCTCTCTCTCTCTCTCTCTATATATATATATATATATATATATATATATTATATATATATATATATATTATATATATACATTGATCTACCTTCAAATTTGCAACTCAATATATGATATTCCGGTTCAAAAAATAAAAGCCTGGTTTCATGGGTTTAACAGAAAATTATTTTTCACTAAATAAAAAAAATGGAAATATCAATAAGTGTGTATATATTTATGATTTATTGACTGATTTTAAACCTTTCCCAAAGTCAGGGAATCGCATTCATTGTATTCATAATTTTTAGTGTAGTTATTTCTAATGAGTTTTTTTGTACACGGTCATTTCGAATAGGAATAAATTTTAAACATATCTGTTTCACCCGTAGATGGAACCCTAACGGGTACTATCACATCGGTTCAGAGTGGACCTGGGAGTAATGGCAATGAAAAGATATTCCACACTACACAGATTTCCAGTAGTCGAACCTCACCATAAGATGCGGTTAGATTTTTACCCAGAACCCACTTTTGGGACGTGTGGTCTTGCCTCTCTTTTCTTCAATTTTTTCTATCATGTTTCGAAGCAGTTTTTTTTTAAATAATATGTGTAACCAAAAATACCTTTTTAAATGAGGCTAATTAAAAGTACACTCTCCCAGTGTTATCTGGTGTCAAAAACAGAATTAACTTTTTGAACTGCCCAATAATTACAATTAAATACAGTCAAATGTTAAACAATAAATTTTGAATTTGTCTTTTTCTCATTTGCTGCATTGGAATAATTTAATGTAATGCAGTTGAAATAAATTATTGCAATGAAACAAATTTAAAGTTTTGTCCTTCATTTATCAAATGTGTATATATATATATATATTGATATATATATATTGATCTACCATTATATTTGCGATTTATTTGTATACAATCAAACTTTTCTTCAATTTTTTCTATCGGGTTTCGAACCAGATTTTAAAAAAGGCATATTGATAATATGTCTAACCAAAAATACCTTTTTAAATGAAGCTAATTAAAAGTTTGCTCTCCTAAAGTTATCTGATGTCAAAAACATAATTAACTCTTTGACCTGCCCAATAATTACGATTAAATAGAATCAAATGTTAAACAATAAATTTTGAATTTGTCTTTTTCTTTTGTGTTTCTTTTTAGCATGTGTTGTGTTTTAAAATGTTTTAAGTTAAAATATAGGAGACCGCAGCTGTTTGGATATATATATATATATATATATATATATATATATATATATATATTATATATATATATATATATCAATGTAAAATATTGTACCAATATAAATAAAAGTTTTAATTAAAAATATAAGAAAACTACCCTGTGTTATAGACACTAAATAAATGTCATCCACTTAGGTTTAAAAAATAGGGGATGCCGCTTCTTCAATTAAATAGGACATGTATATATATATACATTGCATGCGACTTGGAACATCAGCTCGTTTTTCCGACTGAAATAACCGTAACGGCCCAGCGTCCTGATATTGTCATTTGGTCGGTTAATTAAAAGAAAGTTTTTATCATTGAGTTAACAGTTCCATTTGAAGAAAATCTGGATTGGGCCCATCAGCGGAAGTTGGAAAAATATGAAGACCTACGTGAACATTGCGCCAGAAACTGATGCATCACGGATGTATTTCCCATTGAGGTCGGATGTCGGGGGTTTATTGCCAACTCAACCTTGGCATTTTTGTCTAAAACTTGGACTTTCTCTACCAGACAAGAGGAAATACTTAAATAAGATCCAGGAGAAAGCTCTAACCGCATCAGCGTGGATATGGCAGTCCTATATTGTGACATCAAACCGACAAAGTCTGGTGGTATCGTGAGATACTGCTGGGGCGCTCTGGGTTAGTGGTAATGATGCTTCGGCCCCGAAACCATGCCTGAACCCAGAGTCATCATCTGATGAAGGCTTTGTTGGTTGCAATGCTACTGTGTAAAATAGCAGTCATTGTATGAAGATATATATATATATATATATATATATATATATATATATATATATATATATATAATATACATATACATATCCTATTTAATATATATATTATATTTAATTATGCTTTAATATAATACATACTCATGCTTACACACACACACACACACTCACACAAGTGAATCTATTGTCTGTTTAAAGCTTATTTACATATCAAATATCCATGGTAACCATCTCGGCGTCCGTCTACGGTTTTAAAACATTCCAAGAACGCTATGCGTTTCATTCAACAATATTTAAATAGACTGACTGACAAAACAAATGAGTCTCATAGATTTCTTATTTTCTGTGATACATTATTTTTCCTCAAATTAACGAAATCCCTGATGAAGATCTATTGAAACAGATCGAGACACTGCAGCATAGGCGAAATAATCATTAATTTATTTATGAATTTGTGTTTTATTGAATTTTTGATAATATCCCACACTGCCGGATTAATTTCCACTTTTTTCTTAACATATATCAATTTCTATGGTTGGCACTATTAAACTTGAAGAAGCGGTAGTATTCCAACGTATAGTGTTATTAGAAGAGTGCTCAATATCTGTGATAGAGCGTTAATAAATGAATACATATTTTAGTTTAGTTGGAACAAGTTTTGCTGTGTAGCAGTCATCAGGCAACGATAATGTTATATATATATATATATATATATTATATATATATATATATATATATATATCAGTGGTCTAAAGAAGCTCGTGAGGATACTCACGAGTGGAAATGGTCCATAACCACGATACCCATGGTATTTAAGACCTTTTATTCCCATATATATATATATATATATATATATATATATATATATATATATATATTCTGGAAAATAAGTAGAGTGTTGCAGTTCACTTGACCTCTGATTACCCTCGTCACGGACCGCTCAACCACCATGATTCCGTTCTCGGACATTATGGGTCGCCACCCAGAACCAACAGTATAGAGGTATTTTCTTGTTATCTACCGCCCCACCCGATAGGGCGATCATTGCAACTTTGTAATCAAACATTAAACATATACAGAAACATATTCTAACTTTTATATATAATAATTTTGCTTTTAATTATAATCATTAAATTCACATAAAAGGTTGCGTTATGGGAACAATTAGCGCACCATTGTACGCTAACATATACATTTGTAAATTTAAAATGCAGGAAGCGCGTGGTGTAATGGTTAAAGTCATGGGAAATGGACTCGTCGCCCCGAGTTCAAATCCTGGATGTGGTAATTGCATTTCACTTAGCGCTAATACCCTTGGGAAAGGTATGAATGCTACTCTCCCTCCAGCTATGGGTAAATAGTAGGGCAGACCGGGCTCTTTAACTTTGGCTAGGTAATCAGTTTAGGAGAAGGAAAACTCTGAATTTAAACCTGTTGGACTCCGCCTAAGAAATTGACCTTGTGTCACATCCTGCTCGTACGGAGGGGTTGGTAAATATATATACATTTATAAATGTAAGAAACTTATATATCTCCTAAATAACAACTGACTTGACGTCACATGCTTCGAGAATGATAATTAAGAGCACATGCACTGATAAGACAAGTTTGTGTGTGTGTGCGTGTTTTGTGTTTGTGTGTGTATATGTGTGTGTGTATAAGTGTGTCTGTGATAGCAGACCCCCGATGTGTGTTAAGCCGACTCCACACGTGTATCCACGTATTGGTGTCCGAACGTGGTCCCCAGCCACATTCGTGAGCCTCGTCTCCTGCGAATATTCATCGATCGTCTTGTTGCCCGACTTATCAGTCCGGGTTTCTGTGATCTCCCACAGAGACGCATTAATGGCCTGAGGGCGTGCACGTCGGTAACTAGCGAGGAGGCATACCCCGGGATATCCACAGAGGCAGAGTCCACCGCCACTAGAAACCGCCGGCTCGCGGGCAGACACAAGCGTTAGTATTTCGTGATATTTGTGCTCGTGAGTGGAGAGGATTTTTACCGCGAGACATATATTCAAAAACATAACATGCTTAGGTATTAATACACGCGGCATTCAGATGAAAAAAAGTAGATAATATAATACAATATATATATATATATATATATATATTATATATATATATATATCGCCGAAGAGCATAAGGCCCGGGTTTGTTATTATTCACTCAACGTCCCCTTACCTCATATGGTAGAGACGTATCAGTATCATTGACAGGTTAATTTCGCAAGGATTGTCCGGTGTTGTATCGTGGCCGAGGCAGTTAGGTCTCTGACTATCCTGCTGAAGTCCTGGTTTCGATTTCTGTCGGAGGGAAATCGTTAGTATACATCGTTGATGAGACTTAATAAAGTTGAAACAGTCTGTACGATGTTCTACACACAGAATAATTATTTACCGAAATTCACTTGTCATTATTATATTCTATAATTATCGAATTTTATGCGATATGCGTATTGTAATTGCCTTCAAGCAAAAATATAAATAATAATAATATATATGTATTGAAGTCAGTCAGTTAGACAGTCAACAATTGGTTTGACTGACCAAGCCTAACATGAAGTTACTAGTTCATTAATGAGCCCACTATAACAGCTTAAATAATTCCTGCCACTGCTGCCAGGAAGAGTCCATTAAGCTGAGGAGGTGTTTGACTGTCCTACTGTCCAATAGTTAATAATCTGTAACAGTCATTTCCAGACTGCAGGTTCAATCCTGGCTAAGGGTGAAAGTAACACAGAATGACAATTATCAGTATTCTACAATATATATATATATATATATGTATGAATACAAAAACATTTTAAATAGGACATAAAATATAGGGTAAATTATGGTCAAGTATTACATGAAACAACATGAATTTGTTGATATGTCTACATTTATAAACTAGTTCACTTCTTTCACAGCTTGAACTGCTTTGATCATGTGATATATACCTCTGTAAACAAGCACGTACCAAAATATTGTTAAACTTTTGACTCATCCAAGTAAATAATGCAGTCATTTTATTTCAGTTTTAGAATTCTATGATTCCTTCAATAAATTCTCTTTCATTTTTTAGGATGATGTTTATCAAAGTGTTGAACCTTTGGTTGAAAGTTTATTTGAAGGTTACAAGAAGGCATAAAACAAAAACATCTTCGGAATAAAATAACCCAATGTGTTGAGATGCCTTAAAACCGAACCAACTAACCAACCAACCAACCTACACGTCTACATAGAAAACGGGTCGAATTTGAAAACATTCTCGAAGAAAAACATTTCCGGAGTTTGTAGTAAGGGACTGGGCTCTTTAGTTAGGCAACCAGTCTATGAGAAGGAAAAATCTGAATTCAAACCGGCTAAACTCCGCTTAAGAAATTGGCCTTGTGACACATCCTACTTGTGTGAAAGGTTTATATATATATATATATATATATATATATATATATATATATATATATAGTGTGAACAAAAAGTATTAAGACAATCAGGAATATTTCTTGTATGTTGTTTATTCTCAACTAGTTTCGACCTTAGGTCATCGTCAGGAGAAAATTTCTTATTTGAAGAAATTGTTGATACATTATTAGAAAGGGAGCATTATAGAAGAGTTATAAATGTTCAAGTGTTATAGTGGGTTTAACATGCTATTAAAATCCGGGTAGAGAAGTGTGTTAGTAGTAGCATGTCCATTTGTTCAATGAAGAACCTCTATGAGGTAGGTTATTTTTTAGATGCTCTTATATATATATATAATATATATATATATATATGTGTGTGTGTGTGTGTGTGTGTGTGTGTGTGTGTGGTGTGTGTGTGTGTGATAGAAAGCGGTGGCTGAGGGTCTTAGTGTCCTGGGTATAAATCTAAGTTCTATCTGGAACTCTGGGGAATCTAGAGTAGCCCTTCATCACCATTACTCCCAGATCCACTCTGACCCGGAGTGGTAGTACCTTCTTAGGGTACAATCTATGCATCAAATAGGAATCTGTTTAAAAATAAGTTCAAAAATCTGTTTTAAAAATGAGTACCCATCAAGAATCAATAAAACAAAAATGTCTTATAAAATAACCTTGGTTTGGTTTGGTTGGTTGGGTTTTACGGCATGTCAACTCCTTGGGTTATTTTATGCCGAATACTTCTATTGGTAATTAGGTATTCAAAAATGTATAGGGGTTTATTTGGTGTAATCAAGTTTTCTGTTGAGAATTTTAACATCAAGAGAGTGAGTGGGTGATTTTTGTAAGTCTGTGAACTTACATCCTTGATAAGAGGCCGGTTCTTTTCAAAAAAGTTAAATATTTAATATTTAAAATAACCTAATAAGGGTTGACATGCCGTAAAAGACTAATCAACCTACCAACCTACGCACCTACATAGAAAACGGGTCTAATTTGAAAAATTCTCCAAGAAAAACAATGGTTCCGGGGGTTTGTAGAAACAGAGAGCTTATCGAACCGTTCGGTTTGCCGACAGAGAACAGATTTTTATTTCAAGTTTAACAAGGGCATTCGCTTTGTAAAAGGAAGAGAAAGGGAAGAGAAAGGGAAGATATATGGGAGTGGAGATTTACGGGTCGTTATTGAGTGATTGGCTGATCGATTGGAATGGGGGGGGGCTTGGGGAGGGGGTAAAGGAGAACATTGATTGACTGTGTTATGAAAACGGTGGGATTTAAATTAATCTTACCACGGCCCTTTCGACACAGATACAGAGTCGACTGATTGGGAGAAAGAAAAAAAGAACAATAAAGAAAAAGAAGAAAAAAAGAAGAAAAAGAAAAGAAAAAAAAAGAAAAAAGGAAAAGAATGAAAAAAGAAGAAAAAGAAAAATAAGAAACAGGAAAAATAGAACAAAGGATGAAAAAAATGAAAAAGTAACAAAAAAAGAAAAAGGAAAAAGAAAAAAAAAAAAAAGAAGAAAGAGGAAGAAAAAGAAAAAGAAGAAAAAAAGAAAAAAATGCGAAAAAGAAAAATAAAGAAAGAAAAAATGAAAAAAAAAAAATAAAAGAACAAGAAAAATGAAAAAATAAAAACAAAGGAAGAAAAAATGAAAAATTTTAAAAAAGGAAAAGAAAAAAAGAACAAAGAAAAATATGAAAAAATAAGAAAAAGAAAAAGAAGAAAAAAGGAAAAATATGAAAAAAAAAAAAAAACAATAGAAGAAAAAATGAAAAAAAAAAAAGAATAAGAAAAATGAAAATATAAAAACAAAGGAAGAAAAAAGGAAAAATTTTAAAAAAGAAAAGAAAAAAGAAAAAAGAAAAATGAAAAAGAAGAAAAATAAGAAAATAAAAAAGAAGAAAAAAAAGAAAAAAATAAGAAAAGGGAAGATAAAAGAACAAAAGAAGAAAAATGAAAGAAGTAACAAAAAAAAGAAAAGAAGAAAAAAAAAAAAAAAAGAAGGAAAAAGAAAAAATACGAAAAAGGAAAAATGAAAGAAAAATGAAAGAAGTAACAAAAAAGGAAAAAAAGAAAAAAAAGAAAAAGAAGGAAAAAGAAAAAATACGAAAAAGGAAAATGAAAGAAAAATGAAAGAAGTAACAAAAAAAGGAAAAAAAGAAAAAAAAAGAAAAAGAAGGAAAAAGAAAAATACGAAAAAGGAAAAATGAAAGAAAAATGAAAGAAGTAACAAAAAAGGAAAAAAAATACGAAAAAAAGAAAAAGAAGGAAAAAAAAAAAAACGATAAAGGAAAAATGAAAGAAAATGAAAGAAGTAAAAAAAAAAGAAAAAAAGAAAAAAGAAAAAGAAGGAAAAAAGAAAAAATACGAAAAGGAAAAATGAAAGAAAAATGAAAGAAGTAACAAAAAAAAAAGAAAAAAATACGAAAAAAGAAAAGAAAAAGAAGAAATAAAGAAAAATTTTTAAAAAAGGTAAAGAAAAAAGAACAAAAACAAGAACAAAGAAAAAATAATGGATCTATAAATATATTCATGAGCAATTGTTAAACATTTTTTTTAACTAGGCTTTTCTTCTTTTCTTCTTCTTTTATTTATCTATTTTTTTTTGGATTTTGCTTTTTTTTTAATTAAAACTTGTTATTTATAAATGTACGACTGTAATCTTACTAGTAAAAACAAGATGATTGCTTTGTTTAAATCGTTTTTTCTCCAAGCAAAAAATAAATAAATAAATGAATAAAATAAATAGATAAAAAATACCCGGTCTCTCCAAAAACTAGTTTAGTTGAAGTTCGGAATTGTCAACAACTAAGTTAAAATAGAATCCGTTATATATATATATTATATATATATATATATATATATATATATATATATATATTATATATATATATATATATATGTGTGTGTGTGTGTGTGTGTGTGTGTGTGTGTGTGTGTGTGTGTGTGTTTGTGTGTGTAGGGGGTGTATTTATGTATGAGTAGTGGCTTACCGATGGGTACGGGTACAATCGTTGGGAGCGCACAGTATCCAGGGGTTAAGGCCGTGAAAAAACAAATACAAAGTGCTCAATACAATGTAGAGCAAAATTTATTTAAGAAACGGATATAAATTTCTTAAATATATATATATATATATATATATATATATATATATATATATATATATATATATATAGATAGATAGATAGATAGATAGATAGATATAGATATATGTAAAAACAATTTTTTTTTGTGATGAAACAAAGAAAATACAGTGCTCAATCTTACATTGTAAGAGCTAATATTTATTTATTTTACAAAGTTTTCACAGATCAATGTTCATTATAAACAGTGACCCAGGTTTCCTGCCAAGGGGCAATCATCAGGCTGTTGAGCAGGATCCCATGGTGTTTGTTGAAGTTCTTTACTCAATATATATATAAATATAGCCTGGGATAGTCACCGCTTCAGCTTTGACTGGAATGGTGCGCCAAATTGCCGTAGTATTAGGAGAGTGCTCGATATAAGGAATAGAGCTAATATATGATATAATAAAATAATTATATAAAGGTATTACATATCGATTTATTAAGTGACTGTTCTATTGCCATCAAATAAATAGATATGTAATACATTTATATATTTATTTTATTATATATATATATATATATATATATATATATATATTATATATATATATATATATATATATATATATAAAGTTAAGCCTGATGAGTCAGATATACCTACTAACAGTTTCGCTTAGTAGCTCATCAGGGCAAATTTCTGACGAAGAGTCAGATCTTTGCCCTGAAAAGCTACTAAGGGAAACTGTTAGTAGGTATATCTGACTAATTAGGTATAACTTTATTATTAGCTCTACTTAGGTATCGAGCACGCTTTAATTTTTAGCTTTATATATATATGTTTCATATATATATATATATATATATACCTTTTTTTTCTTTTGGCCTAGTATTATAGTATCAACCGATTATTTTCGGTTGGTACGATTATCTTGCTCATTTCTTTCTTTCATTTTTCCCCAGGTGATGTTTGGTAGTATATTTTTACAATCAAACTATTTGCCGGGTTTTTTCTTACCGCAAGGATTTACCAACAATTTTGGTGCATTATATATATTATATATATATATATATATATATATATATATATATATATATATATATATATATCAGTGTGAGTCAAACAGTAATGTCATTTTCTTTATTTTATGTGAAGTTTTTTGTTTTTTTATAATAAAACTAAGGCCTACATTGAGACCCTAACGAGGCTCAGGACAAGAATCCGACGAGTAAGACCCAACTTGACAATCGACAATTTTCTCCTTCTGCATGATAATGCTTGACCACACACAAGCACCAGGACAAGGGAAGAAAATCGCCTCATTCGTGTGGACAACAGTCTTAAACCTGTCCTAAACAAAATGGCATTACTTTTTTACTCACTCCCGTATATATATATATATATATATATATATATATATATATAATATATATATACGGATGTGAGTATATATAAAAAGATATGAAAACACCACAAAATGCTGTTAAAGTGAAAACATTTTATAGCTGATATTGAACAATATTTCGATTTTATGAAAATCATTATCAGAGCTTATTTATACTCCGTGTTGTTAAGAGCGGAGACAAATGTCATATGAGTTCAAAACAAAAACCTTGATGTTGCAAAAAAGAAAAAAGTTATACAATAGTTTGGAATGTGAGCACTTCCTCCGCATTTTTTATAAAATATTTTCCCTTTAACAGCAGTTTGTGGTATTTTCATATCTTTTTTTATATACTCATACCGTCGGATTTATTTATTATAACTTATATACGGATGTGTTGTGTGTGTGTTTGCGTGTCTGTGTGTATATGTATGTGTGTGTATGTGGATGTGTATGAACCATTTAGTATATATAAAAATCAATTAGATTAACTAGAGTGAATACATTGAATAATATTAGAGGTACTACTACTACTACTACTAATAATAATAATAATAATAATATAATAATGACCATGCACAAGGCTCTCCACCCTAGAGATGATAGAGATAGATTGTATGTGTCAAGAAAGGAAGGGGGAAGAGGTCTTGCCAACATAGAGGAATGCGTAGAAACCACAATCCAACAACTTGAAGATTACACAAGGAAGAGCAAAGACAAATTACTTATGGCGGCCAACAATAGTAGAAACGGCAGATGGACAAACAGAAAAACGACAAAGACTAGAAAAAAAATGGGAAGAAAAACAATTATATGGACGCTTCAAACGACAAATAGATGAGGTTGCACTTGAAAAGATTTGGACATGGTTAAGAAAGGGAAACCTCAAAAGAGAAACAGAATCACTTATAATTGCTGCACAAAATAATGCCATAAGGACAAACTACATCAAAACGAAAATTGATAAGACCCAACAAAATAGTAAATGTAGACTTTGCGGTAATAGAGATGAGACTGTTAACCATATACTCTGCGAATGTAGCAAACTAGCACAACGAGAATACAAAACTAGACACGACTAAGTTGGGACGGTGGTCCACTGGGAATTAGGCAAAAAATTTAATTTTGACCATACAACAAAATGGTATATGCATAAACCAGAATCTGTTCTTGAGAACGAAACGCATAAACTTCTCTGGGACTTTGAAATAAAAACGGATCACCTTATCCCAGCAAGAAGACCAGACCTAGTGTTGATAAACAAAAAAGAAAGAATTTGTCAACTGGTGGATTTGGCAGTTCCAGCAGATCACAGGGTGAAGCTAAAGGAAAATGAAAAAATGGACAAATATCTGGACCTTGCCAGAGAACTGAAAAAGTTATGGAATATGAAAGTGAAAGTGATACCAATTGTAGTTGGTGCACTTGGAACAGTCCCAAAAGGATTGGAAAAGGGTCTGGAAGGTTTGTAAATCAGAGGAAAGATTGAGACCATCCAGAATACTGCACTGGTGTAATCTGCTAGAATACTTAAAAGAGTCCTGGAGACCTGAGGAGACTTGCTGTCACTCAGACTCCAGTGAATGACCATCAGCTAATGCTGATGTGAAAACTCAAAAGGAGTAAATAATAATAATAATAATAATAATAATAATAATAATAATAATAATAATAATAATAATAATAATAATAGAGAGTCAGCAGGCCTAAGTAGTCTTGTGATTTTGTATCTAAATCAGATTTACAGGATTGGATTATAAAATGTCGTAGCTAATTAAAGTTATATAAATTATCTATGGTAATCTTTGAGAACGTGATGTACATATGCGTATAGTATTGCTTATTATTTGATATATATTATGAATGATATCTAAAACAATTGAGTTACGATTCAGTACCAAATTCCATTAATGTAGATATTTTTGAAAATAAATAATAGGATTATTATGAAGGGGATATATTAAAAGGATTTTCTAAATAGTGTCCATCCAGGACTTTCAAAACTTGGAAATAAAATAAGACGTAAAAGTGCGATAGATTAATACAAGTTTCCAACAACGTCTTCATAAGACTGACTAGCCCCAAAAAAAAAAAAAAAAAACACCCTCCAGGCGGTGTAAAAATTAATTTTTGAAAGATATTCTCTGACGTGGAGCAATGTAAGAGGGTTTGTATCATAAGTAAGTAAAATCATCGAACTTATTAAAGGAGAAACAAAAACAATTTTATATGTAAACTTAAATATAAAAAACAAAGAAAAAGAAAAAAAATTACGGTTAATTTAACATTATTGACATACTTATTAACTTCTTTAGGTGACATTATTTCTTTAAACCATGACGTCATTTCTTTAAACCATAATACCCTCTTAAGATTACGGTCAGTCTAGAACTATTAATAAATAAAAGAAATAAATAAATAATAACAACAACAAAAAAAAGAAAATGAATAAATAAAAAAAAAAAAAAACACTATTTATAATTTAAATATTTGATTTATAATATTTAATCTATTTGAAATTTAAAAAGAAAATACTCATAAAACATAGTTTTCTTAAATTCTGCATCAATCCTAATATATAATTATTATATAATATTTTAATATATAATTAATTTATAATATTTAATCTATTTAAAATTTAAAATTAAAAAAATACTCATAAAACATATTTTCTTAAATTTTCCCATCAATCCTCCTGATACATAATTTAAGATAATCTTTTATTTACTTATTTACTGGTCCATATAATTAAATTAATAGATTTTATTTTTTATAACTGAAAACTCCTCAAATAAAATCTTACGTGTATCCACTAATTATCAAATTAATATGAATATTTTACACATACGTTTTACACAAAATTTATTTATTCATTTGTAATCGTTTTAGTTAAACTCTAGAAACTGACAAAAAAAAACTGACAATTTCTTGTTTGGAAATAATTTTCTCGTAAAGCTCTAAACTTTAGAAAACTTGTATACCAAGTCTAGCCAATCATTTACCCATAACTGGAAGAATAATCGTTGGATTCATACATTTCCCAAGGGTATTAGTGTCATGTGAAATGCAAATAATCTCGTCCATTATTCATTTGTTCATATCTATCTATATTATTTTGTTTGTTTATCTATCTATCTATCTCAGTCTATTCCAAACTATATTTATCTTCATATCTAAACAAGAATGATGACAAATTACAATAAACAAACAATAATTACGACAAATTATGATAAATAAACAAGAATTACGACAAATTACGATGAATAAACAAGAATTACAACACATTTCTATAAATAAACAAGAATTATGATAAATTTCTATAAATGAACAAGAATTACGACAAATTACGATAAATAAATAAGAATTACGACAAAAAAGAGAAGCCCCCCCCTCTAAAATACATTTAACGCCCTAAGCTGGTTGTTTTCAAGTAATACCGCCGAGACGACATAGCTGGGGACATTATTTTAATAGTCACCAGGTAGCAATTTCTGAGTCAGGAGACGGGACGCACTTCCTCATAAATTACCGAATACTCTACCATTCTGCACTAGGATTGCGACAACTTTGGTAAGTCCTGGTAGCAGTCAACGTCACATCCTGCTCATGGATAAATACATGCTAGCATTAAAGAATTCAGTCTGCCCTACTATTTTTGCCCCTTTTGTGTCACCGTGTCCATACGACAATAACCATTACACCACAAAGAACTCTATTTTTTATTTATATTCTACATGGTTCAGTATTTTTAAGGCTTGTACAGGGCCGGGTTAGCTCAGTCGGTAGAGCGTTCGGCTAGAAACCACAAGGTTCCTAGTTCGATACCGGTCCTTGCCAACTCAGCGTATGAGTGGCACAGGGATATGAGTGGTAAAGCAATGAGCTGACGGTAGGTGTGGCTCTCCACCTCAGATGCTAAAAAACAATCTCCTTGGTCTAGCGCTATTGAGAAGGGGATAGAATCCCTCGCTGACTTGCTGATACCGACTTTAGGCCGTGTCGGTCCTTCTCACCTTCTTTTTTTATGGTAGATTGTTCACACAAATCTTTCCAACAATTAATAAAGTTTTTGATAATTTCTTCGTTTAATTTTACATATATAACCTAGCAACCCCCAACCTTTTTATCATATCTGCGCGCGCTATATATATATATATATATATATATATATATATATATATATATATATATTATATATAAAAGAAGGTCCGCAAAATGTATTTTGTTCTCAGAAAAAAAATGTTTTAATTCTTTTTGTTTTACATATGCAACACGTGTTTCAGATCTTCTGGTATCTTCTTCAGGCTTTGATTGATAATATTATCAATCAAAGCCTGGAGAAGATATCAGAAGATCTGAAACACGTGTTGCATATGTAAAACAAAAAGAATTTTAAAAATTTTTTCTGAGAACAAAATACATTTTGCGGACCTTCCTTTTTTTATAAAATATTGAATTTTCTCCCATTGGAACCAGAACAACATTTTTATATATATATATATATATATATATATATATATATATATATATATATACGTGTGTGTGTGTGTGTGTGTGTGTGTGTTAACTTAGATATGAATGCTCAATCTATGATAGTGAGAAAAGTTTACTTAAAAATATACCAAGCATATTATATATATATATATATATATATATATATATATGTGTGTGTGTGTGTGTGTGTGTAATATATCAAGAAAAATGAAAAAACACAGGTTTAAATGGGTTAAATGTTGAGTTTATTGGCCGACGCTGCAGTGTTTCGATCTATTAATTATAATTAAAATCCCCAACCCCCCCCACACACACACAAAAACTTCCATCTCCTCTCTTAATATAAAACATGAAAATTTCTTTTCATGACATCTCTCCTTTACCTCTTACCAATATACACACACACCTCTCCCCTACCTCTTACCAATACACACACACACACACACACACACACACACACAACCTTGAGTTTTCACTTCCGCTGTCGTTTATCGCTACAGAAAAAATTTATACACACACACACACACAACCACATACCTAAAAAAATGCACAATGTTTCCTTTCAATACACACACTAACAGCGCTACATACTCACACCTTAAAATAGAATATTTGATGTCATATTTCAAAACTGTCTCCTTTTTTCAAACTTCAGAAATTTTTAAACAGACTGAATAACAAGGATTACCACTCACTTTTCTCATTATTCTGTGATATATAATTTCTTATTTTATGCCCTGAAGATGATCTAATTAATAGATCGAAACACTGCGGCGTCGGCCAATAAACTCACCACTTAACCCATTTAAACCTGTGTTTTTTCATTTTTCTTGATATATTACATACCGTCGGATTTACTTCCTCTTTCACACACACACACACACACCACACACATATATATATATATATATATATATATATATATATATATATATATATTTATTTATTTATTCATTTATTTATTCAATTTAACTAATACAAATGAAAAGACTGTCTAACCATTGTTTCTGAATGTCACTTTTTCGATGTTATTCTTCGTCAGAGACGTTGACTTTTATATATAGTTGACGTATATATATATATATATATATATATATATATATATATATATATGGTGGTAGAGATTTTGTCGAAAACATGACAATCTCGAAGCAAATGATAAAATAGATACCTGATCCTGCCGAACTCACGTTAGTCCTACGAACTCACGAGATGTGACGAGAGTATAAATGACCTACTTGATCAGCGTTCAATTCTGAATTCGGCCATATTTGCATCTACAAATTTTTCAATGTCCAGGATTTGACTAGCGAAATAAATTGTGAGCAATCTCAGCCTGTGTTGTTCCCTAAGGCAGCACTCCACTCACTTAATCTAAAATAGACAGGTTCTGGTTTATTGTCCCGCATAGCAGAATGTAGAAGAGGTTGAATAATTTTACCGCCATCTTCCTGTTCGTAAATCCTGAACATACGGAGTACAGTGGAACTTCGGTTCTCGAACTATTCTGAAATTGAACTCTTATATACCATCTGAGAGAGACAGAGTAGAGACGATGACGAGGGGGATAAATCTGTTTCTTACTTCTCTCTTTTTTCTAGCTAATTCGTCGGCCGCCATTTATTTATTCATCTATCTATTAATGCTCTATCACACACACACACATTTACACACACACACACACACACATACATACACACACACATATATATAAGTAAAAAGTAAAGTCGTCGGGGCGGCCTAAAGTCGGTATCGGCCAGTCAGCGAGGGAGTCTATCCCCTTTTCAATAGCGCTAGACCAAGGAGATTGTTTTAGCATCTGAGGTGGAGCGCCACACCTACCATCAGCTCCTTACTTTACCGCACAGATCCCTGTGCTACTCATACGCTGAGTTGGCGGGGACCAGTATCGAACTAGGAACCTTGTGGTTTCTAGCCGAACGCTGAGCATTGTTTTAAAAAATGCAGGAATTAAAAAAAATTAAAAATATAATCGAAAGCATAAAGAGCGTCCACAATAATCAACCGACGTAATTTGCGGTCCAAAAACATAACAGCAAGAAATGTCTTCGCATAAACACCAGAAGAACTATTAGCAACCCGATGATGGTGAAATAACCTGAAACCTGGGTAGTTGCTTATGGAAAACAATTATATTTTAAAAATTCAACAAATATATATACATATATATATATATATATATATATATATATATATATATATAATATATGTGTTTCCCAGGTGGATCCCCGTCTTATTTTCTTATGGTCCCCTCATATTTTCGGGGAAATACGAAATAAATAATAGATAGATAGATAGATAGATCTGAACAGCTGAGATAGATATATAGATAGATTAATAGATAGATATATAGATAGATATATAGATAGATAGCAACGGTCATGAATAGATAGATTGATACAGTAAAAAAATATGCCCACCTCTAGTTACTGAGTCCAGATTTTCCCAATCAATTTAATCAGGTAATCACTTCGAAATTTCGATGGTTTGCGAGTCAATATATTAATAAACAGCCAGGAAATTATGCAAATTTAATAATATTAGTCATGTATAAGCATCGATCAGCCCTGTGCAGATTCTTGATGCCGTGCGGAGGACCTATAGATAGATAAACAGATACATAGATACATAGATAGATAGGAACGGTCATAGTTAGATTGAGAGATATATAGATGCAGACGAATAGATATATCTAAACAGTCAGATAGATAGATAGATCAAATCATAGATAGAAAAATAGATACAGATAGATAGATAGATAGATAGATAGATAGGGACAGTTGGCAAGAAAGATTCATGTGTATCCGTGCCGTCCTGACGACCTCATGATGATATAAATCAACACTGTATTATTTGGATTATTCGGACTATTGTCCTCTTGTTTATTGTTATCTACACAACGTTTCAGCCGATGTGCCCATCGGCCTTCTTCAGGTGTTTCTTGTCGAACTCCGGAACCTTCTCGGAATCGGAAACCTACCATCAGCTCCTTGCTTTACCGCACAGGTTTTTGTGCTACTCATACGCTAAGTTGACGATGACCGGTATCGAACTCGAAACCTTGTGGTTCCTAGTCGCAGTCTCTACCAGCTGAGATAAACCGGCCCCTTTCGTAGGTAATCACTTCAAATCCTATTGTATTACGAGTCAATATATTACTGAGTCCAGACTTTCATTCAATATATTAATAAACATTCAGGAAATTATCCATATTTAATAATATTAGTTTTGTATATGCAATTATAGCTACAAGTAAACATTCTTAATGCATGTAACTATTCTTAAAACAAATAATGTGAACCCAATTATATAATTTCAAGTAATTTCCTACTTGATGATACAGTTGGGTCAGTAACATACGCTTATTTCTATGTGTGGAGTAAAGATTATTTGGTTTGGTTTGTTTTGTTTTACGGCATATCAACCTCAGTGGGTCATTTAATGCCGATTAAGTTTTGAAATAATTCGATTCTTAATGGATAATACAATTTTTTTATAAATACATTTTTCTATTTAACCCATAGATGGGACCCTAACAGGTACTACCTCTCCGGGTCAGAGTGGACCAGGGAGCAATGGTGATGAAGGGGTGCTCCACCCTCCCCAAACATCCAAAACTGGAACCTCACCATCAGATAGAGTTTAACGTCATTCCCAGGACATGTAGACCCGCAACCACCGCCTTCTAGCACCCATATGATACAAAGGGGTTGGGGCTTGCCATAAGGGCAATAGGGTTGGGAAAATCATATAGGTGCTAGGGCTTGACGTGACCAGCCGATTGATCGGAGGGGGCCTCTTCGACCGCCCGTCTAGCCCAAGATAGGGCCAAAGTGGAGTATTGCATGTCATGAACTGCTCATCCACCTGGGTTCTATCCTTAAGCATCACGGGTCGCCACCCACGGCCAACAGGTGGCCCCATTGGGGGAGTCTTACCCCTCTGCAGAGGTGCAGTCGGTGCATTCTAACGCCCCAGCTGACAGGGCGGTAGAGTAAAGAGAGGGAGAGATTGGACATAGCAATCACGTAATGCTCCCAGTATCTTTAATGTACTATTTCTTCCTAGAGGAATTTAGGGGTCATAAATTGATTCCTGGATTTAAGAGCCATAAATGGATTACTGGGATTTAGGGGTCAGAAATATATTCCTGGGGGAATTCCAGCCCATAAATATGTGACCATTGTATTATTGGACACATGGCGCAACGGGTATTACGGTTGATTTAATACAGTTCTAAGTGAGGTTGCAGGTTCAATCCTGGCCAAGGGTGATAATAACTTAGAATATCTAACATAGATGTCATGGTTAAAGGAATGAGAATAGTCTACCCCGGTGGATTGAATAAAGGGTTCGGTCCGAAGTTCGAAGAGAAGGTTCCCGATCTCGAGGAGGTTCATAAAAAATGCTTGAAGAGTAATTTCCTATTTAATAATACAGTTAGATCAGTAACATACGTTTATTTCTATGTGTCGAGTAAAGAGTGGGAGAGATTGGACACAGCAATCACGTAATGCTCTCAGTATCTTTAATGTACTAATGAGTTCGAACCTCACCGAGTGTCCAAGACATCCGGGTTTTTCTTAGTACAGCTTAGTACATGAATATATATATTACATTTAAATGATAAGAAAATAGACCAAGAGGTTGTATGTGCGTGTACTCATTACACACACATACACACACACACCACACACACACACACACACACACACACATACACACATACACACACATCACACACACAAACACACGCATACACACACACATAACACACACACACATACACACACACACATAAACACACACACACACATACACACCATAATAATACACACATACACACAAACACACACAACACACACACACACATACACACCACGCAACACACACACATACAATAATAAAAAATGCAACATACAGAACACAGTAGAATGTACTGAGATATACACACATACAAACTAAAAAAGTAAAGTCGTCGGGTGGCCTATAGTCGGTATCTAGCCAATCAGCGAGGGAGTCTATACCCTTTTCACTAGCGCTAGACAAAGGAGATGGTTTTGGCGTCTGAGAAGGAGCGTCACCCCTACCATCAGCTCCTTACTTTACCGCACAGATCCCTGTGCTACTCATACGCTGAGTTGGCGAGGGTCGGTTTCGAACTAGGAACCTTGTGGTTTTCTAGCCGAACGCTAACACGCACATAAAAATAGTAAAAAAGCAACACACAGTACACAATACAATGTCGTGTACTGTATACGTGCATACAGTATACACTACAGTATCACTGTACATACATAATTATACTGTATGCAAGTATAATGTACTATTTCTCCCTAGAGGATTGGACCTTAGGAATTATTACCAGTGCGCCTGAGTGGATATGGGAGTAATGATAAGGACAGGGATAACTACACATTCAACAGGGCTGCAGAATGAACAGTGACAACCATATGCAGTTTAGTATAAGAATAAATACTGTTGGAATATTTTGTGATTTATAGACTAGCCGTGGTCACGTGGTTTATTCCTTCGCCAACCACTAGCCATATGGCTTGGCTGATACACTACTTAAACACTGATACTGGCCATAGTTCTACTAGCACTTATTGAGGAGAGACTTAAATGATAAGAAAATAGAAAATATTTCTTAAATAGATAGATAAATGGATAGATAGATAGATATAGATAGATGAAAGACTTTAAATAGATAGATAGATAGATAGATAGATAGATAAAGACATAGATAGATAAAGACATAGATAGATATGAAAGGCCTTAGATAGATAGATAGATAGATAGATAGATAGATAGCAACGGTCATAGTTAGATAGATAGATAGATAGAGAGAGAGGGAGGGAGAGAGAGAGAGAGATATGTCCGGACAATCCCAAACAGATGAATAGATATATTTGAACAGTTAAAGATAGATAGATAGATAGATAGACAGATAGATAGATAGACAGATAGATAGATAGATAGACACAAACAGATAGATAGACAGATAGATAGATAGATAGACAGATAGATAGATAGATAGGTGTGATGATACTGGAAAATAATGATAGGAATATACATTCTTTCTGTCAGCATGTTATGGCCATACTCCGTGGCTAGATAGATAAATAGATAGATAGATAGATATGTAGATAGATAGCAAAGGTCATATTTAGATAGATTGAGAGAGAGAGAGAGAGAGAGAGAGAGAGAGAGAGAGAGAGAGAGAGAAGAGAGAGAGAGAAATGCGCCCGGACAATAACAAACAGGTGAATAGATAATCTGAACAGTCAAATATAGATAGATAGATAGATAGATAGATAGATAGCATGATCAAAGTTAGAGAGAGAGGGGGTGCGAGAGAGAAGAGCGGAGAGAGAGAGAGAGAGAGGGGGGGGGGGAGCGTGAGATAGAAAGAGCGAGAGAGAGAGAGAGAGAGAGAGAGAGAAGAGAAAGAGAAATGCGTCCGGACAATAACAAACAGGTGAAAAGATAATCTGAACAGTCCAAGATAGATAGATAGATAGATAGATACAAACAGATAGATAGATAGATAGATAGATATGATACTGGGGAAATAATGATAGGAATATAGATAGTGTAGTGATATATGTGTATGATCGTTTGTATATGGTAACAATCAAAATATGATAAGCGATTTTAATGACTTAATCAACGTCCAATCGTTTCAGTAATCTTTATGCTAATCAAAACTCATTAACTATCAATATTTCTATAGGAATATCGATCTACGTTCATCGATCTTTCAAGCATTTATTCATTCATTCCTTCTTTCTTTCTTTCCTTTTTTTCATTCATTCATTATTTATTTTTTTTCTTTTCTTTCTTTCTTTCTTTCTTTCTTTCTTTTTCTTTCTTTCTTTTTCATCTTCTTACTTTCTTCTTTTTCTTTATTTCTTTCTTTCTTTTCTTTCTTTTCTTTCTTTTTCTTTTCTTTAGTCTCTCTTTCTTCTTTCTTTTTTCTTTTCTTTTCTTTCTTCTTTCTTTCTTTTTCTTTTTCTTCTTTTCTTTTTTTCTTTCTTTGTTCTTCTTTCTTTCTTCTTTCTTTTGTTCTTTCTTTCTTTTCTTCTTTTCTTTCTTCCTTCCTTTCTTCATTTATTTCGTTCTTTATTTCTTCCTTTATTTTATTCTTTCTTTCTTTCTTTCTTTCTTTCTTTCTTTCTTTCTTTTTCCTTTCTTCCTTCCTTCCTTTCTTTTATTCCCCTTTCTTTCTTTCTTTCTTTCTTTCATAATTTATTTATTTAATAACAAGCTTACTCACAATTATCATCATCCCATTCTTTCCTCCCCGTCTCTCTCTCTCACACACAGACAAAACACATTATCTATCTATCCATCTCTCTCTCTCTATATATATCTGATGAGTCCACATACCCCCCCACCCGAAAAAAAGGATAGGCTAAATCTAAATATAAACACACCAACATACAAAGGAAAGACCAAAACACACACAAAACACGCAATAAATACACACAGACATACACAAACACATACAAGAAAAAATCTGGAACAACACTAAGTCATTGTTGGACAGACACAAACACACACACACACAGACACACACTCTCTCTTTTCTCTCTCTCACACACACTCACACACACTCACACACACACACACACTCTCTTTCTCTCTCTCACAACACACTCATACACACACACACACACACACACACACAGACTTTGAAGGAAAAATGTTACCAGTCATACATAGAATTAAAAGATTCTCGCCCCCCCCCCAGGGTACAGCCCCAGGACTCCAGCTTTCAGAAACTTCTGACAAGGGATCTTATATCTCGAAGTAAAAATGAACCAAAAGGAAACGAACATTCACCATAGCTCATTTTTCTTTACTCTTGCATTAGGATAGCTTTCAAACTAACCACCAAACACACACACACCACACACAACCACACACACATATATATATATATATATAATAAAGTCGTTGGGACGGCCTAATGTCCAGTATCAGCCAGTCAGCGAGGGAGTCTATCCCCTTTTTACTAGCGCTAGACCAAGGAGATTGTTTTTGGCATCTGAGGTGGAGCGTCACACCTACCACCAGCTACTTACTTTACCGCACAGATCACAAATATTTTACATCTCTTTCTCTCTCTCTCTCTCTCTTTCTCTCTCTCTCACTCTCTCTCTTCTCACACACACACACACACACACACAACACACACTCACTCACCCACTCTTTCACAAACACACTATCTCTCACAATTTTCACTCTCTCTCTCTTTTAATATTTTCTATCCCTATTATCTCTCTCTCCACTCTCTCTTTCTCTCTCTCTCTTTCTCTCTCCTCTCTCTCTCTATCTATCTATCTATCTCTCTAAACTTTCCTCTTCTTTTTCTCTCTTCTCCCTATTCCTCCTTTCTCCTTCCTTTCTTCCCTTCTTCGCTCTCCACCAATCATAAAAGCCGATTCAAAAACACTAATTGGGGGGAAGGAGGAGTAGTAGAAGACGGAGTAGGAGGAAGAAGAGGAAGAGGAGGAGGCGGAGTAATAATCCTCAGACCCAATATTTTGATCGGCTTTTCGTATCGACCTGACGTAACATCTACCCAAATCACCTTTTTCGATATGTACAACTGCCAGTAATCAGACGCTGCATTAATTCTCATTGGGAAATTATGGGAAAAATGCTCATTCCCCCCCCCTCCATGTTCGGAGATCGATAATCGCACACGCGAACGCCGCACGCCTATCCGAAATCAAACCCGATCATTTGTCGGGGGGGGGGGGCGATCGATGGTGGGAATTATCCGCGTGCTTATATCATGGATTTAATTAGGGACTGTCTACCTTTCAATTATGCAGAAATGATTACCGCTGGCTTTTGTCTCGGAGCCACTGTGTAGATAACAGTGGGCAAAACAATAGGATGGCGTTGGGGGGTGGTAGGGCGTGCGTTTTAGATTGAATAGACTATGTTGATAGATAGATAGATAGATAGATAGAGTGATATCAAAGGCCATAGATAGATAGATAGATAGATAGATAGATAGATAGATAGAGTGATATCAAAAGGTCATAGATAGATAGATAGATAATAGCTAGATAGATAGATAGATAGATAGAGTGATATCAAAAGGTCATAGATAGATAGATAGATAGATAGATAGATAGATAGATGGAGATAGATATAGATCAAAGGTCATAGATAGATAGATAGATGATAGCTAGATAGATAGATAGATAGATATGAGTGGATATTCAAAGGTCATAGATAGATAGATAGATAAAGATAGCTAGAAGATAGATAGATAGATAGAGTGATATCAAAGGTCATAGATAGAATAGATAGATAGATAGATAGATAGAAGTGATATCAAAGGTCATAGATAGATAGATAAGATAGATAGATAGATAGAATAGATAGAAGTGATATCAAAGGTCATAGAATAGATAGATAGATAGATAGATAGATAGATAGATAGATAGATAGATAGAGGTGATATCAAAAGGTCATAGATAGAGATAATAGATAGATAGATAGATAGATAGATAGATAGAGAGTGATATCAAAGGTCATAGAATCGATAGATAGATAGATAGATAGATAGAGTGATATCAAAGGTCATAGATAGATAGATAGATAGATAGATAGATAGATAGATAGATAGATAGATAGATAGATAGAGTGATATCAAAGGTCATAGATAGATAGATAGATAGATAGATAGATAGAATGATATCAAAGTCATAGGATAGATAGATAGATAAACAGGTAGATGGCCGTTGGGGGGGGTAAGGGCGTGCGTTTTAGATTGAATAGACTATGGTTTGATAGATAGATAGATAGTTAGAGAGAGAGAGAAAAAGATAGAGATAGGGAGATAGAGAGATATCAAAGGTCATAGGTAGATAGATAGATAGATAGATAGATAGAGAAGATAGATAGATAGATAGATAGATAGAGAGAGAGAGAGAGAGAGAGAGAGAGAGAGAGAGAGACATGTAGATGCCCACTGGAGGTACGAGTGTGTGTTTTAGATTGAATAGACTATGGTTGATAGATAGATAGATAGAGAGACAGAGACAGAGAGAGAGACAGAGTGATATCAAAGGTCATAGATAGATAGATAGATAGATAGACGGAAAGATAGATAGATAGATAGATAGGTAGATGTCCACTGGGGGTAAGAGCGTGCGTTTTTGATTGAATAAACTATGGCTGATAGATAGATAGAGAGACAGAGAGAGATAGAGTGATATCAAAGGTCATAGATAGATAGATAAATAGAGAGACAGAGAGATAGAGAGACAGAGAGAGATATAGAGATAGAGAGATATTAAAGGTAATAGATAGATAGATAGATAGATAGATAGATAGATAGATAGATAGCCACTGGGGGTAAGAGTGTGCGTTTTAGATTGAATAGACTCTGATGAATAGATAGATAAATAGATAGATAGATATCGACAGTGATAGATAGATAGATAGATAGATAGATAGATAGAGAAAGAGATAGATAGATAGATAGAAAGAAAGAAAGATAGATAAATAGATAGATAGATAGGTAGCAACAGTCATAGATAGATAGATAGTTAGATGTTGACTGGGGTTAAGAGCGTGTGTTTTAGATTGAATAGACTCAGATAGATAAATAGATAGATAGATATCGACAGTCATAGATAGATAGATAGATAGAGAGGCGGGGAGAGAGATAAATATATAGATAATAGATAGATAGATAAATAGATAGATAGCATCATAGATAGATAGATAGATAGATAGTATAACAGATATAGCAACGGTCATAGATAGATAGATAGATAGATAGATAGACAGAAATATAGATTGATTGACAGATATGAAAAATTGTACTGAGTATTTCTAGTGATTATTTCTAGTAATCACTATTTCTATCAAAAATGGATATTATTAGGTATTATTTATTACCAATGTTTCTTTTCTGGTACATTCTTGGTCTTGCCAGTTTCAAGGTCCAGTATTAAGCTGGTTTGGTGCAGTATCCCGGATAGTGTTGATACGTATGGTACAAGCGCAAGGAACATGTGAACCGTTAATTTTCTCATCATTTATCCCAGTGTTTAGCTATGACGAGGGAAATATTTGGCATAGGTTACTTCCGACATATACTGACTAACCCCTGTACTGAGAGACCGAAACGACATCAACAATCTTGTAGGATGTTCCAATTCTCTTCAAGTGGGGTGCTCTCACAGGACTTTTTTAAAAATCTGAAAGCAACAGCTTTGGCAAACTAGGATCTCCAACCCATGACCTTTCAAGCCATACGAAGATTTGCAAACTTTACTGTAAATGAGGCAAGTGATATTCTCTCATCTCAAAGTGAGCGTGTCCTGTTCACATCACTAATAAGATTTCGCGTGATTAGATTATGCATATTCATATATATATATCGTTTAAGACTTCAATATCTGCTAAACAATAACTTGCTGCCAAAATACACTACATGTTTATATATATATATATATATATATATATATATATATATATATATATATATATATATTGGTTAGGAGGTTGATTTCGAAGGCTATCACAATGCAGATGTAAAGAAAAGATAATGAAATAATAATACGGTAACAATGGTGTTGTGTGTTAACCTGTATTTAATTCTTGAATTTTCGAGATGAAATCTCTTTTTCAAAAGATCACTGGAACTGAAGTAGTCTAGTTATGACATTTCTAGTTCAATGAAAATTTCTTTTTAATACAAAACCGCCTGGAAACTAAAGCTAATAAGTAAAGAGTGCTCAATACCTAAGTAGAGCAAATAATAAAGATAAACCTAATGAGTCAGATAAACCTAATAAAGTTTCGCTTAGTGCTCTTCAGGGCTAAGATCCGAGTCGTATATATATATATATATATATATATATATATATATATAATAATCTACTGCCCTGTGGAAGTCAATTTATACTTGAAGATATTGCAACTAATACAATTCTTCAAAAATAAAATCTATATTCTTATTTTTAGAATGCTCTTAAAATGGTAACTATATTTGTATTGCTTTTATTTCTAACCCCTTTTCCCTGTGTAATCAGTCTCTTCATAAAAAGCAATTTTGAGCAACCATACAAACATAATCGCTAATTTCTTGTCGCTAGCCACCAATTAACGCTTCCCAACTCCACGCTTCACACCCTCGTGCCACCACTGCATTTCTTCTCATTCGAGACTAATTCATGACCCCCATTTAAATACTAATTACGTTTTTGGCCATGTTGATCGTTAAATTATTAGTTTAATAGTTCATTGTTTAAATGTTTAAAAGCTCTCTTTCATCTTTTCATTACGGCTAGATAGTTTTTCGTTTAGCCTTTCCGCTTCAAAGCAATTCTTGCAAAGTGCTCTCACCATGTTGACCAAAAAACTGGGGAACAGTTTTGGACATAATTTCTGTTGAGTTTGATTTTTTTCATTTGATTTAGACTTATATTTGCATGCAGATATCAAACCTGCTGTCAATGTTCTTCTCTGGCGTGGAGTTCCTTCTCAACAACCTAATTCCCAAATAAGCACAATTGTGAAGAGATGGGTGTGTTTTTACTTAATTGCAAATTACGAGTAATTAGAACAACATAAAATGGAATTAAAAGAAATAACCCAATTCCACAACCAAGGAATAGTTTGGGATGTATTTTGTGCCATTTAAACTAAATAGGAAAAAGCCTTTAGCAAACAATCTTTAATTTACTCAGCCTTCGCATAATAATAAATAAATTGCATCATTTTTTCTAAAAAAACTGTAAATTTCAAATTATTAGTTTAAGTGTCTAAATGTTTAAAAGCGCTCTTTCTTCTTTTCATTACAACTTGATAGTTTCCCGTTTAGCCTTTCCACTTCAAAGCGATTCTTGCAAAGTGCTCTTACCATATTAACCAAATATTGTATAATTTTTGGTATTTACGAGAGCGAGTCAAAAAGTAATACCATTTATTTAGGACAGGTATAATTATAACAATTTTTAATTGAAAAACCTTGTAAACCTGAATGTGTTTTTGATTTAATTGCAAATTACGACTAATTAGAACCAAATAAAATGGTTTGGTTTGGTTTGTTTTACGGCATATCAACCTCAGAGAGTCATTTAATGCCGTTAAAGTTTTGAAATGAATTCATTCTTAATCGATACTCAATATTTTTTATGAACACATTTTTCTATTTAACCCATAGATGGGACCCTAACAGGTACTACCACTCCGGGTCAGAGTGGACCAGGGAGCAATGGTGATGAATGGGGTGCTCCACATTCCCCAAACCTCCAAAACTGAAACCTCACCATCAGATAGAGTTTAACGTCATTCCCAGGACATGTAGACCATCAGTCACCGCCTTCTAGCACCCATATGATAAAGAGGGTTGGGGATTGTCATTAGGACAATAGGGTTGGGAAAATCATATAGGTGCTAGGGCTTGACGTGACTAGCCGATTGATCGGAGGGGGCCTCTCCGACTGCCCGTCTAGCCCAAGATAGGGCTAAAGTGGAGTATTGCAAGTCATGAACTGCTCATCTACCTGGGTTCTATCCTTAAGCATCACAGGTCGCCACCCACGGCCAACAGGTGGTCCCATTGGGCGAGTCTTCAGAAGTGCAGTCGGTGCATTCTAACACCCCAGCCGACAGATAAAATGGAATTTTTCCAACAAAACCAAAGAATATTTTGGGATGTATTTTGTGTCATTAAACTACATAAGAAAAATCCTTTAACAAAAAAATCATTGATTTACTCAACTTTAGTATAAATAAGTAAGTAAAGTCGACTTTAAACTTTAATTGATGTTGTAACTTCACTTGTGAGCAAAAACCAAACTCCATTTTTGGTACAAATAAGGTTCAATATATGTAGAATAATAATTTAAAGGAAAGAAAAAATGATATGTAGTGCCACATTGGGATTTTTTTCAGAAATAATTAATAACGTAAAAATGGTTAATTTTATGCCTATTTTGATAACATTTTTGGATTTCTCACGCCTAAAAGCTTCTATAAACCAATTTTTAGGAGTAGGGCAGCTCTAGAACACATTTTATAGACAAAAATAGATTACAAAATGTCGCCATTTTTATCGACCTCCCCCTAAATTTTTCGAGTTTAAAATCGACATAACCCGGCGAATATTTGAATTTGGGGCATTGTCTAACTTTAACGTAATCTACACCTGTACAAAATTTCAGAAAAATCGAAGGGGGTAGGTGAAATATATATATATATATATATATATATATATATATATATATAGTTCTAGCGCTGTAAATGGAATTCGAATACGCCGAAATAAATAGAATCATTATCTATGAAGAAAGGTTGTTAAAATATTTTTGCTTTAGGATAAAGCAACTAAATGAACGTAACTGCAAACAAAAGAAACGAACTTTCATTTGCATGAGTGCTATTCGAAACCTAAACAAATGCGATTCAGGAGCTGGGTTTGGTTTTGTTTTTTTTTTTTTGTTTTTTTACGGCATGTCAACCTCGGTGGGTCATTTAATGCCGACAAAGTTTTGAAATAAATTCATTCTTAATGCATAATACAATTTTGTTTATAAACTCATGTTTTTCTATTCAACCCATAGATGGGACCCTAACAGGTACTACCACTCCGGGTCAGAGTGGACCAGGGAGCAATGGTGATGAAGGGGTGCTCCACATTCCCCAAACCTCCAAAACTGTAACCTCACCATCAGATAGAGTTTAACGTCATTCCCAGGACATGTAGACCCTCAGCCACCGCCTTCTAGCACCTATATGATGAGAAGGGTTGTGGGTTGCCATAAGGGCAATAGGGTTGGGGCAATCTTATAGGCGCTAGGGCTTGACGTGGCCAGCCGATTGGTCGAAGGGGGTCTAAAGTGGAATATTGCAAGTCATGGACTGCTCAGCCACCTGGGTTCTATTCTTAAGCATCACGGGTCGCCACACACGGCCAACAGGTGGCCCCATTGGGGGAGTCTTACCCCTATGCAGAGGTGAAGTCGGTGCATTCTAACGCCCCAGCCGACAGGGCGGTCAGGAGCTGGGTGTATTTAGACTAAGTAGCAACCGTAAAAAAAACGAAACGGTTTAGTTGTGCAAGTGTTTGCAAATATATAAAGATACGTTATGAATTATAAGTCCTATGTAAACGAACTAACTTACAAACTTAAACATTAACAACAGGTACTACCACTCCGGGTCAGAGTGGACCAGGGAGCAATGTTGATGAAGGAGTGCTCCACATTCCCCAAACCACCAAAACTTGAACCTCACAATCAGATAGAGTTTAACGTCATTTCCAGGACGTGTAGATCCTATGAAATATGGATATAGGTATATCTTAGAGGGTTTTAACGTGTAATGGTTATCGTTGTAGGAAATAAACCGAGTGACCCGAGTTCTAATACTGGACAAGGCTGTCTGCATTTCACATAGCGCTAATACGCGTGATAAAAGTGTTCATTCGACTACTCACTCTCCAGCTCAGGATAAATAGTAGGGCAGACTGGGTTCTTCAATCTTAGTAAGGTAACCAGTCTAGGAGAAGGAAACCTCTGTATTCAAACCCGTTGAACTTACGCTTGAATTTTATTTCTATTTTCCTTTTGCATGAATGGTTATATGTATTTACTAACCCCTCCGCACGAACAGGATGTGACACAATGTCAATTTCTTAAGCGGAATTCAACAGGTTTGAATTCAGAGTTTTCCTTCTAGTAGACCGGTTGCCTAACCAAGGTTAAAGAGTCCAGTCTGCCCTACTTATTTATCCATAGCTGGAGGGAGAGTAGGATTCATACTTTTTCCCAAAGGTATTAGCGCTGAAGTGAAATGCAATTACCACATCCATGCAGGATTTGAACTCGGGGCGACGAGTCCATTTCCTATGACTTTAACCATTACACCACGCGCATTGAATGGTTATATGCGATTTGTCATGTCTCTAAAACTACGACAGTCGTTATATTAATTGAAAGAAAACATTTTAATGCGAACACTTCTGTCCTTTATTGCCCTCGAACTAGGGTCTGTTTTACAAACCATTTTGTACTATTCATTGTTGAACGAAAATTAATTTAGAATTGACTTTTGATTAAAGAAACAAAGATTTCTGCTTTATATGCAGCTGTTCAGGAAGCACGTGGTGTAATGGTTAAAGTCATGGGAAATGGACTCGTCGCCCCGAGTTCAAATCCTGGACGTGGTAAATGCATTTCACTTAGCGGTAATACTCTTGGGAAAGGTAGGAATCCTATTCTCCCTCCAGTTATGGGTAAATAGTAGGGCAGACTGGGCTCTTTAACCATGGCTAGGTAACCAGTCTAGGAGAAGGAAAACTCTGAATTCAAACCTGTTAAACTCCGCTTAAGAAATTAACCTTGTGTCGCATCCTGCTCGTGCGGAGGGGTTGGTAAATATATATATGCAGCTGTTCAATACATTGCTGTATACTTATAAAATATGTATCACCCAATCTTTGACAAGGTTTACCAAATTCTTTTTCTAATGGGTCAATTGTAAATTGCCTAAGTAGCACATATCTATGGCTTGTAGCTAAAAGGTGTTGACATAAAATAACAAATTCCATTGCAGGTATGATGTATGGTAGAGGCAGGATGTCTGGATAATTGTTTTATACAATTGTCTTGACTCCCAGCCATTTTACCAAGAAAATCATAAAATCAAGTCGGTTTGTTGCATAGGGCTCGACTCAGGCCACAAAATCGTACAATGTTATAGTAATGGGCATCTTCAAAACTCACGCTACTCTGAATCGTATACATTGTTGTATAACAGTGGAGATCGTTTCTAACCCTTAGACGATGT
>CM042180.1:47308434-47312606 GCA_023376005.1 Doryteuthis pealeii | reverse complement strand
CCCTTGTGCAGCATTTGATGGCGTGCGGAGGGACTATAGATAGATACATAGATACATAGATAGATAACAACGGTCATAGTTAGATTGATAGATATATAGATGTAGACGAATAGACATATCTAAACAGTCAGATAGATAGATAGATAGATAGATAGATAGATAACAACAGTTATACATAGATAATGGATTGACTGATTGATTGATAGATAGATAGATAGATAGATAGATAGGGACATAGATAGATATGAAAGGACTTAGAGAGAGAGAGAGAGAGAGAGAGAGAGAGAGAGAGAGAGAGAGATAGAGATAGAGAGAGATAGATAGATAGATAAAGTCATAGATAGATACATAGAACATAGATAGATAGAAACGGTCATAGTTAGATTGATGGATTTATAGATGCAGGTGAATAGATAAATCTAAACAGTCAGATAGATAGATAGATAGATAGATCAAGTGATAGATAGAAAAAATAGATACACACACATATATATATATATATATATAATATATATATATATATATATATTTATATATATATATATATAGATAGATAGATAGATAGATAGCAACGGTCGTAGTTAGATTGATAGATATATAGATGCAGACGAATAGATATATCTAAACAGTCAGATAGATAGATAGATAGATAGATAGATCAAGTCATAGATAGAAAAATAGATACATAGATATATAGATAAATAGATAGATAGCAACGGTAGTAGTTAGATTGATAGATTTATAAATGCAGACGAATAGATATATCTAAACAGTCAGATAGATAGATAGATAGATAGATAGATAGATAGATAGATAGGGACAGTTGGCAAGAAAGATTCATGTGTATTCGTGCCGTCCTGATGACCTCCTGATGATATTAATTAACTCCCTGTATTATTTGGATTATTCGGACTATTGTCCTCTTGTTTATTATTATCTACACAACGTTTCAGCCGATGTGCTCATCGGCCTTCTTCAGGTGTTTCTTGTCGAACTCCGGAACCTTCTCGGAATCGGAAACCTACCATCAGCTCCTTGCTTTACCGCACAGGTTTTTGTGCTACTCATACGCTAAGTTGACGATGACCGGTATCGAACTTGAAACTTTGTGGTTCCTAGTCGCAGTCTCTAACAGCTGAGATAAACTGGCCCCTTTCGTAGGTAATCACTTCAAATCCTAATGTATTACGAGTCAATATATTACTGAGTCCAGACTTTCATTCAATATATTAATAAACATTCAGGAAATTATCCATATTTAATAATATTAGTTTTGTATATGCAATTACAGCTACAAGTAAACATTCTTAATGCATGTAACTATTCTTAAAACAAATAATGTGCACCCAATTATATAATTTCAAGTAATTTCCTATTTGATAATACAGTTGGGTCAGTAACATACGTTTATTTCTATGTGTGGAGTAAAGATTATTTGGTTTGGTTTGTTTTGTTTTACGGCATATCAACCTCAGTGGGTCATTTAATGCCGATAAAGTTTTGAAATAATTCGATTCTTAATGGATAATACAATTTTTTTATAAATACATTTTTCTATTTAACCCATAGATGGGACCCTAACAGGTACTACCACTCCGGGTCAGAGTGGACCAGGGAGCAATGGGGATGAAGGGGTGCTCCACAATCCCCAAATCTCCAAAACTGGAACCTCACCATCAGATAGAGTTTAACGTCATTCCCAGGACATGTAGACCCGCAGCCACCACCTTCTAGCACCCATATGATACAAAGGGGTTGGGGCTTGCCATAAGGGCAATAGGGTTGGGAAAATCATATAGGTGCTAGGGCTTGACGTGACCTGCCGATTGATCGGAGGGGGCCTCTCTGACCGCCCGTCTAGCCCAAGAAAGGGCCAAAGTGGAGTATTTCAAGTCATGAACTGCTCATCCACGTGGGCTCTATCCTTAAGCATTACGGGTCGCCACCCACGACCAACAGGTAGCCCCATTGGGGGAGTCTTACCCCTCTGCAGAGGTGCAGTCGGTGCATTCTAACGCCCCAGCCGACAGGGTGGTGGAGTAAGGAGTGGGAGAGACTGGACTTAGCAATCACGTAATGCTCCCAGTATCTTTAATGTACTATTTCTTCCTAGGGGAATTTAGGGGTCATAAATTGATTCCTGGATTTAAGGGCCATAAATGGATTACTGGGATTTAGGGGTCAGAAATATATTCCTGGGGGAATTCCAGCCCATAAATATGTGACCATTGTATTATTAGACACATGGCGCAACGGGTATTACGGTTGATTTAATACAGTTCTAAGGGAGGTTGCAGGTTCAATCCTGACCAAGGGTGATAATAACTTAGAATATCTAACATAGATGTCATGGTTAAAGGAATGAGAATAGTCTACCCCGGTGGATTGAATAAAGGGTTCGGTCCGAAGTTCAAAGAGAAGGTTCCCGATCTCGAGGAGGTTCATAAAAAATGCTTGAAGAGTAATTTCCTATTTAATAATACAGTTGGATCAGTAACATACGTTTATTTCTATGTGTCGAGTAAAGAGTGGGAGAGATTGGACACAGCAATCACGTAATGCTCTCAGTATCTTTAATGTACTAATGAGTTCGAACCTCACCGAGTGTCCAAGACATCCGGGTTTTTCTTAGTACAGCTTAGTATATGAATATATATATTACATTTAAATGATAAGAAAATAGACCAAGAGGTTGTATGTGCGTGTACTCATTACACACATATACACACACACACATACACCACACACATACACACATACACACACACACAACATACGCATACACACACACATATACACACACAACATACACACACTAAACACACACACACACATACACACACATAAACACATATATATATACACACACATACACACACATACATATACACACACATAAACACACACAAACACACACACATACACACACATACACACACACGCAAACACACACACATACAAAATAATAAAAAATGCAACATACCGAACACAGTAGAATATACTGAGTATACACACATACAAACTAAAAAAGTAAAGTCGTCGGGGTGGCCTATAGTCGGTATCAGCCAATCAGCGAGGGAGTCTATACCCTTTTCACTAGCGCTAGACAAAGGAGATGGTTTTGGCGTCTGAGAAGGAGCGTCACCCCTACCATCAGCTCCTTACTTTACCGCACAGATCCCTGTGCTACTCATACGCTGAGTTGGCGAGGGTCGGTTTCGAACTAGGAACCTTGTAGTTTCTAGCCGAACGCTAACACGCACATAAAAATAGTAAAAAGGCAACATTCAGTACACAATACAATGTCGTGTACTGTATACGTGCATACAGTATACACTACAGTATCACTGTACATACATAATTATACTGTATGCAAGTATAATGTACTATTTCTCCCTAGAGGATTGGACCTTCGGAATTATTACCAGTGCGCGTCAGAGTGGATCTGGGAGTAATGATAATGACAGGGGTAACTACACATTCAACAGGGCTGCAGAATGAACAGTGACAACCATATGCAGTTTAGTATTAAAATAAATACTGTTGGAATATTTTGTGATATAAGGTGTACTACAATTCCCCACTTGGATTCATAGACTAACCGTGGTCACGTGGTTTATTCCTTCGCCAATCACTAGCCATACGGTGTGGCTGCTACACTACTTAAACTCTGATACTGGCCATAGTTCTACTTGCACTCATTGAGGAGGGACTTAAATGATAAGAAAATAGAAAATATTTCTTAAATAGATAGATAAATGGATAGATAGATAGATATAGATAGATGAAAGATTTTAGATAGATAGATAGATAGATAGATAGATAACGACATAGATAGATATGAAAGGCCTTAGATAGATAGATAGATAGATAGATAGATAGATAGCAACGGTCATGGTTAGATAGATAGATAGATAGATAGAGAGAGAGAGAGAGAGAGAGAGAGAGAGAGAGGGACAGAGAGGGCTAGAGAGAGAGAGAGAGAGAGAGAGAGAGAGAGAGAGATGTGTCCGGACAATCCCAAACAGGTGAATAGATATATTTGAACAGTTAAAGATAGATAGATAGATAGATAGATAGAAACAGATAGATAGACAGATAGATAGATAGATAGATGTGATGATACTGGAAAATAATGATAGGAATATACATTCTTTCTGTCAGCATGTTAT
>CM042180.1:47288434-47300934 GCA_023376005.1 Doryteuthis pealeii | reverse complement strand
GATATACATATATATCAACGGTCATAGATAGATAGATAGATAGATAGATAGATGATAGATTGATTGATAGATATGATAAATTGTACTGAGTATTTCTAGTGATTATTTCTATTATTTTAAAAATGCATATTATTAGGTATTATTTATTACCAATGTTTCTTTTCTGGTACTTTCCTGGTCTTGCCAGTTTCAAGGACCAGTATTAAGCTGGTCTGGTACAGTATACTGGAAAGTGTTGTTACGTATGGTACAAGCGCAAGGAAAATGTGAACCGTTAATTTTCTCATCATTTATCCCAGTGTTTAGCTATGACGAGGGAAATATTTGGCTAGTTTTTACTTCCGACATATACTGACTAACCCCTGTACTGAGAGACCGAAGACACACAACAATCTTGTAGGATGTTCCAATTCTCTTCAAGTGGGGGCTCTCACAGGACTTTTAAAATCTGCAACAGCCTTGCAAACCTAGAGATCTCTCAACCCATGACCTTTCAAGCCATACGAAGATTTGCAAACTTTACTGTAAATGAGGCAAGTGATATTCTCTCGTCTCAAAGTGAACGTGGCATGTTCACATCACTAATAAGACTTCGTGTGATTAAATTATGCATATATATATATATATATATATATATATATGTTTGTTGAATTAAACAAATACTAACCATCCTTAAACAAAATTAATTTCCAATGCAGTACATACATTTTAAAATGCCTATAACACTTTGACTATCAATTCTCCTCCTTCCAGTCTTCACATCCATTAATAGAATTTGAAAAACTGAAACACATCACCCCTGATAATGGCACTTCAAAGTGCCGAAAGTACTCGGGACATGAACTTTGGTGGACTAATCCACGAATTCCAATCAAATATTAAAAAGTTTGCCAGAAAACTTGAAAAAATCACAAATAAAATTGTTAAAGAGATGTGTCTTTTGTTTAATTCAACATGCATAAATGAAAGAATGCTGCCCAAATACACACACACAAACACACACACACACACACACACACACACACACACACACACACATACTCACACCATAAAAGAAGAATATTGGACGTCATATTTCAAACCGTCTACCTTTCCAGCGTTCTTTCTTCAAACTTCAAATTTTGAACAGATTGATAAACAAGGACTATCGCAGTTTTTCTCGTTATTCTGTGATAACATTTTTTTACTCTTCCTTATATGAACAAAAGCCTTGAAGAAGATCTACTTAACAGATCGAAACACTGCAGTGTCAGCTAATAAACTTACCACTCATTTTTATTTAAACCTGTGTTTTTCCAAATTTCTCAACATCTCTTCATATATATATATATATATATATATATATATATATATATATATAATAAACAAATTTTGGTACAGCTAAATTTATATATAATTTTAAAAAGCATCATATTTTATTGATCAGCATTTTGTTGCCCCAACATTTACATAGTCTAATCCCCCTCTTTTACCCAGTATATATACAGTGTGACTTTTAAACGATCTACCGGTCATTACTTTTGAAAAGGCACCGATCGAAAGGGCCCTTAAGTTTCTCCCTCTTTCGCTATTTTTTTCTTTTTATTCATTTAAAATTGCTGATTAATAAAATATGATACTTTTAAAAAAATATATATATGTGTGTGTGTGTGTGTGTATGTGTGTGTGTGTGTTAAAGGAAATGACTTATCGGGAAATAAAATATTAATCGCAATATTGATGGTTGATACTAAACCTGAAGATCCTTATGGTGAAACTCGAGTAGATTATTTCAATAAGAACTTTAATAATATATAAATATATATAGTATCCAATTGTCGCTTTAACTTTTCCGTCGCAGTGGCATCAGTAAATAATCCAAAAGTGCTCAATATATTAAAAATACAGAGCAGTAATAATACTACTAATATTATTATTAGAGGAAAAATAAAGGGTCTACCATGGTTTCAATTAAATTCAAATGATTTCCTCAAGACCCTACCCTACGTTAACTAAGTCGATGTAATTCCTTAGTTAAATAAGATAACAAGAATTACATCGACTTACTTAACGTATGTAGGGTCCGAGAAATCATTCAATTTAATTGATACCATTGTAGACCCTTTATCTTTCCTCTGATAATTATATTATTAGTATTACACACACACACACACACACACACACATATATATATATATATAATATATATATATATATATTATATAATATTATCAATATACCAAACTTGTTGGTAAATCTTTGCGTGAGAAAAAAAACCGGCAAAAAGTTGATTGTAAAAATATACTATCAAACATCAAAAAAATGTTTGGAAAAGAGAAAAGACCAAGATAATCGCACCAACCAAAAAAATCTATTGGTACAATATTTGGCCAAAAGAAAACAAATTCATATTATATAGTATTATATATATATATATATAATATATATATATATATATTATATATATAAAAGATATCTATATTCATACAAACCGCCAGGAAACTAAAGCTAATTAGTAAAAATAGCTCAATACCTAAGTAGAGCAAATAATAAAGATAAACCTAATGAGTCAGATAAACCTAATAAAGTTTCGCTTAGTGCTCTTCAGGGCTAAGATCCGAGTCGGACATATATATATATATAATAATCTACTGCCCTGTGGAAGTCAATTTATACTTGAAGATATTGCAACTAATACAATTCTTCAAAAATAAAATCTATATTCTTATTTTTAGAATGCTCGTAAAATGGTAACTATATTTGTATTGCTTTTATTTCTAACCCCTTTTCCCTGTAATCAGTCTCTTCTTAAAAAGCAATTTTGAGCAACCATACAAACATAATCGCTAATTTCTTGTCGCTAGCCACCAATTAACGCTTCCCAACTCCACGCTTCACACCTCGCGCCACCACTGCATTCTTTCTCATTCGAGACTAATTCATGACCCCCATTTAAATACTAATTACGTTTTTCCATGTTGATCGTTAAATTATTAGTTTCATAGTTCATTGTTTAAATGTTTAAAACTCTCTTTCACTTTTCATTACGGCTTGATAGTTTCGTTTAGCCTTTCCGCTTCAAAGCAATTCTTGCAAAGTGCTCTCACCATGTTGACCAAAAAACTGGGGAACATTTGGACATAATTCTGTTGAGTTTGATTTTTTTCATTTGATTTAGACTTATATTTGCATGCAGATATCAAACCTGCTGTCAATGTTCTTCTCTGCGTGGAGTTCCTTCTCAACAACCTAATTCCCAAATAAGCACAATTGTAAGAGATGGGTGTGTTTTTACTTAATTGCAAATTACGAGTATTAGAACCACATAAAATGGAATTAAAGGAAATAACCCAATTCCACAACCAAGGAATAGTTTGGGATGTATTTTGTGCCATTTAAACTAAATAGGAAAAAGCCTTTAGCAAACAATCTTTAATTTACTCAGCCTTCGCATAATAATAGATAAATTGCATCATTTTTTCTAAAAAACTGTAAATTTCAAATTATTAGTTTCATTGTTTAAATGTTTAAAAGCGATCTTTTATCTTTTCATTACAACTTGATAGTTTCCCGTTTAGCCTTTCCACTTCAAAGCGATTCTTGCAAAGTGCTCTTACCATGTTGACCAAATATTGTATAATTTTTGGTATTTACGAGAGCGAGTCAAAAAGTAATGCCATGTATTCAGGACAGGTATAATTGTAAAAAAATTTAATTGAAAAACCTTGTAAACCTGAATGAGTTTTTGATTTAATTGCAAATTATAACTAATTAGAACCAAATAAAATGGTTTGGGTTGGTTTGTTTTACGGCATAATAACCTCAGAGGGTCATTTAATGCCGATAAAGTTTTGAAATAAATCAATTCTTAATGGATACTCAATTTTTTTATGAACACATTTTTCGATTTAACCGATAGATGGAACCTTAACAGCCTCTACCACTCCGGGTCAGAGGGGATTAGGGAGGAATGGTGATGAAGGGGTGCTCCACATTCCCATCAGATAGATTTTAACATAATTCACAGGACATGTAGACCCTCAGCCACCGCCTTCTAGCACCCGTATGATAAAAAGGGTTGGGGCTTGCCATAAAGGCAATAGGGTTGGGAAAATTATATAGGTGCTAGGGCTTGACATGACCAACCGATTGATCGGAGGGGGCCAAAGTGGAGTATTGCAAGTCATGTACTGCTCATCAACCTGGGTTCTATCCTTAAGCATCATGGGTCGCCACCCACGGCCAACAGGTGGCCCCATTGGGGGAGTCTTCAGAAGCGCAGTCGGTGCATTCTAACACCCCAGCCGACAATTAAATGTTTTTTTTCCAACAAAACCAAAGAATATTTTGGGATGTATTTTGTGATAAGAAAAAGCCTTTAACAAAAAAATCATTGATTTACTCAAGTATAAATAAGTAATTAAAGTCGACTTTAAACTCTAATTGATGTTGTAACTTCGCTTTTGACCACTAAAACTTGAACCTCACAATCAGATAGAGTTTAACGTCATTTCCAGGACGTGTAGACCCTATGAAATATGGATATAGGTATATCTTAGAGGGTTTTAACGTGTAATGGTTATCGTTCTAGGAAATAAATCGAGTGACCCGAGTTCTAATACTGGACAAGGCTGTTTGCATTTCACATAGCGCTAATACGCGTGATAAAAGTGTTCATTCGACTACTCACTCTCCAGCTCAGGATAAATAGTAGGGCAGACTGGGTTCTTCAATCTTAGTAAGGTAACCAGTCTAGGAGAAGGAAACCTCTGTATTCAAACCCGTTGAGCTTACGCTTGAATTTTATTTCTATTTTCCTTTTGCATTGAATGGTTATATGTATTTACTAACCCCTCCGCACAAACAGGATGTGACACAATGTCAATTTCTTAAGCGGAATTCAACAGGTTTGAATTCAGAGTTTTCCTTCTCGTAGACCGGTTGCCTAACCAAGGTTAAAGAGTCCAGTCTGCCCTACTTATTTATCCATAGCTGGAGGGAGAGTAGGATTCATACTTTTCCCAAAGGTATTAGCGCTGAAGTGAAATGCAATTACCACATCCAGGATTTGAACTCGGGGCGACGAGTCCATTTCCTATGACTTCAACCATTACACCACGCGCATTGAATGGTTATATGCGATTTGTCATGTCTCTAAAACTACGACAGTCGTTATATTAATTGAAAGAAAACATTTTAATGCGAACACTTCTGTCCTTTATTGGCCTCGAACTAGGGTCTGTTTTACAAACCATTTTGTACTATTCATTGTTGAACGAAAATTAATTTAGAATTGAGTTTTGATTAAAGAAACAAAGATTTCTGCTTTATATGCAGCTGTTCAGGAAGCACGTGGTGTAATGGTTAAAGTCATGGGAAATGGACTCGTCGCCCCGAGTTTAAATCCTGGACGTGGTAAATGCATTTCACTTAGCGGTAATACTCTTGGGAAAGGTATGAATCCTACTCTCCCTCCAGTTATGGGTAAATAGTAGGGGAGACTGGGCTCTTTAACCATGGCTAGCTAACCAGTCTAGGAGAAGGAAAACTCTGAATTTAAACCTGTTAAACTCCGCTTAAGAAATTGACCTTGTGTCGCATCCTGCTCGTGCGGAGGGGTTGGTAAATATATATATGCAGCTGTTCAATACATTGCTGTATACTTATAAAATATGTATCACCCAATCTTTGACAAGGCTTACCAAATTCTTTTTCTAATGGGTCAATTGTAAATTGCCTAAGTAGCACATATCTATGGCTTGTAGCTAAAAGGTGTTGACATAAAATAACAATTCCATTGCAGGTATGATGTATGGTAGAGGCAGGATGTCTGGATAATTGTTTTATACAATTGTCTTACCTCCCAGCCATTTTACCAAAGTAAATCATAAAATCAAGTCGGTTTGTTGCATAGGGCTCGACTCAGGCCACAAAATCGTACATGTTATATACTGGCATCTTCAAACTCACGCTACTCTGAATCGTATACGTTGTTGGTATACAGTGGAGATCGTTTCTAACCCGATGTATCTAGTGGTCGCTTAAATGACATCACAAGGCATGCTCTATGTAGTAGGAGATTTGACTTTATTTCTCTCATCTCGGCTGTACGTGGTGGATGTGGGTGAGTGGCGGCGTTGACAATGGAAACTACTACTACTACTACTACTGTTAGGATCTGAGGCAAAGAGGGGTGGCCGAACCTCACTGACCGCTGGCTGCAATGGTGCGTCACCGGCGCGGTCACGCTTCGTTCTCGTCCTGTCTCTCACCTTGACTGCTCTCCTGTCCAACTGCTGTTTTGACTCTACCTTAAGTATGTATAGTCCGCCCACACATCTCTTTGTTCGGTTGACCGGAAGTCCTTTCTCTTTGTTCAAATTCCCGTTTGTCCAGATGAAGTCTTTTGTTACACTTCTTTTGTTATACTAAGATTTCTGTCTTGTGCTATCTATTGTTTCTTTTGTTCAATTTCTTCTTGTCTTTTCGTACTTCCCGCGCAAAACACTTGCGACTATCACCAAACCATAACAGGTTGTCATCTGGGGATCTGATTTCAACCTGGAGAGGGTCATTGTGTATTATATCAGCACCAAGTGCCCTAACATTGAGAATTTTCCACCATGTCAAAACCTTATTTATCAAGTGGCAGTGTCATTCATATCCTCACTTATTCCATACTGACTGAGAAGTACGTTGTAGGTTTTTGCATAAAAACACCGAGGCAAGTAGAAATCCATTGTCTTTCTATTTGGAGCATATGAAATTTCATCTAAATCCAAAAATTTAACCAGTTTTCCCAATTCTAAACTATTTATAAGATTTTAAATATTTACCCATTTTGCTACTCATGTAATGTAGCGGCGTCGTCACGGTACCAAATAGATATATTTGTTGCATAGTGCCTTTTATTGGACGGCACTAAATATCTATTATGTTATATACCTCTTTTATTCTTCTGGCCGGATCTGGTATATCTTCTATCGTCTATCTTGGTCTGGTCTTTCTTATCTGGGTTCCGTGTCTGGTTCTGTTGGGGATCATTTCTTATCAGAAGCCTTGTGCTATTGTTAGCTTTTAGTAATAACAACAAGACTTCGATTTACTTTTGATGTTACTTTATTCCAGAGCCCCAGACCAGACAATGCGCGCGGAGAGTCACATCTTGCTAGCTTCCCTTCTAACTTCTTCAACTGACTAATTGCAACTGACTAACTCCAACTGACTGACTGAGTTGCTTACACATTAAACCGAAAGGGGACTTTCTATCGGGGTTCCGTTTCTCACGGTTCTATCCCCAGGACGCAAGGTGAGAGTGAGGTCAAGCATTGTCACTCACTCTCAAGGCCATCAGCTGTACTGATCGCCATAAGGATTTCTATACTACCTTAAAAAGTAATAGGGATCCAATTAATATGTAACACTCACATTTGACACGATTATTGTCAAAGACGAGTTCTCCTGTATTTTCATGTGACACACATTTAAAATATTCTTCAGCAGATAAACATAATAAAAAAATAAATGTTTATTTTCTTCTATTACCCAAGTTTACCCAAGTCACGTTTATTATTATTCAATAAGTGCCGCATGTTTCATCTTTCAAACGTTATAAATTTCCTAAATCTCTCGACATCCGTTTGTTACATAATTATTAGATACCTAATGATTATGGCAATAGTGTAGAAATCATAATGGGATTAATGGCCTTGAGAGTGAGTGACAACGCTTGACCTCACTCTCACCTTCCGGGGATAAATTGAGAACCGGAAGGATAGAAGACCCTGTTCTGGTTTAAGGATAGAAGTAACTCAGGCAGTTAGAAGTTAGAAGCCGAGCTAGCAAGATGTAAGGATCTGCGCAGACGTCTGGTTTGGGGATTTGGAAATAAAGTAACATCAACGTAAATCGAAGTCTTGTGTTTATTACCTAAAAAACTAACAATAACACAGGGCTTCTGATAAGGAGATGTTAGATATAATTTAAAAAATGCCTTATTTATACAATTGCCATCACATCATATGTACACACGCACCTCAGGAGAATATTGAACAAACTTAAATCTTAAAATGATTCCTCTTACGCTTGTATTTCATTTCTTTTTTCATTTTCCATTAAATGTTTATATGTGATAATGTGTCCTCTCTCTAAAACTACGACAGCCGTTCTATTAAGTGAAACAAGAACATTTGAATGCGAACAGTTCTGTCCTTTATTGGCCTCTTAATTGGCCAAATTAGTCACGCTGCGTTCCAATTACAAGGGAAACTGTTTTCTTCGTCCGCATAAATAAGATGATCATGTCGACGAAGGAAACAATTAAACTGTCGCTTAAAACTTCACAAAACCCTCACTGCGTCGGTGCCCACCTGAGACCAACGACAATCAAGCATGATTTTAAAAAAAAATCCTCATCAGGTATTTAACTGCAGTCTGAAGAAATACGAGGTTGAATCAAGAAGTAATGCCATTTTGTTTAGAACAGGTATAATTACCAACATAGCATCTTAATATTTACCCAGGTATATGTTAACGTACAATGGTACTAAAAATGTTCCCATAACGCAACCGTTTATGTGAAATTAATGATTATGATTAAAATTAAAACAAACACACAAACTCACACACAAAAACATGATTTAAAAAAAAACTTCATCAGGTATTTAACTGCGGTCTGAAGAAATACGAGGTTGAATCAAGAAGTAATGCCATTTTGTTTAGGAGAGGTATAATTACCAACACAGGAACATGTATCATACGTTCCTACTACTCCACATTGGTGTGTCAAAAAGTAATGCCATTTTGTTTAGAACAGGTATAAATACCAACATAGCGTCTTAATATTTACCCATGTATATGTTAACGTACAATGGTACTAAAAATGTTCCCATAGCGCAGCCTTTTATGTGAAATTAATGATTATTATTAAAATTAAAATAAACACAAACACACACAAAAAAACTTGTCTTATCGGTGTATCAGCTCTTAAATAACCTTCTCGAAGAAGGTGACATTGGAACATGATTATTATAAAAATCTTCATCAGGTATTTAACTGGGTCTGAAGAAATACGTGTTGATCAAGAAGTAATGCTATTTTAGGAGATGTATAATTACCAACACAGGAACACGTATCATACGTTCATAATTCTCCGCAAAGGCGAGTCAAAAAGTAATGCCATTTTGTTTAGAGCAAGTATAATTACCAACATAGCATCTTAATTGTTGTGATGTTAATCCAACAGTAAAAAAGAAGTCAAGTCGAGGTAGGGTAAAATAAGACAAGTGTATTTACAATAATGGTACAGGAACGGCTAGCTTGCCGTTAACCGGTAACAGTACAACCTTTTCACTCGGTGTCTCACTATTTATAGTGAGAACCGGTGTATATTCTCCACTGTAGGAACGGCCGGTACAACATTAATATTTACCCATGTATATGTTACCGTACAATGGTACTAAAAATGTTCCCATAGCGCAACTTTTATGTGAAATTAATGATTATGATTGAAATTAAAATAAACACACAAACACACACACAAAAACATGATTAAAAAAATCCTCATCAGGTATTTAACTGGGGTGTGAAGAAATACGAGGTTGATTCAAAAAGTAATGCCATTTTGTTTAGGAGAGGTATAATTACCAACACGGGAACATGTATCATACATCCCTACTTCTCCACATAGGGAGTCAAAAAGTAATGCCATTTTGTTTTGGACAGGTATAATTACCAACACAGCATGTGACGTCAAGACAGTTGTTATTTAGGATATATATATGTTTCTTCATATGTACCCATGTATATGTTAACCATATAAATATTTTTTAAGATTGGACAAATATAGGTGATAAATTCCTAGCAAAACAGCTTAGACTGCGAAATTTTTTCACTAAAATTAAACTTCACTGCTGGTATCGCTGTAAATCGCTGTAACAAAAAGTCAGGCAGGGGAAAATATTCTATTATCAGCAGGTACTGGTATACGAACAGTTCCGCAAATTGTGTCATTTTGGCTTAATTAATTAATTACATGCCTTAATTAGTAAAATCAATAACCAAGTTTTGCGTGTTTCTTGGTTAGAAGGGTATTAAGCTATATGCAAGATTTCAAATCTGAGTGACTCCTCTTTTCTGAGTTATAGGTCGACACGCACATACCAAAAACTTACTTTATATATATATATATAATATATATATATATATATATATATATATATATATTTGTTGCCATCATCAGGTAGGAAACGATGGTATGGTTTCGTGTCTCGTTTTTAAGGAGAACGAGTAGTAGCAAGGAATTAGGTTGAAGTGGGGGGTAATAACAATTGGTTTCCTACCTGATGAGGGCAAACTGTATTGCCGAAAGCGCTCGTATCGAAACCTTTGGTGGATTATTACACCAGTTCAACACCGACACCTAAAAGATGGCCCGAAAATTAGAAAGGATCAACCAAAAACTCGTCCGACAAGAATTGTCTGTACAGTTCAACAAATCTTGTATAAAAGAAAAAATGCTGTCAAAATACACTTATATAGATATAAATATATAATATATATATATATATATATAGGTTTCGTTGAATTGAACAGACAATTCCTGTCTGACAAGTCTTTCGTTGATCTGTTCTAATCTGCGGCCATCCTTCTGGAGTCAGGGTGGAACTGGTATACCAGTCCACCGAATGTTTCGTCACTAGCGCTTTCGGCAATACACTTTGCCATCCTCAGGTGGGAAATGATGGAATAGTTTTCATGTCTCGTTTTTAACGAGAACGAATAGAAGCAAGGAATTAGTGGGAGGTAATATCAATTAGTAGGGGAGTTTTTGGAATTGTAGTAGTTTGAACAAGCAGTGGTGATTTTTTGGGGGGGACACAGATTGTGATAAGGGGGGGGAATAATGGAAGTAATGTTGGTGGAAAATTATAAGCATTTTAGGGTATGTTGACTTACTTCAAATTTATTTTGTTTAGGGTAGGGTTTTTTTTGTTTTATATATAAAGCTTCAATTATTTGAAGTTTTTGTTTGTTTTTTTTCTCTATATAGTGTGTGTGAAAACTATTCCATCGTTTCCCACCTGAGGATGGCAAAGTGTATTGCTGAAAGCGCTAGTGACGAAACATTCGGTCGACTGGTATACCAGTTCCACCCTGACACCAGAAGGATGGCCCGAAGATTAGAACGGATCAACGAAAGACTTGTCAGACAGGAATTGTCTGTTCAATCAACGAAACCTGTATAAAAAGAAAAAATTGCTGCTAAATACACTTATATATATATATATATATATATATATATATATATATTATATATATATATATATATATAGCATATTATTGAAACTTTCAAAAGGATGTATTGGGCAGATGATTTACCGTTATTAGCCAAAACTTTTGGAGCCACTCCATTGTTACTCTCCAAATGGAATGCTTCCGTTTGTTTGCATTCTATAATGCTCGGATAAATTACGCAATTGCATCATTCTTGGCACCGAGTTCGGCCGAAATGGTCTTCGGCCAATTTCAGAGGCTAACTCAATGGAATAATGTTTGGGTCATGGTCAAGACCAACGGTGTTTCTCCATTGTGCAAGGGATTCGGCCATCTTGGAAATATTTACAGATCTAAATGCTTCGAAATCGGAAATAAATAACAAAATCTCCCCTTGCCATGCTGTGTAAAGGACAATACATATATCAAATGACTGGTTTTTGTTGGATAATATATATATATATTATATATTATATATATATATATACACACATAATATAATATATAATATATATATATATATATATATATATATAAGAAGTTTTATAATTTGTTTGAAACATTGTGTATATATTGGTAGAGGTGATTTAGAAGACTTTCACAATGCAGGTGTAAAAAAAAATAATAATATTTAAATACAATTAACCACACAACCTCATTGGATAATATATATATATATATATATATATATATATATATATAATATATATATAAAGAGAGTTTTATAATTTGCTTAAAACATTGTTAATATTGGTTAGGAGTTGATTAGTAAGGCCTCAACAATTGCAGGTAAAAAAAAATAATAATACGGTAACAATGATGATGTTGTTAACTTGTATTTAAATACAAAGTTTAACACACACACACCACACACACGCACACACACATATTATATAATATACTTATACTATATATATATATATATATTATAGTTATGACAACTTTAGCTATTTTTCAAGCCAAAGCGAGACAAATTGCGATTTCTGTTTTGGCGTAATGGTAAGATCCGGCGTGGCGTTTCGGCACAAAGGGTTCGCAGTCACACGCTAGTGGTCCTCGTATCTATAGCTCTGCTGAAGAGACCTAATAGGTCGAAATATATATTCAGAATGATTTTTTCTCGATTTTTTTAAGCCTCACATTAAGTAGTTAAATCCCGCCTAATTAAACATAAATGAATTAACTTCCAAAACTAATTACTGAACTAAAATTAAAAAAAGCACATATTCTCCCAATATTTCTGGAGG
>CM042180.1:47285739-47288334 GCA_023376005.1 Doryteuthis pealeii | reverse complement strand
GGGAGAGTAGATCCCGTAAATAAAAAAAAAACAGTTGGATCAAATCAGTATAGATCAAACCTAGAAGAGGGTAGCGACATTATAGGTAGTGGTCAGTTGTGGTCCGTTTCAAATCATAAATAAAAGAGAAATAGATAATTCTAAAGAAGAAATTTAAAAAAAAGACATTTAAATAAAATGTTATATATATATGAGTAATAGTATATATTATAATATATTGTGTTGGGTGTGTGTGTGTGTGTTTCGGTCCAGATTGTTCATGGTACTAATTGTATTTCTATTTATTATATATGTATGCAAGTAAAATATTATTAATATAGTAATATTATATATTCATATAATTAATAGTAATAATTAGAATACCATTGTGTATATGGACACGATCGGTCGAAACACGTGTTAGCATTTCATTAAATCCCATGGGTTTATAATATATATAACAAGATCGAAAACGGCTAATCAAGAGTGAATCATAAGAGAGGAAAAGAATGAAGGAACCTAACAAAGGAATAAGATGACAGACAGATGACAGACAGGAGAGGGGGTAGGGAGGGGGAGGGAGGCAGGGGAGAAGAGGCAGACGACTACATGTATTAAATTAACGAAGTATGAAAATAAGATGCCACAGAAAGGAGCTAAAATAGAATTAAACATTAATAAACAAACGGGTAGACACAATTCTAAGAAAACAATAACAAAAAAAAAAAAATATAAGAAAATCGCCCGTAAAAAAAAACAGTTGGACGAACAGTTAGACAAGATCACTAAAGAGGGTCGCGATATATAGGATAGGGCAGAGTTGGTCGTTTCAAAACGATACAATAAAATAAGGAAAGTAGAATAATAATTCAAAAGGAAAAGAAATTTTAAACATTTAAATAAAAGTGGTAATATAATATATATATATATATTATATATATATATAATATATATATATGTGTGTGTGTGTGTGGTGTGTGTGTGGTGTGTGTGTGTGTGTGTGTTTCGGTCAGAATTTGTTCATGTACATGCATTGTATTCTATTATTATTATGTTAAATTGGCAAAATAAAATAATTTAAATAGAAATATATATTTCATAAGTTTAAAAATATAAATAAATAGAATCATGGTGTAACATGGACAAACGAATCGGCCGAAACACTGTTAGCATTTATTAAACCATTTTTATATATATAACGAAGATCAAAAGAAAAAACGCTATTCAAAGGTGAATCAGAAAGCAGAGGAAAGAATGAAGGGAACCTAACAAAAGATAAGAATGCAGAGCAGACAACAGACCGACATAGAGGAGAGTGGGGAGGGAGAAGGGCAGACGAACTAACGATGTAGTTAAATTAACGAAGTATAAGAAATAAAGATGCCACAGAAAGAGCTAAAATAGAACTTAAACATTAATAAAACAAACGGGTAGAACAATTCTAGAAAACAATAACACAAAAAAAAAAGAAATAAAAAATCCCCTCGTAAAAAAAAACAGTTGACAAACAGTATAGACAAACATAGAAGACGGTAGCGAATTATAGGTAGGTCAGAGTTGGTCGTTTCAAATAGCTATGGACAGGTCAGTTACTGCGAGTTTACTGACGATACAAACAATAAAAAAATTGTAAACACGACATATAAGGAGAAGTGCCGTTGGCCTTGAGTGTGGAACAAATGGAAGACGAGGAAATTGATCCGTGGACATTACTATAACACACCACTCAATACTAACAATGTGTTTGCGCACGCTCTTTGGGCCCCAAAAAAATTAAAGAAAAATGGGTCCCCCCCCCCCCCAAATTTGGGGGGGGGGGTACTCAAATTGATATAATGACTAATTAAGTGCCATTTGTTCTGTAGACAGAAACCAGGCGCACTAGCGGCGTGGCTTTTTTTTGGAGTCGGTCCAAGAGAGAGATAAGGAAAGAAAGAAAGGAAAAAAGAAAGAAAGAAAGAAAGAAAGAAAGAAAGAAGGTGTAATAAAATAAACATGGCATGAGAAAGCCGAATAGGAAAATGGAATATGAATGAAGAGGACAAAGAAGAAGAAGAAAGAAGAAGAAAGAAAAAGAAAAAATAGAAAGTAAGAAGAAAGAAAGAAGAAAAAGAAAGAAGGGTTTAAGAGCGTAAACATGGGAGGGCAAAAGTCAAGTTGACGGAGAAATGGAATATGAAGAGACTTAGGAAATAACGGAAGAAAGGAAGAAGAAGAAGAAAAAGAAAGAAAGAAAAGTAGAAGAAGAAAGAGAGAAATAAAGAAAAGAGAAAAGGAAGGAAGAGTAGAAAGAAAGAAGAAAAGAGAGAAAGAAAGAAAAGAAGAAAAGAAGCAGAAGAAAGAAAGAAAGAAAGAAAGAAGAAAGAAGGTTGTAATAGAATAATACATGATGGGAGTAAGGGCTTTGATCGGAAAATGAAATAGAAAGAATAAGTAATAAAAAAAGAAAAGTGACGAAAGAAGAAAAGAAGAGAGAAAGTGAGGAAGAATAAACATAAGAAGGAAAAAAATTAAGCAGAAGAAGATGAACAAACGTTAAAAGAGAAAGAAGAAAAAAGAAAAGTGATATTAAAGAATAAGAGAGGAAAAGAAAGGAAAATGACTCGTACAAAGAAA
>CM042180.1:47248239-47283239 GCA_023376005.1 Doryteuthis pealeii | reverse complement strand
AGATAATAATGAAAAGTGAATTTCGGTAAAGAATTACTCGGTGTGTAGAACATCGTACAGACTGTTTCAACTTTATTAAGTCTCATCAGCGATGTATACTAACGATTTCCCTCCGACAGAAATCGAAACCGGGACTTCAGCAGGATAGTCAGAAACCATACTGCTTCGGCCACGATACAGCACGGGACAATTCTTGCGAAATTAACCTATCAATGATACTTTACCGAAATTCATTTGTCATTATTATCTTCTATAATTACCGAATTTTATGGGATATACGCATTGTAATTGCCTTCAAGCAAAAATATAAATATAATATAATATATATATATATATATATATATATATAAGCACCAGACGAAAGGGCCCTTGTTTTGTTTATCAAGAAACAATTTTTTTCTCTATTCCTTTCATTCTTCCTTAGTCTTCCATCAATTTATACTGTGGTGATCACTATGATAACCCTCAATATATACATATATATATATATATATATATATATATATAAGTTTTAAAAAGTAAAGTCGTAGGGGCGGCCTAAAGTCGGTATCAGCCAATCAGCGAGGGAGTCTATCCCCTTTTCAATAGCGATAGACAAAGGAGATTGTTTTTTGGCATCTGAGGCGGATCCCTACTCCTACCATCAGCTCCTGACTTTAACCGCACAGATCCAACCTGTGCTACTCATACGCTGAGTTGGCGAGGACTGGTATCGAACTAGGAACCTTGTGGTTTCTAGCCGAACGCTCTACCGACTGAGCTAACCCAGGTCTATATATAAGTGTGTGGGGGGTAGAAAATACAGGAAATATGGATGAAACACAAAATAACTTCGTCCAATTGATATTTCGTAAGCAGAGTTTACCAGGTTTAAATTCAGAATTTTCCTTCTCCTAGACTGGTTACCTAGCCAGTCTGTCCTGCTATTTACCCATAGTTGGAGGGAGAATAGTTGGATTCATACCTTTCCAAAGGTTATCAGTGCTATGTGAAATACAAACAGCCTCATCCTTACCGTATTCTTGAAATTGTACTTAATACAAGCAATGATCCCGATTATCGTGTATACATATATATATATATATATATATATATATATATATATATATATATATCATCATCATCATCATCATCATGTCGCGTAATTTTCATGGATATCCATGACGATCTCTCGCCAACCTTCCCTATCATTCATCGACTCTGGGAGCTTCTCCGCGCAGCAGCCCGCATCCCTACATAGTTGGTCAATGTAGGTCCTGCCTGGGCGCCCCACATTAGCGTGTCCATGTGCTGGCTTCCACAGTAGTACGTCGCTTACGAGCTCGTCCTTGCTTCTCCAGCAGTGTCCTGGATGTCTAGTCCGTCTTACTCGTATGGTTTGTGAGATGGGGGTAGGTGGCCATACAGTTGCTTTTTTGTGGGGTGCTGCTTCTACGACTTATTCAGGACCGCTCGCTGCATTCTGGTGCAGCTCCCATCTAGCTTATTCTCAAGGTGCTTCGTTTGAGTCCAGGTGGTACAGCCATACAGCAGTACCGGCACAACTACAGCCTGGAAGAATCGTCTCTTTAGTTTGTCGAGGAGATCGGATTTCCATATGACTGATTATTTGTTGCAGGCCAACCATGCCTTTCCTATTCAAGTGTTAACATCACTTTCTGTAGATGAGATATTACTACTTAGGTATGTGAATGTTCCTACTGACTTAAGAGGCTTGCCGTCAAGTGTGGAGATGTCTCCTTGCTTTTTGAAGCTCATGAACTCAGTTTTATATATATATATATATATATCAACCCCTCCGCACGAGTAGAATGTGACAATAGAAGGTCAATTTCTAAAGCGGAGTTTAACAGGTTTGAATTCGGAGTTTTCCTTCTCCTAGACCGGTTACCTACCCAAGGTTAAAGAGACCATTCTGTCCAAATAATTACCCAAAGCTGGAGGGAGAATAATTGGATTCATACCTTTCCCGAGGGTATTAGCGCTATGTGAAATGCAAACAGCCGTGTCCAAGATTTGAACTCGTCTTGCCGTGTCCATTTCAACGACGATAACCATTACACTATGCACCACTGTGACTATTCTATAGTCATGTAATAAGCTTAGCTTAGATGTAGCACAAGGCCAGAGGTATGGGAGCGCTCAGTGCGAATCGAACTCACTAACAATGGTCTGCTAATCCAGATTGCTAACAATTAAACTACATGAGGTGCCTCTAACTTTTCTAAATAGTTATTTACTAAGCGTAGCTTAGAATCGGCATAAGGACAGAAGTATGGGGCGCCCAGTGAGAATCGAACTCACTAACAACAGTCTGCTAATCCAGCTCCCTAATCATTAAACTACATGTGGTACCTATGTAACTTTTCTAAATAGTTATTTACTAAGCGTAGCTAAGAAGCGGCACAAGGCCAGAAGTATGGGAGCGCCCAGTGAGAATCGAACTCACTAACAACGATTTGCTAATCCACCTCGCTAATCATTAAACTATATGTGGTGGCTTTATAACTATTTTATATAGTTATTCACTAACCGTAGCTTAGATGTGGCACAAGGCCAGAAGTATGGGGGCGCTCAGTGAGAATCGAACTCACTAGCAATTGTTTGCTAATCCACCTCGCTAAACATTAAACTACATTTGGTGCCTCAGTAACTATTTTATGTAATTATTTACTAACCATAACTTAGATGTGGCACAAGGTCAGAAATATGGGGACGCCCAGTGAGAATCGAACTCACTAACAACGGTCTGCTTATCCAGCTTGCTAACCATTACACTACACGTGAGGATTCTGTAATTATTCTATATAGTTATTTACGAAGCTTAGCTTAGATGTGACACAAGGCCAGAAGAATGGGCCACCCTGTGAGAATCGAACTCACTAAAAATAGTCTGCTAATCCAACTTGCTAACCATTAAACTATACGTAGAGTCTCTCTAACTATTCTAAATAGTTATTTACTAAGCGTAGCTTAGAATCGGCACAAGGACAGAAGTATGGGGCGCCCAGTGAGAATCGAACTCACTAACAACGGTTTGCAGATCCAGATCGCTAATCATTAAACTAGATGTGATGCCTATGTAACGTTTCCATATAGTTATTTACTAACCGTAGCTTAGATGTGGCACAAGGCCAGACGTATGATGGCGCTCAGTGAGAATCGAATTCACTAACAATGGTCTGCCAATCTAGCTTGCTAACCATGTAATCTACATGAGGTGCCTTGATCTTTTTGGTATATTTATTTACTAAGCGTAGTTTAGGTGTGGCACAAGGCCAGAAGTATAGGGGCGCTCAGTGAGAATCGAACTCACTAATAGAGGTGACTCTGTAAGTATTATATAACTATTCCATATCGATATTTATTAAGCGCAGTTTAGATGCCGCATAATGCCAGAATTATAGGCCACCCTGTGAGGATCGAACTCACTAACAATGGACTGCTAATCCAGCTCGCTAACCATTGAATTACATTTAGTACCTCTGTAACTAATCTATATAGATATTTACTAAGCATAGCTTAGATGCGACACAAGACCACAAGTATAGGCCACCCAGTGAGGATCGAACTCACTAACAATGGACTGCTAATCCAGCTCGCTAACCATTAAACAACACGGGGTTCGTCTGTAACTATTCTATATATGTCGATGTGCCGTGCAAAAGATAATTTCCCATTAAAAACCAAATGAACTTGCCTGTTTCGGATAGGGGAGGTGGGTCTGGCATCCAGTCTCCACTCTGGCATCAAGAGGAAATTAACACTTAGGCAAAATCAATCATATATGAATATAATTGTTATGTCTAGGGAACGGTGGCGAATCATGTTTCATCTAACATTTCATCGGCGTGGCATGCTTATCACGGACAGAGCTGACACGAAGATTAGAGGATTTTAGCCTGGCATTATTCTAACAAATTGATTTATACCATCAAATATTGCAGTATAAAAACAAGGCATATGGGTCGGGATATATATATATATATATATATATATATATATATATATATATATATATATATATATATATATATATTATATATATATATATATATATATATATATATATATATGTAGAGTTAAACAAAAGGCACATCTGCTGTTTAACAATTTCATTTTTGATCTTTTCCAATTTTCTGGCCAACTTTTTAATGTCTGGGTGGAATTGATGGATAAGTCCACCAAAGTTCAGTTCCCGAGTACTTTCGGCACTTCGAAGCGCCATCATCAGGGGTGATATTCCAGTTTTTTTTTGTTTTTTTTTTTTTTTTTTATATTAATGTGTGAAGGAGAAGAATTGGTGAGAAGGTGTTATAGGCATTTCAGAATGTGTGTACACCTCAACCACATTGTCAGGCGCCTGACCCTCCATTTAACAGACAATAGCTCTATTTCACAACACCTAAAATTACATTCATGCCCCCACTCTAATTACCGAAAAGTTCTAACCGAAAATACACACATTTGCACAAAGAAAAAAATAAACAAAAACTCCAAATACTAGAAGCTTTATACATAATACAATACAAACCATCCTTAAACAAAATTAATTGCCAATGCAGTACACACATATTATCGTATATAGGAGTATACATTAGTAGTTTTTTTGTATTAGAGAATTGATAATAAAGTTTTCGATTACGGCTATGAGAGGTTATATGTATTACAATACATTTGAGGTGCGATTGTTACAATTGGTTTCAAAGCAGCGTGTAAACCACTTATCAGCAGATGTTTTCTTTTATTAGAGAAGTGAAATAAAGTTTTCGATTACGGATGTAAGAGTTTTATTTATATGTATTTATGTGTGTGTGTGTGTGTGCGTGCACGTGTGTGTCTGTGTGTGTGTCTGTGTGTGTGTGTGTGAGAGAGAGAGAGAGAGAGAGAGATGGGTTTTAGTATCCATCCGCTGAATGCTCTCAAACCCCCACCCCAAAACATCTCCTGTTTAACAATTTTATTTTTGATCTTTCGGGTTTTCTGGCCAACTTTTTAATATTTGGGTGCAATTCGTGGATATTTCCACCAAAGTTCAAGTTCCGAGTACTTTCGGCACTTCGGGTGTCGTTTTCCAGTTTTCACACATTTTAAAATGCCTATAACACCTTTCTCATCAATTATTCTCCTTCCAGCTTCCACATAATATAATTTAAAAAAAAACTGGAACACATCACCCCTGATGATGGCACTTCGAAGTGCCGAAAGTACTCGGGACCTGAAGTTTGGTGGACTTATCCACGAATTCCACCCAAATATTAAAAAGTTGGCCAGAAAACACGAAAAGATCAAAAATAAAATTGTTAAACAGGAGATGTGTCTTTTGTTTAATTCAACATGCATAAATGAAAGAATGCTGTCCAAATACACACACACACACACACACACACCACATATATATATATATATATATATATATATATATAAATTTTTTAGTATTGAAAAAATGAAAATAAAGTTCTCGATTAAGGGTATAGGGGCAGTATTTATTTCTCATAGAGTACAATACATATGAGGTGCGATTGTTACCATTGGTTTCAACGCAACCTGTAAGCCACTTATCGTCAAGACAACACGCCTTGAAAGAACTTCAGTGAATATCAATTAATTTATATATATATATATATATATATATATATATATATATATATGCATGTTTGAAGTGAACAAACAATGTGTCTATAGCTCTGCTGATGAGGCCTAATAGGCTGAAATGTACATACGGAGATTGACTTTCTCTCGATTTGTTTACGCTTTACATTTAAACCGATATGCACGCCTAATTCATTTATTTATAATTAATTAATTAACAAATGAAATATTACTTTAATTAAGCACATAATCTCCCAAAAAATATGCATGTCTGTATATATATATGTATGTGTGTGTGTGTGTGTGTGTGTGTGTGTGTGTGTGTGTGTGTGTGAGGGAGCTTATGACTGAATTGCAATTCTTGAAATTGAATATATGTGAAAAATAATTAGTTTCAATAAATTGCCTACTACTTAAATATACTCTTACTGAGGTAGGACACATTCAAACTAGGTAGGCCACATACTATAACAGAATCAAAAAGGTAGGCCACATACTATAACGGCACCAAAAATTGACATCATTTGAAATTTGAATATCTTATTATAATGCAGTCTAAACCCGTCTAACCCCTACATTGTACCCTATACAGTGTAATTTGTTTCCAAGAATATACTGAAATGTATTTACAGTTAGCTGGAAATGGTAGGGGAAGAAAAAAAAAACACTGTCCAGTGATGCTGATAGCCTTTTGATTTAGTGCATCCCGGGACGCACGGATTTTATTTGAATGAGTCCCCGGGAAATTTTATGGGTCCCAACTGAAGTTTGTGTAATAGATGTGTCATATCCTACTCGTGCGGGGGGGGGGTGTCAGGATATTAACCCGGCATTATTCTAACAAATTGATTTATGCCATCCAACATTGCAATATAACTATTTATGCATATAGTATCATTTGCCACGAAGTTTGTGGGTGGATTAATTGTTTGCTTAAATATTTAATATCCAATTCTAACTTTGTGTGTTGTTTTCAATGATCTCCGTCAAACTCAAAGTAACGGTAATCTAATGGTGGGCAAGGATATTAATTGCTTTCACTCTTTGAAATAAATGATGTGAAGTTATTTAAAATTATTTGATGTCAGTGATATCAATATATGTCATCTCTAATCAAACTGGATGAGAGTATTCTTTGATTGCAAAGGAAAAATGTGATTTATTTTTTTAATTGACTAGAAGCGGCTACCCGGCATCGATTTGGGTAGATTTGGGGGAGCAAAAGTTTGTCTCGCTGATCCATTTTGGTTTGGTTTGGTTTGGTTTTGTTTTACGGCATATCAACCTCGGTGGGTCATTTAATGCCGATAAAGTTTTGAAATAAATCAATTCTTAATGGATAATACAATTTTGTTTATCAACTCATGTTTTTCTATTTAACCCATAGATGGGACCTTAACAGGTACTACCACTCCGGGTCAGAGTGGACCAGAGAGCAATCCAATTCTAACTTTGTGTGTTGTTTTCAATGATCTCCGTCAAACTCAAAGTAACGGTAATCTGATGGCGTGCAAGGATGTTAATTGCTTTCACTCTTTGAAATAAATGATGTGAAGTTATTTAGAATTATTTGATGTCAGTGAGAGTTATCTGATAACCACATAAATTTAATAAATTATCACATATTATCCATACGCATCAATACTGTATAGAGTCCTGTAATATAAAAAGGTATTTCATAGATTAATGTACTTTTGTCATGGTTTTAATAAATTATTCTTCTATACAAAAAACCTAGTATATAAGATCATTAACTATATAAATACAATAAAAATATTGTATTTAAATCATTTACTGATTGATTAAGCTCAAAAAGAATTGCAGGTATACTCTAAAACTAATATCAAGTGTAGTATTAGAATATATTATTAGTTAATATATACATATATATTAAAGGGTTTTGTAATTTGCTTGGAGCATTGTGTTTATATTGGTATGTTGGTTGGTTTTGAAGGCTGTCACAATGCAAGTGTAAAGAAAAAAGAAGGTAACTGTGAGGTTGTTTGTTAACCTGTTACTTTATTCTTAATATTTCCGGATGAAAAATCCCATCATCAGAAGAATACTCGAACTTGGTGCTAGCAGTTGCTCTACTTTTTCTGTCTGGGTCTTCCAAATTCTGTGTGTGTGTGTGTGTGGTTGGAGGTGCTTGTTTTATGTGTGTTTATGTGTGTAAGTGTGTGTGTGTGTGCGTGCTTGTGTGTGTGCGTGTGTGTGTGTGTGTGTGTGCGTGTGTGCTTATGTCTGTGTGTCTGATCATTTCTTTTTATTTTATTTTAATTATTATTCCAGATTTGATTGCCTCTAAGTAAGCTTTTTTTGTTTATTAACAGGATCATCTGATCTCTTTTTTTTGATATGTGTCTGAGATTAACATTCCAGATATTTCTTGATTGTTTATGGTGCGGTGTGTAAGTTTACTGTCTATCAGGTGGTCTGTTATCCTGTTGTATATATATATATATATATATATTATATATATATATATATATATTATATATTATATCCATATAGTATCCAAAATCTACCATATATACATTGGTCCAGTAAATCTCTAAAAATATGTATAAACATCATTAACATTAATTTGATTTAAAACACTCTATCTCTACCCGAATTGGATGAGAAGATTCTTTGATTGCAAAAGTAAAACGTATTTGATTTCATAACTGATAAGAGAAGCGGCTACCCGCCGTCGCCAGGGTAGATTTGGGGATGTGGGCAATAAGTTAGTCTCACAGATCCAGTATTATTGAATAGTGAGTTGGTCCTCAGAGGATACCCCATTCAAATACCTAACGTAAAAAGAGGTTGTGTTGATTCGGCCTGATGGGGTGACAGAAAAAAAAAGTGCACAGATATTTTGAAAAGAAAAATCAGTGTCCTCAATCTAAAATGGTAAATGCAAAAAAACAATCCATGATGTTACCATTTAGATATATATCATTTTTTTAAATATATTTAATGTATTTAATGTATATTTAGTTTGCTTGCAATTAAATATATAAAAATTACACACACAACACACACACACACCACACACACACACATATATATATATATATATATATATATATATATGTTTTGTTGAACTGTACAGAAAGTTCCTGTCGGACAAGTCTTTGGTTGATCCGTTCCGATTTTCGGGCCATCCTTAAAAAAATAAACTTTGAAATAAGTCAACACGTTCTCAAATGTCTATAATTTCCCGCCTATCCTCCTTACACTATACCCCTCCCCTTCTCACAACAAAAAAATCACTACAGCATAACTCGCTCGAACCACTACCATTCCTCGAACCTCCTACTACCTATGGTTATTACCTCCCACTTCTAATTCCTTGCTACTACTCGTTCTCATTAAAAACGAGACACGAAATCATACCATCGTTTCCTACCTGATGATGGCAAACTGTATTGCCGAAAGCGCTCGTTTTGAAACCTTTGGTGGACTGTTATACCAGTTATACCCCGACACCAGAAGGATGGCCCGAAAATTGGAACGGATCAACCAAAGACTTGTCCGACAGGAATTGTCTGTACAGTTCAACAAAACTTGTATAAAAGAAAAAATGCTGCCAAAATACACTTATATATATATATGAAAATAAATGCAAATTACTCCGACAGTATGATTTTAATATTTGTCTAATGAAAAAATAAAATATCTGGGTTTTTACACCTCTGAAGGCTTTTATCTACAACACTACGGATTTACAAAACACCACAAATTCTTTGAAACTTTACATCTTTCTTCAATTATGCTGTGGACTTGTAAATTACTTTTTTAATAGCTGGAATATATCATGAACAATTTTGATACTCATTATACACTTTTATATAATTTTACATCAAACTCTTTTGAGTTTTATTATGAACTATAATGCTTCTGATTTTAAAAAATAAAATTTATTTTATTTTTAACACAGAACACGCATTTTTTTTAAATTCCAGCATTGAATAATAGCGTTTTGTTTGTACCCTTCCTTCTAACTGTTATTTATCCTGTCTTTCTCTGATATGTTGCTCTTGATGAAGACCGATCTATCAAAACGGTCGAAACAGATTTCTGTCAGCAATTATAAAAATCGTTTGTTTTTTTCAAAAATATTGAATTTATATATATATATATATATATATATGTGTGTGTGTGTGTGTGTGTGTGTGTGTGTGTGTGTGTGTGTACAGGGTGTTCGGAGAAATTTGATATAGTTTCATAAGGAAAAAGAAAAAGTACTTGGTAACAACAAAAATTATTTGATTGTAAAGAAATTCAACAGACACGGGAATTGCACTACTTTCAATAAGTTTCACTGAAAATAACCGGCATTAGTGTCGATCACAGCCTCAATCCTGCTCCAGAACCTGGAGTAAGCTGATGTTATAGTTTCCCTTGGAAGGGTCTAAAAACTACCTAATTCTGTCGATTAACTGGGATTTTGTAGTACAGGCACGGCGATTGGTGTCTTTCTCAACTGCGCCCCATACATAATAATCCATGGGATTAAGATCTGGGAAGTTCGGAGGCCAAACATTGGGACTGTTGTTGTAAATATTTACCGACAACCATTTTTGACAGGTGTGACAGGGGGTCGAATACTGCCGCCATACATATAGCCTACCATTGGCTACATCTTGTTATCCAGGGTTTGACTACAGTGTGTAGCAACTCCACATAGGCATCTGAGGGTCCTCCAACACTTTTTTATGTAGATTTTTATAGCCTTCTGCTGTACGAACTCAATCAGATCGTCTGTTATGTTGCTTTCTTCTAGCCACAGCCTCGTAGTTTTTACAGAGTCCAAGAAATAGTCTTAGTACAAAGGCTGTAAATATGATGGGTATCAATGGTCATAATATGGAAAAAGGCCCAAATGATAAGGAACAGGGCTTTCTAAAAGAAGGCAGAAATTAACAAGAATATTTCTATCAAGAAGGAGCCAGATAGTGGTAATTCCACAAAAGATAATTCAGAAAACCACAGGAACCTATCAATTATTGAAAAAGTTGCGAGAGATAAAAAATCTTTGTTTCTAGGAAAGCTTGAAAATGATATGAACATACCTATAAAATAGAACCTAAGTGTGAAGACAGGTAGTGATTAATTCTTTGGTATCTACTGCTACTTCAGAGTGCTTACTTTTTTAAAAGCTTGTATTTTAAAATTGTCTTCATTCTACACCAAGAGTATGTTGATATTTTTTTTTTACAGCAAGTACTGCACAGTAATTTAGCAGATAAATGGAATGAATTAAAGAAAAAAAAAACACAACCAGATCTCTCCACAGAACAAGATGTTCTTCCTGTGGTGAGTGACCACGGAAATTGAACTCGTCACCTCTTCGTTGCTGAAAATGCTGGTGAAATTCCGCATGAGCAGAGCAGAGTAACCCGGGAGCATTGGGCAGCCACCATAATCCCTTCATTTTGAGGGTCGGTGCAGATCATGATACAAGTTATTCTATTACATGATTCATGTGGGTACTATTTACTCATCCCTGGGCGGGGGGAGTAGTTGGATGCATGCCTTTCTCAAGGATATTAGCGCTATGTGAAATGCAAACTGCTTCGTCCAGGATTTGAACTCACGTGGACGAGTTCATTTCCTACGACTCTAAACATTAAACCACGTACCTCCACACACGGATATACCTCAGTCTGATAATTTAATTATTACAACATTTGTATATTTACTTAAGAGCTATTGCGAAATACTTCAATATGTCGTCGGGTTGGCCTAAAGTCGGTATTAGCCTGACAGCGAGGGAGTCCATCCTCGTTTCACTAGCGATAGACCAAGGAGATTGTTTTTGCGTTTGTTGTGGAGCGCCACACCTACCATCAGCTCCTTACTTTACCGCACAGATCCCTGTGCTACTCATACGTTGAGTTGGCGTAGGCTGGTATCGAACTAGGAACCTTGTGATTTCTAGCTGAATGCTAAAGTATAATGATATTGATTTAACTCTCTCTCTCTCTCTCTCTCTCTATATATATATATTATATATATATATATATATATATATATATATCACTATTTTTTCTTTCTTTCTTTCCTTCTTTTAATAAATTTCACCACGCACGTCCTAAGACGGAAAATGCATATAGTGTCTTTTGTCATTAAGTGTGCGAGTCGATTAATTGTTTGCTTAAATATTTGATATCCAATTCTAACTTTGTGTGTTGTTTTCAAGGATCTCCGTCAAACTCAAAGTTACGGTAATCTAATGGTTTGCAAGGCTATTAATTTCTCTCAGGCTTTGAAATAAACGATTAGAGGTTATTTAAGATGATTTGATGTCAGTAAGAGTCATTTGATATCAAAATATGTCATCTCTAATCAAACTGGATGAAAAGATTCTTTGATTGCAAAGGCAAAATGTGTTTGATTTTTTAATTGACTAGAAGCGGCTACCCGGCATCGATTTGGGTAGATTTGGGGGCAAAAGTTTGTCTCGCTGACCCATTTTGGTTTGGTTTAGTTTGGTTTGGTTTGGTTTGGTTTTACGGCATATCAACCTCGGTGGGTCATTTAATGCCGATAAAGTTTTTAAATAAATCAATTCTTAATGGATAATACAATTTTGTTTATAAACTCATGTTTTTCTATTTAGCGCATAGATGGGACCCTAACAGGTACTACCACTCCGGGTCAGAGTGGACCAGGGAGCAACGGTGATGAAGGGCTGCTCAACATTGCCCAAACCTCCAAAACTGGAACCTCACCATCAGATAGAGTTTAACGTCATTCCCAGGACATGTAGACCCTCAGTCACCGCCTTCTAGCACCCATATGATAAAACTTGGTTGGGGCTTGCCATAAGGGCAGTAGAGTTGGGAAAATCATATAGGTGCTATGGCTTGACGTGACTAGCCGATTGATCAGAGGGGGCCTCTCCGACCGCCCGTCTAGCCCAAGATAGGGACAACGTGGAGTATTGCAATTCATGGACTGCTCAGCCACCTGGGTTCTATCCTTAAGCATTACGGGTCGCCACCTACGGCCAACAGGTGGACCCATTGGGGGAGTCTTACCCCTCTGCAGAGGTGCAGTCGGTGCATTCTAACGCCACAGCCAACAGGGTGGCTCGCTGATCCAGCATTACTGAATAGCGAGTTGGGTCCTCGAAGCATGCCCCATTCAAAGTTGTACGCAAAAAAGACCTCACGTTGATTCGGCCTGGTATGGTGTCAAAATAAAAAAAGGGCACAGACATTCTGAAAAGAAAAATGCGCAAGTCACTAAGCAGGCCAACCATTGAGTGACAGTCTTTGATGCTTGCTGAAGCTGTTGTTTTCTCTCATTCTTTCAGTCTCTCTTTGCTGTGGAGGCTACTCTCCTCTCCGCACTCCTCTTCGTGTCTTGTTTAACATTGAGGCGCAAGGTCACTGGATTTTCTGTATCTACCTCTCATGTGTTTGTGTCAATGTGGCATATCCTCATGTCTCTCCCGCAGACATCTTTAAAGCGTAGGCGTGGTCTACCTACTAATCAGGAGCCTTTTACTAACTGTTGTATATATATATATATATATATATATATATAATGTAATCCAAAAGTCCAGAGAAGAAATCTTCCTTACGACATAGGTTTTTTTTAAAAACAACTTGTCGCAGTTTGAGAGCTCAATGTGTGCTCTTATTGTTAGAGTCACAGAGCAAATTTATATTTAAATAAATAACAAAAGACTTATAGATCTTGCATTATAGACTATTTCAGGGAGCTTAGACAAAAATGTCTAATTCTCCCGACTCATCAGATGCGAATGATGAATTCTTTATTTTTAGGGCATTTGAAAACAGATTTTTTTTTTTTTTTTTTTTTTTTTTTTTTTAAATTGTCCTGTCCTGCTCAGCTGTAGAGTAATAAAAATAGGAATAAACATACAAATAATAGTAAACAATAATAAAACCAAAGACATCTGACTGCTTGTCAGTAATTTGTTAGGAGTTACTGTTAATTCAATTAATTCAGAATTCAGGGACACCCCTGTTCACTTATTTAGTAGTTTTTGTTTGACTTAATTTATTTTCCTTTCTTTCCATATCGCTTCAACTATACCCACCCCTACATATCTATACAAACTTATACATATACATACATATGCATACACACACATACATACACACACGCATACATCTATATATACACATATATACATATATATACACACATACACACATATACATATATATATACACATATACACATATATATATACACATACATATATATACATATACACACACATATACATACACCTATACACACATACACACACCCACATATACATACCTATATACAAATACACATATACACATACATCCATGGAGTTAGCCTGTTTTCTGTAAATTATCATTTAGCTAGTACAAATTATGTGTTATTTCCTCCTTATTTGGAGGGTGGACCTGCAAAAGTTATATTGCATTATGTTAAATTTGAACACGCATATATACATACATACTCATATACATGCATACATAGATCCACACATAAATACGCATATATACATGTAAACAAATATATCCTGAAAATTTAAATATTATTAGTCATTATACCACTCAGACTTTTTTGGGGCTACTCCATCCATGCATATACATATCCGCATCCCCAACTACACATATGCATATCCACACACACATATATACATATATACACACCTATACCCATATACACACATATATACACACACACACATACATACACATACATACACATGTACGTATACCCGAATATACGCATATACGTATACCCGAATACACGCACATACATACATACACATACATATACGCACATAGCCGAATATATACCCATACACATGCATACACATGCACCTGCACCAGGGAAGTAGTAATAATAATAATAATAGTAGTAATAATAATAATATTAATAATAATAATAATAATAGTAGTAGTAGTACTGATAATAAATAAGTAAGTAAATTCAAAAATAAATAAATAAAAATAAAATTAAAACTACAAAATATTAAGCTTTTAAAAATAATGAGTAAAATCATAGAATAATATAATAAAAGAATAATAAGATAAAAATATAACCAATACAACTAAAAAATAAATAATAAAAAAATAATAAAACATATAAAAATTGATAATAGAGAAACAAATGAAATAATCAAGTAACAAAAAGTATCAGAATATGAAATTGTCAATTAGTAAAAGCTAAGACAAAAATAACCCATACCTACATGTACACACACACACACACACACACACACACACACACACACACACACACACATATATATATACATTCACATACACACGTACATACATATCTACATTCGCCCATACATATATCCATACTCCTATACATATATATGTATACACCCTTTCTGATATTAGTAGCAATAGTAAAAGTAACTATGGGTTGCACTAGTCTATAAGGGATATACTGACATTATATCTGGAATATACTAACATTATATTTTGAATTTTGCCTTATGTCTGCACTTGGCTATCAGTTCATTCCGTTTGTTCAGCAGTTTTCTAGAGTCCTTAAACAATATTATTTCTATTTTTTCTGCTATACAAAGCGGGCATTTGTCTTTGAAGTTAGTAGCTGAGTTTGAAGTTCTGACAATTCTCCATTTAACCACCGGGTCGTTGTTTGAGTTCTTGATTGCCCAGTAGTGCTTGGATAATTCCGTTTGGTTAGATAGTGCGGGGTTGTTAAAGGAATGCCTATGGGTGAAATAGTCTATAATGCAAGATCTATAAGTCTTTTGTTATTTATTTAAATATATATATATATATATATATATATATGTGTGTGTGTGTGTGTGTGTGTGTGTTTAATTATAATTCAGAAAAGGACACATCACCTGCTGTTTTCTCTCATTCTTTCAGTCTCTCTTTGCTGTGGAGGCTACTCTCCTCTCTGCCTCACTCCTTTTCGTGTCTTGTTTAACATTGAGGTGCAAGGTCGCTGGATTTTCTACATCTACCTCTCACGTGTTTGTGTCAATGTGGCATATCCTCATGTCTCCCCCCCAGACGTCTTTGAAGCGTAGATGTAGTCTACCTACCGATCGGGTTCTTTTTACTAAATCACCACACAAAAGTTATTTGAGGATACGGCCATTTTACTCAAAAGAAATTTTAAAAAAAGTTTATTAACTTTTTAATGACTTTAAAAAAATGTTAAATTTTAGTTTGCCGTTTTTGAGAAAGCACTTGTATTCTGAAAAAGATAACGTCCCATTAATTGGTCATTTCTATCTTGAAAAGTACAGCTTTAAACTTAGTACTTTTTTGACACACCTTGTATTTTGAAAAAAATTAACGGTCCATTCATTGTTCATTTTTATCTTGGGAAATACAGCTTTAAAATAATACTTTCTTGACACACCTTGTATTCCGAAAAGAAATTGAGGTTTCATTCATTGTTCATTTCTATCTTGGTAATCACATCTTTAAATTTGGTATTTTTTGACACACCTTGTATTTTGAAAAACATTAACGTTCCATTCATTCTTTATTTCTATCTTCGTAAATACAGCTTTAAACTTGTTACTTTTTTGACACACCTTGTATTCTGAAAAAAATTAACGTTCCATTTATTCTTCATTTCTATTTTGGTAATCACAGCTTTAAACTTGGTACTTTTTTTGACACACCTTGTATTTTGAGAAAAATTAAAGTTGCGTTCATTTTTCATTTCTATCTTGGTAAATACACCTTTAAAATAATACTTTCTTGACACACCTTGTATTCCGAAAATAAATTGAGGTTCCATTCATTGTTCATTTCTATCTTGGTAATCACATCTTTAAACTTGGTAATTTTTTGAAAAAAATTAACGTTCCATTCATTCTTCATTTCTATCTTGTTAAATACAGTTTTAAACTTGGTACTTTTTTGACACACCTTGTATTCTGAAAAAGATTAATGTTCCATTGATTCTTCATCTTTATCTTGGTAATTACAGCTTTAAACTTGCTACTTTTTTGACACACCTTGTATTTTGAAAAAATTAACGTTCCATTCATTGTATCATTTCTATCTTCGTAAATACAGCTTTAAATATGGTACTTTTTTGACACACCTTGTATTTTGAAAGAATTAACGTTCCATTCATTGTTCATTTCTATCTTCGTAAATACAGCTTTAAATATGGTACTTTTTTGACACACCTTGTATTCTGAAAAGAAAAGATGTTCCATTCATTTTTCATTTCTATCTTGGTAATTACAGTTTTAAACTTGTTACTTTTTGTCACGCCTTATATTCTGAAAAAGATTAACATTCCATTCATTTTAGTAAATACAGCTTTAAACTTGCTACTTTTTTGACACACCTTGTATTTTGAAAGAATTAACGTTCCATTCATTGTTCATTTCTATCTTCGTAAATACAGCTTTAAATATGGTACTTTTTTGACACACCTTGTATTCTGAAAAGAAAAGATGTTCCATTCATTCTTCATTTCTATCTTGGTAATTACAGTTTTAAACTTGTTACTTTTTTGACACGCCTTATATTCTGAAAAAGATTAACATTCCATTCATTTTGGTAAATACAGCTTTAAACTTGGTACTTTTTGACACACCTTGTATTCTGAAAAACATTAACGTTCCATTCATTGTTCATTTCTATTTTGGTAATTACAGCTTCAAACTTGGTACTTTTTTGACACACCTTGTATTCTGAAAAAAAATTTCCGTGTCTAATTAGATTGCACCAGTGAACTGGACTGCATTCTGTAGTTCTTATCATCATGATCATCATCACCAACACCATGAACATTATGTGGTGGCCATTGGGCATGGATGTAGAAAGTGTCCAGTATATTCTGTGGATAACCAGTGTTGCACCTCAAGGAAGAAATCTGTAGAACTCAGACATCAATGAAGAATTCTTCACAGCATCCAAAGTTCCGGTTGGATAGTGAAAGCTGGAGAGAAAACAAAAATCAATTTAAAGCAGGAAAAATGGAATTTTAAAAATAGAATATCATAGATTCTTTGTATGGGCTATGTGAGACGACCTGTTCTGCGATCTGCACCTTCAATGCACGATGTCTAGACCCCAAGCGTTGTGATATTCCGTGCTGGTCAATTTGAAGGCACGAGTCAGAAACAGGGTCACAAGGATTAAATAAAAACAAACAACAACTACAAGTGTTTGTAAACAAGACGCGGGTGGAAGAAGGGGGGTCTGTGATACTTTAGAAATCTATCTCAACTGGCTGGCTACTGACTTCACTTGTTGTGGATTCGGAGCTAAATACTGCTACCGAAGTTAATACCTCTAGAGCCCCGGGTTCTAACTGCTCAGTGCTGGAGTTTAGCTATATTTATGTAAAACTCTCCTTCCCCACCCATCTTCTCTGGACCACACAGATGACCAGTACTTAAATCGAATCACCGACGTATAGTCGTCATTAACCCTTAAAATTAAAGTAATTAAATCTTTTTCCTGGCGTAGTGTCTTCAATACGCCGACCATTAATTTTTTCAAAAGAGATTTTCTCATAAAAAATCCTTTTTGCTTTTAGTACCTAGATGCTTAAGATATCATCATCGCGTGGTCTCATTTCACGGTGGTTGTATAACCCTCTCAAACCTTACGGCCTAATCTTTTGTGTTTGTAGAAAGGACAACCACCCACCCATTTACTTATGCCTGGCTTTAACCTATTCTCTTTTTATTCATTTATTTATTCTGACAATGTTCGTCCTCAATCATAGTATCACAGCTTTGTATTCATAAGTCTTCCAAATGTTACTGTTGCTTGAAATAAGATTTTTGTCTATGATATAACTAGACATAATACAATTATTACATAATTTCTGTGGTAGCATAAATTGTTGACAAACCCTGTAGCTGAAAAGGCCATCGGCTTTCAGATCAGCCAGTGGAAAAATACCAGGACTGTTGGTAACCCTATCTGACCCCTAGAGAACACGTCACAAGAAACACGTGACTAGAGTTAGATTCAGTTTCAACCTGAGATTGATGCAGAGTAGACGTGACACTGCGAGGTTTCTTCTTCCGCGCGGCGAATAAGAATGAGTTAAATAAATCTTGATCAAGAAAATAAAAAGTCTTGTGAGTTGATTAATTGCGTGATTTAAAGGTTAGCAGTTGGAAGACCAGACAACATGTGGGCTAGAGAAGAAGAAAAGGAAACAGTCACACAAGATAGCAGGAAGAAAAGAAGCAACATTGACATTAACCCTAATTATTTTGATTTTCTTTTACCATTTTTAGGCTACAGGTGAGAGCACTTTATAGTGGAGATCCCCTGTGTTCCTTAGTGTTAGGTTGAATCCTTAGTGTTAGGCAGAATCCTTGGTTGTTTCTTAGTGAAGAATCCTTGGTTGTTTCTTAGTAAAGAATCCTTGTGTTAAGCAGAGTTCTTGGTTATTCATCTGTTCATCGGTGTCGAATACAAGCCAATGAACGGCTTTCAAGATCAGCGATTAAATAGTTAACTAACCACCTATTCGAACATGTTGATTGGCTGGCTTTAATCCATGCGGCCACACAGTCTATAAGTTTAAGTGGTGGATACAGCATACCTTATATAACAAAATAAAGCGCGTGTTGTAAGGGTTAAAATCATTGGAAATGGACTCGTCGCCCCGAGTTCAAATCCTGGACATGGTAACTGCATTTCACTTAGCGCTAATACCCTTGGGAAAGGCATGAAACCTAATCTCCCTCCAGCTATGGGTAAATAGTAGGGCAGACTGGGCTCTTTACCCTTGGTTCAGGCAACCGGTCTACGAGAAGGAAAACTCTGAATTCAAACCTGTTAAACTCCGCTTAAGAAATTGACCTTGTGTCACATCCTACTCGTGCGGAGGGGTTGGTAAATATATATATAACAAAATACTCCAAGAAACAAAACAAAACCATTATTAGAATTCTTATATTTGATTTTATTATAATCCTTATTTTGTAATCTTAGAGATAATTTGATCAAATCATCAGTTAAGTGTTAAAATTCAAAAAAAAAAAAAAAAAAACATTTTGTTCTGTAAATAAAAAGTCCAAATTTATGTTGGTTTTTCTTTTTGTTCAGGATTACATGGATGAAGTGCACAGTAAGGAGATCCATCTGGTACGAACCACAGTGAAAATCCCTGATCTTCGGCCGAAGGGCAGCCGAGGAATGTTAACCAAACCTTCAATTATGGGTCCAGCCAGCATGACAGCCAATGGTATTAAGATCCGTTCCTTGATTATTAATTAATGTGCATGTGTAGCTAATTTTGAAGGGTGGTTTTGGTCCTACAGCTTGAAAAGTTTGTCAGGCCTGTGAGTTGTACAATCCTATAAAAACCATTTTCAACCCATTCAACAAAAATAACAATTTGATGTTTGATTCTGTTTTTCTATCTCAACTCAAGACTCTGTCTTTCTCTGTCTCTCTGTCTCTCTCTCTCTTCTCCTTCCCCTCTCTGTCTGTCTGTCTGTCTCTCTGTCTCTCTCCCCTCTCTGTCTCTGTCTATGTCTCTCTCTCTCTGTCTCTCTCTCTGCCTCTCTCTCTCTCTCTCTCTCTCTCTCTCTCTCTCTCTCTCTCTCTCTCTCTCTCTCACAATCTCCTCTCTCGATTGTATACCCGATTTGGCTATACAACACAATGGCATTTGATGGAGATTTTTCCAAAGAAGGAAACAGTTTCCGTCTTTCTGTACCCCTCCATCACAAATTACTCCCAGGTTCACTCTGACCCGCAGTGGTAGTACCTGTTAGGGTTCCATCTATGAGTTAAATAGAAGAAAAATGATGTTTCAAAAAAAGTGTTACAAAATTAAGACTAAAAATCTTTGACTTCCCATCAACCATGAATAGAAGAAAATGTCTTCGGCATAAAATAACCCCAAAAAGGTTGACATGCCGTAAAATCCAGCAAACCAAACCAATAACAAATACCCATTTCAATGTCGAAGACTTTTCTGTATGGTCTGCAATAGGACTGGACAGAATACAGTGGCATTTGATGGAGATTTTTCTAAGGAAGGATTTTTTCCAAGGAAGGATTTTCCAAGGAAGGATACCATTTCAGTCTCTCTCTGTCAATCAACGATGGCAGGTGTTATCAAGGGAAAATCAATTTCATCAAAATGAGAGGCCTAATCTTCAGGTCTGCGAGTGGAATACAAAATTCAGTAATGGTTGTCTCATTTCTGTAGGAGGGAATTCTTCCAATTTCACAATTGTCCGGATTGAATCCAACCAGTTTATATTGACAAAGAGACGCCCTCTCTCTTATTACACATTGTCTAGCAGGACCTTCCCTACTACTAATTGTACTACGCTAGGCATATTTAATATATCAATTAATTCATTAAAATACATTTGAAAATGTATTCAAAAGAAAGGGAGAAGGAAAAAATGTATTCAAGAAAGAAAGAAAGAAAGAAAGTACTATGAAGAAAGACAGATTTGAAAGAATCTAAATAATTGGTTTGGTTTGGTTTGTTTTACGGCATATCAACCTCAGTGGGTCATTTAATGCTGATAAAGTTTTGAAATAAATCAATTCTTAATGGATAATACAATTTTTTTATAAATACATTTTTCTATTTAACCCATAGATGGGACCCTAACAGGTACTACCACTCCAGGTCAGAGCGGACCAGGGAGCAATGGTGATGAAGGGGTGCTCTACATTCCCCAAACCTCCAGAACTGGAACCTCACCATCAGATAGAGTTTAACGTCATTCCCAGGACATGTAGACCCTCAGTCACCACCTTCTAGCACCCATATGATAAAAAGGGATTGAGGCTTGCCATAAGGGCAATAGGGTCGGGAAAATCATATAGATGCTAGGGCTTGACGTAACCAGCCGATTGATTGGAGGGGGCCTCTCCGGCCGCCCGTCTAGCCTAAGTAAGGTTCTAAGTGGAGGGTTGCAAGTCATGGACTGCTCATCCACCTGGGTTCCATCCTTAAGCATCACGGGTCGCCACCCACGGCCAACAGGTGGCCCCATTGGGGGAGTCTTACCCCTCTACAGAGGTGCAGTCGGTTCATTCTAACGCCCCAGTCGACAGGGCGGTGTTCAAGAAAGAAAAAAAAAGAAAGAAAGAACTATGAAGAAAGACAGATTTGAAAGAATCTAAATAATAAAAGAAATTGAAGGAAAATAAAAAAGAATTGATTAATTTAAAAAAAAACAACAGTGAATCTAGAATATGGTTGGTTGTTGGATAGTTGATTGATTTTAACGGCATATCAACTCGTCTGGGGTTAAGTCATGCCTAACGGTTAGGAACTAATATATCTTGTGTATTTATAGTTATACTTTTGTAGTAATTGGTTTTAACAATGTGTTAGCACCATTGGGGATCATGTTGTGTGGTATTGATTAAGTTCATGTCTATATTCTGTCGTATAATCTTATTTCACTCAAAAAAGACAGAATGTCCTCCATGTTGATATTTTGAATAGCTGAGTGCAGGGACCCAGAGATGATAGTGAACTCTCGATCAGAGTTAACAGATAGATGTGGGCATATAAAGAAGCATAGGCTCTATAAAAGTGATATCGATAAAATTCATTTTTATACATCTACATTTCTTTCTTTACTCATTTTTTCCTCATATATATATATAATATATATATATATATATATATATATATATAATATATATATACTAAAGCTGAGTTAACTTTTGCTTCCTAAAGGCTTTTTTTACTGTTTAGTTTAATGACACGAAAATGATACTAAATTATTACTTACTTTTAGGCTTGAATTATGTTTGAAAAAAAATCTGTTTCAGTTGGTTCTAATTAATCATAATTTGCAACTAAGTCAAAAACCGACCAATCTCTTACTATACTCTCTGTCTATCACTTTCTTCCCCTCTGTGTATCTCTTGACTATCTCCCCGTTAGATAATGTTAGTTTCTCTGGAGGGTAGAGAGAGAGACTGGAGAGTTTGAAATATATTTCTATGTTAAATTTCACAACAAGCAACCCATAACGTAAGTTCCGGAATTACGGAGATGGTAAAGGAGGGTATGTAGCATACCCACTGCATTGAAAATGGCTACAAGCCAGTAATAAATACAGGCCGATGATAGGACAAATACTTCCTTGAAAATTCGCGCTAGGACGGCGAGAAACTACAGTCGGAAATTTTAAGCCATTCGTTTTTTAAATCGAACTTTGAGGCGTAACACAGATTCTCAATCATACGTGATTCAAAGTTAACTGACCTGTATAAATGTAAAAGTTTTTAGATGAAATAACTGTTGTATCATATCTGTTACTTATTAATATATGAACATTGAAAATTTCATTAAATTCTGTTAATTCCTTGATTTTTTGTATTTTTTTTCTTTCGGCGAGGTGACATACGATGGTGGAATTTAACCATCATCTCTTTGTAAGCACGTATCTTTGGGGCGTAACACAGATTCTCAAAGATACGGGGTTCAAATCTAACTGACCTGAAAAAAGTTGTAAATAAAATAACTGGTGCATTTTTTATTCATTAATATATCAACACTGAAAATTTCAGAAAATTAGGTTAATTCCTTGATTTTTGCTATTTTTTCTCTCAGCGCTTCGGAGGAAGATCGTAGGTATACACCGCTCATGAGATTTAATGAAGTTGAAACAGCTGTACGGTGGTCCACATCCGCGCGTTATTTGCCGGGTTTGCTTATCATGATTATTTTCAATAATTATATAATAATTTATACAATATACGCATTGTAATTGCCTTCAAAAAATATAAATAATAATATACTTTACTTAACAATGTTTCACAAAGCAAATTACCAAATTATATATATATAATATATATATATATATATATATATATGTGTGTGTGTGTGTGTGGTGTGTGTGTGTGTGTGTGTGTGTGTGTAAAAATGGAAATTGGAAATGAATCCGACAATATGAGGAAGAATGAATAAAGAAAAGAAAGAACAAAATGGATAATAAAAGAAGAATTTAATCAATAACACTTACACATGTGTTTCGGTCGGTTCATCTGTGTGAAAATATTTCCGCACACAGAGAACATTCGACCTTCATCAGTGAAATTTTATTTTGAATAATAACATTTTTCAAACTTTTTCAAAATTTTATTTTGAATAATAAAATTTTTCAAAATAAAATTTCACTCTGATGAAGGTCGAATCTTCTCTGTGTGCGGAATATTTTCACCCAGATAAACTGACCGAAACACATGTGTAAATGATATTGATTAAATTCATCTTTTATTATCCATTCTGTTCTTTCTTTTCTTTATTCATTCTTCCTCATATATATATATATATATATATATATATATATATATATATATATATATATACTAGCAAATATATGCACCCTCCGGGTGCAAGTATTTAAGTTTTAATGTAATAAAATATTGTATTAAATTAGAGAGGCTAATGAAACTAAATAAGAATACAGATAAAAAGATTTGAAACAGAGGGAGTATAATAAAAAATGGAACAACTGAAACTTACTCTTCCATCACTTTCGTCTTTCATTGTTATTTTTTCTAATTTAAGTATTTAGTTAAAAGAGGAAGTAACGAATAAAATGACAGTTATTGTATCTTGTTAATGGATTTAATTTAAGATTCATTGAGGAGATTTTTGCTTATATTCATTAAAATAAAACCAAACAGTTAGAAATCAATAATACTAAGCACATATTTATTAAATTCGATTGTTTAATATTAATATGCAAATTAGCCTTCCCGTTCACATTGTAAAGCGCTATTTTGTTGTATATATAAATATAATTGCATGTTGTTAGTATGTAGATATGGCTAACAGTCTTAATGATGTAAAACAATTTTATTAATAATTGAAGTTTAGATAAAAATAAAATCATGGAGAATGTAATGTCAATAACTAAGAGAATTGTGACTTGAGTAGGAATATAGTTTCGGTTACAGACAGAAAAACACACAATCTCCATTATAATAAGATATATATATATATAATATATATATATATATATATAACCAGTAACCAAGTCTATATTTCTTCTAGACGAGTCTGTCAATTAAATTAAATAATGTAAAAGCCAGTTTCGTCACTTAACAAAAAATTAAATACTTTTTTAGCATATATGAGGGTGAATCAAAAAGTAATGCTATTTCTTTATTTAATATGAAGATTGTTTTTTTAATAGAACTACCGCATACATTGAAACTCTAAGCAAGAATCCGACGAGTAAGAACCAACTTGCCAATCAACAATGTCCTTCCTCATGACAATGCTCGACCACACACAAGGAGCAGGACAAGAGAGAAATCGCCTCATTCAGGTGAACAACTTTACCGTATCCTCCATACTCACCAGATTTAACGCCTTCATATTATCAGCACCCAAAAATAGGATTTGTGAGGTAAACATTATTAGACAGACGAAGAAGTGAAATCTGTAGTGAAGAAGTGGCTCAAAGAACAGTCAACAGAATTTAACGGGGCAGGGGTACATGCTCTCATTCGAAGGTGAATCATTGCTATTGAGAGAAATCGTGACTGGGGCTGTGATCCACAGATGACCAGATTCATTTTGATGTATGATACATGTTCCTGTGTTGGTAATTATACCTGTCCTAAACTAAATGGCATTACATTTTGACTCGACTATGTGGAGAAGTAGGGATGTGATCTACAGAGGAACTGCTTTATTTTGATGTATGATACATGTTCCTGTGTTGGTAATTATACCTCTCCTAAACAAAATGGCATTAACTTTTGACTCGCCTATGTGGAATAGTTGGGATGTGATCCACAGAGGACCAGCTTCATTTTGATGTATGATACACGCTCCTGTGTTGGTAATTATACCTGTCCTAAACAAAATGGCATTGCTTTGTTACTAGCCTATGTGGATCACATCCCAACTATTCCACATAGGCGAGTCAAAAGTTAATGCCATTTTGTTTAGGAGAGGTATAATTACCAACACAGGAACATGTATCATACATCAAAATAAAGCAGTTCCTCTGTAGATCACATCCCTACTTCTCCACATAGTCGAGTCAAAATGTAATGCCATTTAGTTTAGGAACAGGTATAATTACCAACACAGGAACATGTATCATACATCAAAATGAATCTGGTCATCTGTGGATCACAGCCCCAGTCACGATTTCTCTCAATAGCAATGATTCACCTTCGAATGAGAGCATGTACCCCTGCCCCGTTAAATTCTGTTGACTGTTCTTTGAGCCACTTCTTCACTACAGATTTCACTTCTTCGTCTGTCTAATAATGTTTACCTCACAAATCCTATTTTTGGGTGCTGATAATATGAAGGCGTTAAATCTGGTGAGTATGGAGGATACGGTAAAGTTGTTCACCTGAATGAGGCGATTTCTCTCTTGTCCTGCTCCTTGTGTGTGGTCGAGCATTGTCATGAGGAAGGACATTGTTGATTGGCAAGTTGGTTCTTACTCGTCGGATTCTTGCTTAGAGTTTCAATGTATGCGGTAGTTCTATTAAAAAAACAATCTTCATATTAAATAAAGAAATAGCATTACTTTTTGATTCACCCTCATATATGCTAAAAAAGTATTTAATTTTTTGTTAAGTGACGAAACTGGCTTTTACATTATTTAATTTAATTGACAGACTCGTCTAGAAGAAATATAGACTTGGTTACTGGTTATATATATATATATATATATATATATATATATATCTTATTATAATGGAGATTGTGTGTTTTTCTGTCTGTAACCGAAACTATATTCCTACTCAAGTCACAATTCTCTTAGTTATTGACATTACATTCTCCATGATTTTATTTTTTATCTAAACTTCAATTATTAATAAAATTGTTTTACATCATTAAGACTGTTAACCATATCTACATACTAACAACATGCAATTATATTTATATATACAACAAAATAGCGCTTTACAATGTGAACGGGAAGGCTAATTTGCATATTAATATTAAACAATCGAATTTAATAAATATGTGCTTAGTATTATTGATTTCTAACTGTTTGGTTTTATTTTAATGAATATAAGCAAAAATCTCCTCAATGAATCTTAAATTAAATCCATTAACAAGATACAATAACTGTCATTTTATTCGTTACTTCCTCTTTTAACTAAATACTTAAATTAGAAAAAATAACAATGAAAGACGAAAGTGATGGAAGAGTAAGTTTCAGTTGTTCCATTTTTTATTATACTCCCTCTGTTTCAAATCTTTTTATCTGTATTCTTATTTAGTTTCATTAGCCTCTCTAATTTAATACAATATTTTATTACATTAAAACTTNTATGCCACATAAGGAGATCCATCTGGTACGAACACAGTGAAAATCCCTGATCTTCGCGAAGGGCAAGCCGAGAAGTTAACCAAACCTCATTATGGTCCAGCCAGGGCATGACAGCCAATGGTAATTAGTCGTTCCTTGAATTATTAGATTAATGTGCATGTTGTAGCTAATTTTGAAGGGTTGGTTTTGGTCCTACAGCTTGAAAAGTGTCAGGCCTGTGAGTTGTACAATCTATAAAAACATTTTCAACCATCAACAAAAAATAACAATTTGATGTTTGATTCTGTTTTTCTATCTCAACGTAAGACTCTGTCTTTTCTCTGTCTCTCTGTCTCTCTGTCTCTGTCTCTCTCTCCCTTCCCCCTCTCTGTCTGTCTGTCTGTCTCTTCTGTTCTCTCCCCTCTCTGTCTCTGTCTATGTCTCTCTCTCTCTGGTCTCTCTCTGCCTCTCTTCGTCTCTCTCTCTCTCTCTGCTCTCTCCTCTCTCTCCTTCTCTCTCTACACCCGAATCTCCTCTCCTCTCGATTGATACCGATGTTGCTCATACAACACAATGGCATTTGATGGAGATTTTCCAAAGAAGGGAAACAGTTTTCCGTCTTTCTGTACCCCCCCTCCATTCACAAATTACTCCCAGGTCACTCTGGACCCGCAAGTGGTAGTACCTGTGTAGGTTCCATCTATGAGTAAATAGAAGAAAAATGATGTTAAAAAAGTGTACAAAATTAAGACTAAAAAATCTTTGACTTCCCATCAACCATCGAATAAGAAGAATGTCCTTCGCATAAAATAACCCAAAAGGGTTGACATGCCGGTAAATCCAGCAAACCAAACCAATAACAAATACCCATTTTCAATGTTCGAAGACTTTTCTGTATGGTCTGCAATAGGACTGGGAAGAATACAGTGGCATTTGTGGAGATTTTTCTAAGGAAGATTTTTCCAAGGAAGATTTTTCCAAGGAAGGATTACCATTCAGTCCTCTCTGTAATCAACGATGGCAGGTGTTATAAGGGAAAATCAATTTCATCAAAATGAGAGGCTGAATCTTGGTCTGCAGTGGGAAATGACAAAATTCAGTAATGGTTTGTCTTCATTTCTGTAGGAGGGAATTCTTCCAATTTCACAATTGTCCGGATTGAATTCCAACCAGTTTATATTGACAAAGAGACAGCCCTACTCTCACTATCTAACATTGTCTAGCAGGAACCTTCACTACTAATTGTACTACCGCTAGCATATTTAATATATCAATTAATTATAAGAATACATTTGAAAATGTATTCAAAAGAAGGTGAGAGAAGAAAAATGTATTCAAGAAAGCAAGAAAGAAAGAAAGTACTATGAAGAAAGACAGATTTGAAGAATCTAAATAAATTGGTTTGGTTTGGTTTTTTTACGGCATATAACGCTCAGTGGGTCATTATCATGCTGATAAGTTTTGAATAAATCAATTCTAATGGATAATACAATTTTTTTTATAAATACATTTTTCATTTAACCATAGATGGAGACCCTTAACAGGTACGTACCAACCCAGGTCAGAGCGGACCAGAGCAATGGTGTGAACGGGGTGCTGCTACATTCCTCAAACCTCCAGAACTGGAAACCTCACCGAAGATTTAGAGTTTAACGTCCATGTCCCGACATGTGGACCTCAGTCACGCACTTCTAGCACCCATATGAATAAAAAGGGATAGGCTTGCATATAGGCAATAGGCGGGAAAATCATTAGATGCTAGGCTTGACGTAACCAGCCATTGATGGAGGGGGCCTCTCGCCGCCCGTCCTAGCTAGTAAGGTTTCTAAGTGGAGGGTTGCAAGTCATGGCTGCTCATCCACCTGGGTTCCATCCTTAAGCATCACGGGTCGCCACCCACCGCGCCACAGGTGGCCCCATTGGGGGAGTCTTACCCCTCTTACAGAGGTGCAGTCGTTCATTCTAACGCCCCAGTCGACAGGGGGTGTTCAAGAAAGAAAAAAAAAGAAAAAAGAACTATGAAGAAAAGACAGTTTTGAAAGAATCTAAATAATAAAGAAATTGAAGGATAAATAAAAAAGATTGATTAATTTAAAAAAAAACAAACAGTGAATTAAGAATATGGTTGTTGTTTGGATATTTGATGATTTTAACGGCATATCAACTCGTCTGGCGGTTAATTCATGCTAACGGTTAGGACTATATATCTTTGTGTATTTATAGTTATACTTTGTATTAATTGGTTTTAACAATGTGTAGCACCATTTGGGGTCATGTTGTGTGGTATTGATTAAGTTCATTGTCTATATTCTGTCGTATAATCTTATTTCACTCAAAAAAGACAGATGTCTCTCCTGTTGATATTTTGAATAGCTGAGTGAGGGACCCAGAGATGATATTGAACTCTCGATCCAGAGTTAACAGATAGATTGGGGCATATAAAGAAGCCATAGGCTTCTATAAAAGTGATATCGATAAATTCATTTATACATCTACAATTCTTTTCTTTACTTCATTTTTTCCTCATATAATATATATATTATATATATATTATATATATAATATTATTATATATATGTAATTAATTTTATTATACTAAAGCTGAGTTAAACTTTTGCTTGCCCTAAAGGTTTTTTTTACTGTGTTAGTTAATGCACCGAAATGATACATAAATTATTACTTACGTTTAGGCTTGAATTATGTTTGAAAAAAAAATCTGTTTCAGTGGTTCTAATTAATCATTAATGTTGCCACTAATCAAAAACCGACCAATCTCTTACTTATACTCTCTTGTCTATCTTTCTTCCCTCATGTTATCTCTTGACTATCTCCCCGTTAGATAATGTTAGTTTTCTCTGGAGGAGTAAGAGAGAGACTGGGAGAGTTTGAAATAATATTTTCTATGTTTAATTTCACACAAGCAACACCAAAACGTAAGTTCCGGAATTAGGAGATGGTAAAGGAGGGTATGTTTAGCCATACCCCACTGCATTGAAATGGCGTACAAGCCAGTAATAAATACAGCCGATTATAGGACAAATACTTCCTTGAAAATTCGCGCTAGGACGGCGAGAAACTACAGTCGGAATTTTAAGCCATTCGTTTTTAAATCGAACTTGAGGCTAACACAGATTCTCAATCATACGTATTCAAAGTTAACTGACCTGTATAAATGTAAAGTTTTTAGATGAAATAACTGTTGTACTCATAATCTTTACTTATTAATTACTGAACATTGAAATTCTCATTAAATTCTGTTAATTTCCTTGATTTTTTGTATTTTTTTCGTTCGCGATGGTGACATACGATGTGAATTTTAACCATCATCTCCTTTGTAAGCAGTATGCTTTGCGGGGCGTAACACGATTCTCAAAGATACGGGTTCAAATCTAAACTGACTGAAAAAAGTTGTAAATAAAAATTTAACTTGGTGCATTTTTATTCATTAATATATCAACACTGAAATTCAGAAAAATTAGGTTAATTCCTTTGATTTTGCTATTTTTTTCTCTCAGCGCTTCGGAGAAGTCGGAGGTATACACCTCATGAGATTTAATGAAGTTGAAAGCGCTGTACGGTGGTCCACCATTCCGCGCGTTATTTTGGCCGGGTTTGCTTATCATGATTATTTTCAATTATTATATATAATTAAATTTATAACAATATACGCATTGTATTGCCTTCAAAAAATATAAATAATAATAACTTTACTTAACAATGTTTCACAATAGCCAAATTACCAAATATATATATATATATATATATATATATATATATATATATGTGGTGTGTGTGTGTGTGTGTCGCTGTGGATTGGTGTGTGTGTGTGTGAAAAAGGAAATTGGAAATGAATCGACAATATGAGGAAGAATGAATAAAGAAAAGAAAGAACAAAATGGATTAATAAAAAGAAGAATTTAATCAATAACACTTACACATTGTTCGGTCTAGTTTCATCTGTGTGAAAATATTCCGCACACAGAGAAAATTCGACCTTCATCAGTGAAATTTTTTTTGAATAATACATTTTTCAAACTTTTTCAAAATTTTATTTTGTAATAATAAGAATTTTTCAAAATATAAAATTTCACTCTGATGAATTTTCGAATCTTCTCTGTGTGCGGAATATTTTCACCCAGATAAATCTGACGAAACCATGTGTAAATGAATATGATTAAATTCATCTTTTATTATCCATTCTGTTCTTTCTTTTCTTTATTCATTTCTTCCTCAATATATATATTATATATATAATATTATATTATATATATATCATATTATATTATATATACTAGCAAATATATGCACCTCCGGGTGCAAGTATTTAAAGTTTCAAATGTAATAAAATATTGTATTAAATTAGAGAGGCTAATTGAAACTAAATAAGAATACAGATAAAAAGATTTGAAAACAGAGGGAGTATATAAAAAATGGAACAAACTGAAACCTTACTCTTCATCACTTTTCGTTCTTTCCATTGTTATTTTTTCTAATTTAAGTATTTAGTTAAAAGAGGAAGTAACGAATAAAATGACAGTTATTGTATCTTGTTAATGGATTTAATTTAAATCATATGAGGAGATTTTTGCTTATATTCATAAAATACAAACCAAAAAACAGTTAGAAATCAATAGATAACTAAGCACATATTATTAAATTGATTGTTTAATATTAATATGGCAATTAGCCTTCCCGTTACATTGTAAAGCGCTATTTTTGTTGTATATATAAAATTAATTGCATGTTGTTAGTAATGTAGATTATGGTTAACAAGTCTAATGATGTAAAACAATTGTTATTAATAATTGAAGTTTAGATAAAAAATAAATCATGGAGAATGAATGTCAATAACTAAGAGATTGTGAACTTGAGTAGGAATATAGTTTCGTTACAGACAGAAAAACACACAATCTCCATTTTATACATAAGAATATATATATATATATATTATATATATATATTAACAGTAACAGAGTCTATATTTCTTCTAGACGAGCGGTCATTATAATTTAACTAAGTAAAAGCCAGTTTCGTCACTTAAAAAAAAATTAAAATACTTTTTTAGCATATGATGAGGGAGATCAAAAAGTAATGCTATTTCTGTTATTTACAAGAAGATTGTTTGTTTTATAGAACTACCGCCATACATTGAAACTCTAAGCAAGAATCCGACGAGTAAGAACCAACTTGCAATCAAAACAATGTCCTTCCTCATGACAATGCTCGACCCACACAAGGAGGGACAAGGAGAAATCGCCTCATTCAGCTGAACAACTTTACCGTATCCTCCATACTCACCAGATTTAACGCCTCATATTATCAGCACCCAAAAATAGGATGTGTGAGGTAAACATTATTAACAGACGAAGAAGTGAAATCTGTAGTGAAGAAGTGGCTCAAAGAACAGTCAACAGAATTTAACGGGGCAGGGGTACATGCTCTCATCGAAGGTGAATCATTGCTATTGAGAGAAATCGTGACTGGGCTGTGATCCACAGATGACAGATCATTTGATGTATGATACATGTTCCTGTGTTGGTAATTATACCTGTCCTAAACTAAATGGCATTACATTTTGACTCGACTATGTGGAGAAGTAGGGATGTGATCTACAGAGGAACTTGCTTTATTTGATGTATGATACGATGTTTCCTGTGTTGGTAAGTATACCTCTCTAAACAAAATGGCATATTAACTTTTTGACTCGCCTATGTGGAATAGTTGGGAGTGATCCACAGAGGACCAGCTTCATTTTGAGTATGGATACACGCTCTTGTTGGTAATTATACCTGTCCTAAACAAAATGGCATTGACTTGTTACTAGCCTATGTGGAGAAATAGATGTAATCCACAGAGGACACTTCATTTTGATGCATGTACATGTTCCTGGTTGTAATTATACCTGTCCTAAACAAAATGGCATTACATTTTGACTTACCTATGTGGAGAAGTAGGGATGTGATCCAAGAGGACCTAAAATAGATCTAAGTTAATCGAATACTTGTGTTATTATTAAAAACTACCAATGACACAGGGCTCTGATAAAGAGAATCCCCAATGGAAGACCAGACGCAAAGTCTCCAAGACGAAGTCCAGACGCTTAGAGAGGACGTTGGAAGAAGAATAATAGAAGTAAGAAAGTAAGGAAAGAGAGTATACAACACAGCTTCATTTTGATGTATGATACATGTTTCTGTGTTGGTAATTATTCCTGTCTAAAAAAAATGGCATTACTTTTTGACTCACCATGTGGAGAAGTAGGATGTGATCCACAGATGACCAGCTTCATTTTGATGTATGATACATGTTCCTGTGTTGTTAATTATACTACCCTAGACAAAATGGCATTACTTTTTAACTCAGCCTATGTGGAAAATTGGGATGTGATCCACAGAGACCAGCTTCATTTGATGTATGATACATGTTCCTGTGTTGGTAATATACCTGTCCTAAACAAAATGATTTACTTTTTGACTACCTATGTGGAGAAGTGGGGGATCCACAGAAACCAGCTATATTTTGATTATGATACATGTTCTGTGTTGTTATTATACCTCCCTAAACAAAGGCATTCTTTTTACTCACCTATGTGAAGAAGTAGGGATTGATCGACAGAGATCAGCTTCATTTTGTGTATGTACAGTTCTGTGTTGTAATTATACCTGCCCTAGACAAAATGGCATTACTTTTTGAGTTACCTTCGTATTTCTTTTTTCAATATCTCCACCTCCTGAACGCTTAATTTTGTGACCATTTTCAGTTCCTAAAAGGAGACGTGTCTATGTCTGGCTGAGTATAGAGGTGTTATGCTAAAATGTATAATTTTTTTGAGTGCCAAAACTGGTTTATACATTTTTTTAATCTAATTGACGGACTCGTCTAGACGAAATTGAAACTTGACTTTGGTATATATACTTTCTCGTTGATGTAGTTGGTTGTTTTTTTAACGCATGTCAACCCTCGTTGGTTATTTCATGCAAAGACGTTTTATTTTTGTTGTGATGTTAGTCCCAACAGTTGTAAAAAAGAAGTCCAAGTCGAGATGGGGTAAAATAAGACAACGTGTTATTTACAATTAATGGTACATTGTAGACTAGCTTGTCGTTAACTGCGAACAGTGCTCCTTTCCACTCGTGTGTCTCACTATTTATAGTGAAAACCGGTGCATGTTCTCCACTGTAGGAACGGCGTACAACAATTTTTTTAGGGTGTTTTATTTAAAATGTAATCAGAAAATATTTTATTTTTATATTAACAATCATTAGATTTAAAAATATGATATTTGTCCTACGTAAACCCCCGTTGTCCCCGCGCATTTGGAACTTCAGCTCAGATTACATTCTTAGAATCTAAAAAACAAATTCCCTTGAATCTCTTCAACAAAAATTTTGGATATATAAAATTTGGATGTTTTGTTTATTTTAGGAAACGTTGCTGAAATAAGATTATATATTACATTTTTAACTTGAAGCCTTACAACGCATGTATCGCATAAAATTTCGATACTTTTTCTTATAGAAAATGACTTGCCAAAGTGTAATCCCGGCAAAGGATGGCTCGGTGTGTGAATACCGTACAGACTGTTTCGACTTATTAAGTCTCATCCAGCGGTATATACTATACGATTCCCTCCGGACAAATCGCAAAACCGGGACTTCATGCAGACACAGTGGAAAACTAGTGAAACACACTTGTCACGTTCAATTTTCTATAAGAAAAAGTACTCGAATTTTATGCGATTACATGCGTTGTAAGTGCCTCAAGTAAAAATTTAATATATATTTTGGATATAATTTTTATAACTAATTTTTAAGCTTTTAATGTATTGTAAATATTCTTAATCGAAACTAAATATATGTGCTGGGGGCTTTTTCTTTTTATGAGGATAACAATGCAATTGTCCTTAAAAACTTTTACGTTTTAAACACGTTTTTTACACACATTTTTCGTTTCAAACAATAGATGGGACCTAAAAGGTACAGAAGACCGCACTTAGTCAAACGTTTTCTTAAGTAGGAGAATATAGTTTATTTCTAAGGGTTTATAATCAGAGCATTGTTCCAGTGAACCTTTTTCAGGAAATCAATAATCATTTTCTCTCTTTCTCTTTCTCTCTCTCTCTCTCTCTCTCTCTCTCTCTCTCTTTCTCACTTCTCTCTGTTCTCTTTTCTCTCTCTTCTCT
>CM042180.1:47223239-47243239 GCA_023376005.1 Doryteuthis pealeii | reverse complement strand
AATATATATCTATATATATACACACATATATATATATATACATATATATATATTGTATATATATATATATTTATATATATATATATATAAATATATGATATTATGATATATGTCATAATGATCTATAAATACTTACACACATGGATAAACAAACAAACACACACACACACACACACACACACATCCGAAACTACGTCACTGCTTACGTCACAATACCCCACAGTAATTGCGCCAGCTTATCACCAAGTATTTAATTTATATCAAAATCATTGATATATAGAATAAATCTTATTTATTTACGATGTCACTATGACAATTTGAGGTAGATTTGCTTCAAAATAACCCATCTTATTAGTGCGTTTAAAATCCCGCAATGTTTCTTATATATCACTAAGAAATAGAGGTTACATAATATGTGGTGTGGTTAATTTGCATACTGATTTTAAGATAACCGAGTTTAATAAATAATTACTTAATTGTTGTTATTGATCTATTGTATTATTTTTAATCCTCCAACGTATTAAAATCAATCCTATATATGATTTTATACAGAAACCAATCAAGATATGATTAAAATTAGCATGATCTTTTATATGCGTTCTCATTTAATTCAGTAAGTCTTTCTAATCTAATATATTTCATTACATTAAAACTTAAATGTTTACGCCTTGATGGGGCATATTTTTACTACTATATATATATATATATATATATATATATATATATGTGTGTGTGTGTGTGTGTGTGTGTGGGTGTGTGGGTGTGTGTGTGGATGGATATATATGGATATATACATATATATATGAATATATAATAATATGTATAATATATATGATAACAATCTATATACACATACATACTCAAACACACATGCACTCATACACACACTCTCGCACACACACACACGCGGATATATATATATATATATATATATATATAATATATATATAATGAATAGATAATGAATGAGAAAATGAGAAAAGTATTGGCATGAAAAGGTGCTCAATGCTAATAAAGCAGAGCAGATTTATAATCAATTGTAATATTATGGATGATTTGGACTCATAACTTAAAGTTTCATTGTTATGCAATCATCAGATGAGTCAAATAGTTAAGATTTAAAAATAAAAACTCAACTATTTGAATACTGGTTTTTAAGATCTCAACCATTTGACTCATTTGATGATTGCATAACCATGAAACTTTAAGTTATGAGTCCAAATCCATAATATTACAATTGATTTTATATATATATATATATATATATATATATATATATATATATATATATATATAATTCCGATAGTATTTCTAATTTAATATATTTCATTACATCAAAACATAAATGCTTACGCTCGGATAGCGCATATTTTTTGCTAGTATACATATATATATTTGTGTATATATATATATATATATATATATACTATGATATATATGTACATATATAAATATATAATAGTATATGTAATATGTATGATAACAATTAATATACACACATACATAAACACACATACACTCATACACTGACGTTCACACACACACACACACACACACACACATATATATATATATATATATATATATATATATATATATATATATTCTCTATATATAAACCATTGATATCTTTCTTCGCTGTCCTTTTCACCCAGTGCGTGCATATTTTAATGATCGTGCCAAGAAAAGACAAGACAGATTACCCAACATCATCCGTTTAATTTAATTCTCGCTTCGTATATTCTGGCCGAACCCGATTCGTTATTCACCGACTCCCTGCTAGATGTCAAAAGATGTATTTTATTACAGCCAAAGAAAAATAGAACGAGTGTTACCCTCGCCTATTTCTATCACCTAAAAAACTGCAGGTGCGGGAGAGAGAAAAGTAAACTTCTTTTTTTTTTATCTTGATCTTCGGTAATTGACGAGACAGCATTTTTAGAAAGTATAATAACAAAAGGCATCGCCACACACCATCGAACTACCAACGTTCTCTCCAAAAAGAAAACGTATTTCCTAAAGAAAAACAAATAAGGCGCCGACGGAACAGGCTTAGATAGATAGATAGATAGATAGATGTGAATAGGCTGAAAGGATAGATAGATAGATAGATAGATAGATAGATAGATAGATAGATAGAAAGGATTGAGAAATATATATATACATATATAGATAGATAGATAGATTGGCAAAACCAGATTCAGAAATATATCTAAAGAGAAAGGTATAAAGAGACTGAGATAGATAGATAGATAGATAGATATGAACAGGGTCAAATGAATAGATAGATAGGAACGATTGAGAAATATATTTACAGAGCGAGATAGATATATAGATAGATAGATAGATAGAAAGGATTGAGAAATAGATAGATAGATAGATAGATAGATAGATAGATAGATAGATAGATAGATAGATAGATAGATTGGCAAAGCCAGACTGAGAAATATATTTAAAGAGGAAGATATTAAGAGACTGAGATAGATAGATAGATAGATAGATAGATAGATAGAAACAGGCTCAAAGGGATAGATGAATAGATAGATAGATAGAAACGATTGAGAAATATATTTACAGGGCAAGTTAGATAGATAGATAGATAGATAGATAGATAGATAGATAGATAGAAACAGGCTGAAAAGGATATATAGAGAGATAGATAGATAGAAACGATTGAGAAATATATTTACAGGGCAAGATAGATATATAGATAGATAGATAGATAGATAGAAACAGGTTGAAAGGGATCGATAGATAGATAGATAGATAGATAGATAGATAGAAACGATTGAGAAATATATTTACAGAGGAGATAGATAGATAGATAGATAGATAACTTTTTTTTATCTTGATCTTCGGTAATTGACGAGACAGCATTTTTAGAAAGTATAATAACAAAAGGCATCGCCACACACCACCGAACTACCAACGTTCTCTCCAAAAAGAAAACGTATTTCCTAAAGAAAAACAAATAAGGCGCCGACGGAACAGCCCGATTGGAATGTCTTGGAACGATTTGCAGAAAAACCAAAAATAGTTGCCGAAAACAGAAATCTCTTTAAAAAAAGATTAAGCCAAAAAAATAAATAAATAAATAAAAAATGAAGAAGAAAAAAATAAAAAGAAAGAAAGAAAGAAAAGAAAAAAAATTGAATGAAATAAATGAATTTAAAAAATAATAATTACTTGATTCAGTTTTCTGCAAGTTTCTCGAAATATGATTTTTTTTTTCATTTTCTTTTTTTATTATCTCAAGGGGCCTTATAATCGAACATTAATTTACGCTTTTTAATTAAAATGAATCAATGATTGGAGTATCTTTACTTGTGCTCATACACTGAGAAAATTTTGAATAAATATCAATCTCGAAATCAGGAGAAATAAGTAAAGTAAAGTAAAGTAAACTATATATATATATATATATATATATATATATAATATATATATATATATACTTTCTTTGGTGTAGCACCAAGTTTTTTGGTACAAGGTGATTTCTACCAGTATTTGTTGTAGAGTTCAGGTTCCGTATGAGAGCGCAATGTTTAATTATTGTAAACAGAGGAAAGTTATTTGTGAATAAAAAGGCCTTAAATACCATGGGTATCGTGGTTATGGACCATTTCCACTCGTGGGTATCTGGGGCCCACGAGCTTCTTCAGACCACGTATATCTTTTATTTTCTAAATAAAAGATATATGTTGTCTGAAGAAGCTCAGTGTGGCTAGACATTTTGTAAGCTACCTACAGCCGGAATTGAAATCCGATCGGTTGGGTGTCAGTCCGGCACCTTAACCATCCGGCTGTCTTCACTTACAGAATGGTTGTCTTCACTTACAGAATGGGAAGGGGATTTTAACTGTTTTAATACACACATCGCTTTGTGTGTAAAGGTCGTCACAGAGTGCTCCATTCCTTATATAGAAGAGCGTTGCGTTTATATATATATATATATATATATATATATATATATATATATATATATATATAATAAGATAAATATATAAAGGTTTTACATATCTATTTATTAGGTGACAAAGGAACAATCACAACCATATTGGTTTCATGCGATGCAATCATCAGGTGAAGATGTTTCAAATGTAAGGAAAATCGAAAAAAATACAAAAAAATTCAAAAATTCAATAGACACGGGATGCGTATGATTGGATAAAATGATGTGTGTGTGTATGTGAAGGTGAATTGAATGTATGAGAGTGTTTATGGGCTGCATAATGGTTGCGTACGCGTAGTAACTGGTCACACACATAATACGTTGATCTGTGAGTGTGTGGTATTTTAACAGTGCTTACGTGCGAGCGCTTATGCCTGTGCATGTATGTGTGTGTGTGTGTATATTTTTTTCTGTCGGATGTGTAGGTTATGTATGTTGTATATAGCTGGGTTGTGTTAGTTGAGGAGTGCGATGAATAATATTAACTATAAGATTGCAAAGTGTTGTATATTATGGGCGGGTGGGGGTGGGTATATATATATATATATTATATATATATATATATATATATATATATAATATATTTTTTGAAGGCGTAATAATGCACATTTATGTTTAAAAAAATCCTTGCCGGCAGAGAGTTTGATTGAAAATATTCTAACATAAAAGGAAAAAAAAAAAAAAAAAAAAAGAAAAAAATATTTTTAAACATAAATGTGCATTATTTACGAAAAATATTATTTACATTTTAATTAATGTTCGAACTCACTATAAAAATGATGATATAAAAAATCTTTATATATATATATATATATATATATATTATATATATATATATATATATATATATAGTTATATATATATATATATATATATAGATAGATAGATAGATATGGATATACGATAGTAAATATAATATATATATATATATATTATATATATAGATAGATAGATAGATATGGATATGTATGCATCCCAGTATCCGTAGTAATATGGTGTGTAACTTGATACTAAAATGTCTTGGATTCAGAGAGATGAATGACTTTATGGCCTGTGGTTGCAATGAAAATACACAAAGTACCCATTTGTTGACTCGGTAGTGATCGGTAACACTCGTAACTGTTCGTAAATGTCAAATACCTGCGCCATAAATATCTATGTAGAATTAAAGTGAATGTAAAAGTAAAGTCGTCGGGGCGGCCTAATGTCGGTATCAGCCAATCAGCGAGGGAGTCTATCCCCTTTTCACTTGCGCTAGACTAAGGAGATTATTTTAGCGTCTGAGGTGGAGCGCCACACCTACACCATCAGCTCCTTACTTTACCGCACAGATTCCTGTGCTACTCATACGCTGAGTTGGCGAGGACCGGTATCGAACTAAGAACCTTGCGGTTTCTAGCCGAACGCTCTACCGACTGAGCTAAGACAGATTTATATGTATCTATTTTAATATAGGCGACACCAGTTGGTTGGTTGGTTGGTTGGTTTGTTGGAATTTACGGCATGTCAAACCTTCTTGGGTTATTTTATGTTTATTTTATTAATTCTTGATAGGTACTCATTTTTGTACTTAATTTTTTAAACATAGATTTTAAAATCCTGTTTTTCTATTTAACTATAAAATGGGAGCCTAACAGGTACTATCGCGTCGGGTCAGAGTGGACCTGGGAGTAATGGTGATGAAGTGGTACTCCACATTCCCCAGAGCTTCAGAATTTGTACATCACCATCAGATAGAATTTACCCAGGACAATAAGTCCATCATCCACCGCCTTCTAGCACCCATATGATAAAAAGGGATGGGGCTTGCCATAAGGACAATAGGGTTGAGACAATCATATATATATTTACCAACCCCTCTGCACGAGCAGGATGTGACACAAGGTCAATTTTTTAAGCGGAGTTCAACAGGTTTGAATTCAGAGTTTTTCCTTCTCCTAGACCGGTTGCCTAACCAAGGTTAAAGAGCCCAGTCTACCCTGCTATGTATCCATAGCTGGAGGTAGAGTAAGATTCATACCTTTCCCAAGAGTATTAGCGCTAAGTGAAATGCAATTACCCGTCCAGGATTTGAACTCGGGGCGACGAGTCCATTTCCCATGACTTTAACCATGAGACAATCATATAGGTGCAAGACGTGACCAGCCGATAGATCGGAGGTGGGGGCTCTCCGATCGTCTTTCTAGCCTAAGTAAGTAGAGTGTTGCATGTCATGGACTTCTTAGCCACTAGGATTCCATCCTTAAACATCACGGGACACCACCCAAGGCGAATAGGTTGCCTCATTTGGGGTATCTTAACCCAATGCAGAGGTGAAATCGGTGTATTTTACAGCCCCAGCCGACAGGGCTGGCATCATCAGCAGGGTCAAAATGTAAACACATAATGTGTTGGCCAACACTTGTTTGTCCATGGGTAGTAGTCCACAGGAGAACGCTCATTATGAGTTCGTTCTTAATTCTCCAGCATCACGCTTCTTTCTTTCTCTTCTCCCTTTCTCCTTCCATCCAATCTTTCTCTTCTCTCTCACTTTCTTTTCTCTCTACTTTTACTTTCTCATCTTTCTTTCTTTCTTTCTTTCTGTTTCTTTTTCTTTTTTCTTCTCTCCTTCTTTTTATTTCTTTCCTTCCTTTTCTTCTCTCTTAGTCTCTATTTCTCTTTTGATTTTGATTTTTTCCCTTTTCTCTCTTTCTATCTCTAACCTACTCTCTCCTCTTAGTCACTCATTCCCCTCTCTCTTTCTCTTCACTTTCTCTTCTCTCGCTTCTTTCTTTCTCTTCCCCTTTCTCCTTCCATCCAATCTTTCTCTTCTCTCTCGCTTTCTTTTCTCTCTATTTGTACTTTCTCTTCTTTCTATCTTTCTGTTTCTTTTTTTTTTCTCATCTCCTTCTTTTTATCTTTTCCTTCCTTTTCTTCTCTCTTAGTCTCTATTTCTCTTTTGTTTTTTATTTTTTCAATTCAAGGGTTTATTTCTGACTCACTAGCCTGAATTGTCCATTAAGAGAGAGAAAGACTGACTAACTTTGTTCACTAATAGGGCACTTTGTTCTCACTATTTTCTGTGCCTCTGGACGACCTTAGCTCGGCTTCTCTTTGGACCCATCGTAGATCCGACTTCCTTCGCCGTCGGGCGCTCGGCAGTTGCTACATTCGAAAACCCGAATTGCACCCTTACTTCCGCTTGTGGTGTCCGAGAGAGGAACATCCGTTTCCGGTTCTTCAGGTGTTTCTACACTTGCGCATAAAATCTGAAGCTTCGGGTTTTCGTCACTGGAATAATGTCTGCCTCTCAGACCCTCTTTCATGGTGTCGAAGAGATGATAGTCTGAGGCAAACATTCCACTGACGAGGAAGTGAAATCTGTAGTGAAGGAATGTTTCAAAGAATAGTCAGCAGAATTTACGGGGCAGGGTAGATGCTCTCATTCGAAGGTGGAACATTGGCTATTTAGAGAAACGGTGACTTTGTGGAGAAGTAGGGATGTGAGAAAAACGGTGACTATGTAAAGAAGAAGATTGCATGTCACAAGAGATTGCATGTCAGCAGAGAGATCAGACTTCCATCTGATCGATAATCAGGCTATAGCAGTCCATGCCTTTCCTATTCGTATATTGACATGAATTTCTGTAGATGAGATATTGTTACCTAGGATCATGACAGAAAACTAAAACTAAATGTGGAACATGGAAGTGACGGTAATACCAATTGTATACTTGTGTAGATCCCATCTAGCTTTTACTGAAAAATAATATAAAAATATATAATATATAAAATATATAATATATAAAATAATATAGAAATTAAATTCTATCAATGGTAACCCATAAAAGACTGACACAAAAAAATGAATCTTTTAGTTTTTAAATATCGTACCAGGAAAAATATTTTAACTATTTACGAAAAATGTCATCGCGTAGATTTCTTCCATTTTCTTAGATATTAAGTTTGCACCTTAATTCGATCACTTTGTAGGACCTTTCTCAAGGTTTTTATGGTCATTCCTTTTATCTCTGCATGAATATTATTCTTGAGCTCTAGTATACACACTCCTTTAAATATCATCAACAATAATCTTTTTGTTATGCCAAATGGACAACTTGTTATAAATAAACAAAACATAAATTCTAAAACACGTATTTAACCAAATAAGTAAAACTTGTCTTCTCTATTCAAAAATTTAAATGAAGATATCTTTAATAATCTTTATATAAAATGAAACAAAACAAATACCCCTCCCCCCAAAAAAAAACAATGGTTAACATACGCAGTGTTTCGAATGTATTGCTTGTCTTTGCGAGATGAGAGGTAAGTGGCCGTATAGTTTCTTTTTTCTACCTTGCTGTTTCCAGCATTTGTGCAAAAAGATGGTTGGTTGGTTGGTTTGTTTGTTTATGGGTTGGTTTATGGCATGTCAACCCTTGTTGGGTTATTTTCTGCCAATGATCTTCTCTAATATTAATTCTTGTTTTTTTAACGAATTTTATATTAATATTAATTTTATATTAATTTTACGAATTTTATATTAACTAGCTAATATATGCACCCTCCGGGTGCAAGTATTTAAGTTTTAATGTAATAAAATATTATGTTAACTTAGAAAGGGTAATGGAACTAAATAAGATGCCGATAAAAAGATTTGAAACAAATGGGGAACAACTAAAACTTGCTTTTTCTTCCCTCCCGTCTTTCATTGCTAAATTTTCATAATTTAACTATTTAGTTAAATTAGGAAGTAAAGAATAAAATTACTGTTAATATTGTTAATGGATTTATTGGAGAGATTTTTGCTCATATGCATTAAGATAAAACCAAACAATTAGAAATCAATAATACTAAGCACATATTTATTAAAATCAAATTTTTAATATCAATATGCAAATTAGCCTTCCCTGCACACTGCAAACCACTATATTTTGTATATATAAATACAATTGCATGTTAATAATATGTGGATATGATCAACAGTATTAATAATGTAAGACAATTTTATTAATAATTGAGGTTTGAATAAAAATAAAATCATGGAGAATGTGATATATAATAACTAAGGGTATTGTGACTCGATTAGTAATATAGTTTCGGTTACAGACAGAAAAACACACAATCTCCATTATAATAAGATATTAATTCTCGAATTTTTTTTAACCAACCTTTAAAAACGCACGTTTAAAATCATTTTTATATTTTTAATCTATATACAGGACCATAATAGGTACTACCAATCCGGGTTTAAGTGGATCTGGCAGTAATGGCGATAAAGGGGTACTCTACACTCATTAGTTTAATCCCATACCCAAGATCAAAGACCCTGTCTTATAGCACAAGTAATAAGATATTGGTCGGTAACCAACATTAGATTTACGATTTACATTTTGCATTTTATCTTGAACGATTTAGAGGGTCTCATTTTTAACCAGAGGATGTTCCAATTTGATAATGATCGGAAGATTAAGGAACAAGAGAATTAATACATAGATATGAAATTTTCCTACAACTATATATATATATATATATATATATATATAATAAGAGATTTATCCAAAGTGAATTGAGACCCATCTGATGAGACGAAAATTTGGGGAGCCGGTTTAAATCAACTTAGATTTATATGGGCCCCAATTTTCGTCGAAATAAATTTATTATGGGATTACTGTATTGAGTTCTTCCTCCCTTTATTGATATATATATATATAATATATATAATATATATATATATATATATATATATAAACAGAAATAGAAGGATCCTGTGGTATAACCCCACCGTTTAACTTACAGGCTGCAACTAAAATCGGAAAGATATTCATAAATTTAATAAAGAAACACTTCCCAAAGTAGTCACACCCTACACAAAATCTTCAATAAGAACAACTTAAAGATCAGCTTTTCCTGTATGGATAGTATAGACAGGATAATTAAAAAAAAACATAACAACAGGATAATTAACAACCAGGTAAATAAAAATAAAAATAAGGAAGTAAGCAAACAAAAAATCTGCAACTGCCGAGATCCAAGCATGTGTAAGAGGAAAGAGGAAAGTGTCTGACCAAAGGAGTAATTTACCTAGCATCAGTAATATCTACCCAGAAACCGGACACTACCAAATATTACGTAGGATGCACGAAATCTGAATTTAAAACTAGATTCACAAACCACAAACATACTTTCTCTAATATTAAATGAAAAAATGCAACAACGCTAGCTAGCTACATTTGGGATTTAAAACAACAAAACATAACACCGATTATCAAATGGGATTTATTAAAAAAACGAGTGCTTGCCGAGGTCTCACAGACCCATGCTTCTTGTGTCTACAGGAAAAATTAGAAATAATTAGATTCCCAAATAAAAATGACTTAATAAAAAAGATGAGTTCCTAGGAAAATGTATGCATAGATTACGCAATGCGTTAGAATACCAATAAGATAAAATTAATCAATAAGGGCATAATACAGTAAATTAAGATATAGCAGTAACAAATGAAACACTACTAGAAGAAATGAAGAAATAAATGAAAAAAGCTTAGCCATACTTCAAATTAACTGACCCCACAAAGGTCAATAGAGTAAGTTGAAGATAGCTGTAAGGAGTAATAAAAGAATAATGTTACAGCGCGCTACTACCCAAATAGGTCAAAATAGGAGGAATTGAACCCCAACTACAAATTAGCAGCGGAAGAAATAGAAGGATATCAGTCTAGCCATATAAAGTGATCACAAAAAAATTCCACTCAATCCCCATGATGAAGGTGTTGGAATAACACCGAAACCACGGTAGGGAAACAACTTCTTTTACAACTATATATATATATATATATATATATGGTAGAAATGTGAGGAGGTTAATCCGACAGTATGTGGAGAAAAGTAGACAAACACGGGATGTTGTGGAAACTTGATGTTTATCAAATATTTTATCAAAATATCCTTTATTTGTAACTTGTTAATTCTCGAATTTTTTTAACTAACCTTTAAAAACCCACGTTTAAAATCATTTTTATATTTTTAATCTATATACAGGACCATAATAGGTACTACCAATCCGGGTTTAAGTGGATCTGGCAGTAATGGCGATAAGGGGTACTCTACACTCATTAGTTTAATCCCATACCCAAGATCAAAGACCCTGTCTTATAGCACAAGTAATAAGATTTTGGTCGGTAACCAACATTAGATTTACGATTTACATTTTGCATTTTATCTTGAACGATTTAGAGGGTCTCATTAACCAGAGGGTGTTCCAATTTGATAATGGTCGGAAGATTAAGGAACAAGAGAATTAATACATAGATATGAAATTTTCCTACAACTATATATATATATATATATATATATATATATATATATATACTATAGTGTGAGATGGTCACTGTTTCAGCTTTTGCTGGAATGATGTACCAAAGGCAGTATTATTGGTAAATAAAACAGCTGTTATATAATATAATAAGATAAATATAAAAGGTTTTACATATCTATTTATTAGGTGACAAAGGAACAATCACAACCATATTGGTTTGATGCGATGCAATCATCAGGTGAAGATGTTTCAAATGATTGCATCGCATGAAACCAATATGGTTGTGAATGTTCCTTTGTCACCTAATAAAATAGATATGTAAAACCTTTTACATATTTATCTTATCATATTAATATATATATATATATTATATATATATATATATATATATATATATATATATATATTGTCATCAACATGGAGTCCTGTTTTGCCGTTTCACGGTTCATCAAGGCTGCTTCAGGCTTGGAACGAAACCTGACCAGTTCGAAATCAGTCAGAAATCTCACCACAGAAAATTACTTCCCAGAGAGCTCAACCCACCTGGTGGACCGTTTCGTTTCTGGGGTATCATCAGTCCATTTTGATACTGAGACTAATATTTAGGTAAGATTTTAATTAGCATGACATGATTATATCCGTAATATCAACAATTCAGATAATTGGAATTTGACATTTAGCGGAAAATCACATAAAATATCCTCTATTTACAAATTAATCTGGAAATTGCTTTTGTATCTAAGAATATTACTCTACACAGTATAATACACACATACACTCAAACACACACACACGTGCCACACACACACACAAACATATATATATATATATATTATATATAGAGAGAGAGAGAGAGAGAGAAAGGATTAATAAAAGCAGTATTATTCATCACTTTATGGGTGTATAAATGTTAGATGCTGATATTATTATATATATTAATAATATTATAATAAATATTACTATATATATATATATATAATATATATACATATATATATATATATGTGTTTGTGTGTGTGTGTGTGTGTGTGTGTGATATCTTGATAGGATTCGCCGAATTGATTTTCTCAAGAAGGTGTTGACTCCATGTCATGCTAACTTTATTTATATTTATATACATATATACTTAATATATATATATATATATATATATATATATATATATATATATATATATAGGGCCGGGTTAGCTCAGTCGGTAGAGCGTTCGGCTAGAAACCACAAGGTTCCTACTTCGATACCGGCCCTCGCCAACTCAGCGTATGAGTAGCACAGGGATCTGTTTGATAAAGTAAGGAGCTGATGGTAGGTGTGGCGCTCCACCTCAGATGCTAAAAACAATCTCCTTGGTCAAGCGCTAGTGAAAAGGGGATATACTCCCTCGCTGATTAGCTGATTACCGGACTTTAGGCCACCCCGATGACTTTACTTATAATATATATTATATATATATATATTATATATATATATATATATAAAAGTTGTCGGTGTGGCCTAATATATATATATATATATATATATATATATAATATATATATATATATAATATATATATATAAGCGGATATTAGATTATATATATATATATATAATATATATTATAGATATATATTAAAAGATGTACATACAGAGATTGATTTTTTTCGATCGATTTGTTTAGCCTTAACATTTAAATAGTTTATCCCGCCTAATTAATTATTAATGAATTAAATTTCAAAAAATAGGTTCGACTTCATTTAAGCACATATTCTCCCAAATATTGTCGGCTGAAATAGCCATATCACAAAACATCGTCTGTTTGTTTACGTCTCGTAAGTTCGTGTAGAGGTCACTTAAGAGGAATATAAATACTACTACTTAACAAAGCGAAGAAAATCATGCTAAGTCCGTTTGGTGTGGAGGTAAGACACTTGCCTGCTAATTTGACAGACAGGTTTCGAATCACACACGGGGCGGTCTTCGTATCTATAGCTCTCATTGAGGCCTAATAGGCCGAAATGTACATACAGAGATTGATTTTTCTCGATTTGTTTAGCCTTACATTTAAATAGTTTAATCCGCCTAATTAATTATTAATGAATTAAATTTCAAAAAATAGGTTCGACTTCATTTAAGCACATATTCTTCCAAATATATATATATATATATATATTGTATATTTTAATGATTGTTCCAATAAATAAATAAAAAGGATTGTTCCAATAAATAAATAAAAAAGCTAAACCTTTTATTCATTTATTTATCTATTAACGCTCTATCACAGATATTGAGCACTCTTCTAATAACACTGTACGCTGGATTTACTACCTCTTTTTTAAGTATAATAGTGTCAACTATACACGTAGATCTATCTATCTATCTATCTATCTATCTCTATATATATATATATATATATATATATATATATATATATATATATAAATCTAATGAGTCAGACGAACATACTAAAAGTTTCACTTAATGCTCCTCAGGGCTGAGATCTGACTTTGCATCAGATCTCAGCCCTGAAGAGCATTAAGCGAAACTTTTAGTAGGTTCGTCTGACTCATTAGATTTATCTTTATTACTTGCTCTACTTAGGTATTGAGCAGGTTTTACTTATTAGTTTATTCTCCTGGCGGTTTTGTATGAATATATATATGCATATAAATTGTTTTTTCTTTTGGCCAAAATATTGTACCAATAGATTATTTTTTGTTGGTTCGATTATCTTGGTCTTTTCCTTTTTCCCAAAATGTTTTTCTCCCCGGTTGATGTTTGGTAGTATATTTTTACAATCAAACTATTTGCTGGGGTTTTTTCTCACCGCGAGGATTTACCAATAAGTTTGTTATATATATATATATATATATATATATATATATATATATTATATATTGTCATCCACATAGCGTCCTGTTTCGCCGTTTTTCTGCTCATTAGTGTGACAAGACAAAGCAGACTGCTTCCGGCTGGCATCGAACCTTGACCGATTCCTAATCAGTCTGACATCTTAACACCGTGCCATCTACACACCCACTTTTTAAGAAATGGAATCTTTTACTATTCTAATCATACTAGGCCACCTGGAGTGCTATATTTGTTTTAAGGAGAGCTATGCAATTGTTTTAAAATTATTACATTTCCAGAGAGCTCAATCAACCAGGTGGACAATTTCGTTTCCGATACAGAGACTAAGTACATGTGAAGGATTCTAATTAGTATTACATGATTATATATTTAATATCAACAATTCTGCTAATTAAAAATTGACGTTTAGCGCGAAAGTACGAGAAGAAAACCCCATAAAATATCCTTCATTTGAAAATTGATCTGGAAATAGCTTTAATATCTAAGAATAATACTCTACACAGTATAATACAGACACACACATACACACACATACATACACACACTCATACCAACACACACATATATATATATGTAGGAGAGAGAGAGAGAGAGAGAGAGAGAGAGAAAGAGAGAGGAGAGAGCGCATTAGTATAATTCTTTACTTATAAGGGTGTACATATTATATATATATATTTGACATTTGAAACATTTTCACCTGATGAATGCATCGCATGAAACCTATATGGTTGTGAATGTTCCTTTGTCACCTAATAAATAGATATGTAAAACCTTTATATATTTATCTTATTATATATATATATATATATATATATATATATATATATTATCATAAAGGTACATGGTAATAACCTACTCGAGTTTCACTATCAGGATCTTCAGGGTTAAATCCACTGGATTAATCAAGATATTGATTAATTGCAGTCGATATCACGTGTCCTGAAAATCCTTATGGTGAAACTCGAGTAGGTTATTACCGTGTACGTTTATGATAATACATTTGCTCTACTAACGTGTTGAGCACTTTATATTTGTTATATCGCTGCCTTATCATTGTGAAATTTGCTCAACTAAACATTGTGACCTTTTTTTTTTAACTTTAAAGTTGAAACAGCTGTACAATGTTCTACGTAGGGCTCGATATTTGCCGAGTTCGCTTGTCATGATTATTTTTCATTAATTTTATCGAATTTTTATAAGATATAGGCATTCAAACTGCCTTCAAGCAAAAAATATAAAATAATAATATACTTTACTCACAATGCTTCTAAAGCAAATTATCTTAACTTATCATAGATATATAAATATATATATATATTATATATATATATATATATAATATATATATATATATGTTGTGTGTGTGTGTGTTGTGTGTGTGTAAGTATATTTGAAAAATGAAAAAAACACAAGTTTAAATGGGTTAAGTGGTGAGTTTATTGGCCGACGCCGCAGTTTTTGATCTATTAATTAGATCATCTTCAGGGCATTTGTTGTATGTGGAAGGTGATAAGAAATTATTTATCACAGAATAGTGAGAAAAGCAAGTGGTAGTCCTTGTTATTCAGATGATCTAATTGATAGAACGAAACACTGCAGCGTCGGCCAATAAACTCACCACTTAACCCATTTAAACCTGTGTTTTTTTCATTTTTCTCAAATATACTTACATACTTTCGGATTCACTTCCTTTCTTCATCACACCACACACACACACACACACACACACCACACACACATATTATAATATATATATATATATATATATTATATATATATATATATATACATTGATTGATGTGTTCTTCTTATATAAACTTGAAAAAAATATGGCCTATATATGTAAATGATGTTAATAACTAAAGGAAAGTTTTTAAAAAGATATAATGTACTTACAATTAAAGTTGGGGATGAAGCAAATCAATACTTAGCTATATGTTGGGAAATCCTATCCCTATCACGTGACGATAAACACACACACACACCACACACACACACACCTACACACGCACACACTACACACATACAAAATAATATATATTCATATATGGGTTAGCCACGCAAAACTGAACTTTATGGGTGACCATTGCTAAGCCATAGTGTATATCCCATCGGCATTCCGCTTTTGAGGTGCCTCATAAATATTTTTTATATCTTTTATAATGGAGATTGTGTGTTTTCTGTCTGTAAACCGAAACTATATTCCTACTCGTTAACAATTCTCTTTAGTTATTGACATCACATTCTCCATGATTTTATTTTTATCTAAACCTCAATTAATTAATTAAATTGTCTTACATTATTAATTTTACTGTTTAACTATGTCTACATACTGACAACATGCAATTTATTTTATATATACATCAAAATAGCGATGTATTATACAGTGTGAACGGAAAGGCTAATTTGCATATTAATTATTAAAAATCGAATTTAATAAATAGTGCTTAGTATTATTGATTTTCTATTTTTTAATGAATATAAGCAAAAATCTCCTTCAATGAATCTTAAATGAAATCCATTAATAAGATAAAATAACTGTCATTTTATCTTTACTTCTCTTACTAACTATACTTAAAAATTAGAAAAAATAACAATGAAAGACGAGAGTGATGGAAGAGTAAGTTTCAGTGTCCATTTTTTTATTATACTCCCTCTGTTTTCAAATCTTTTATTATACTCCCTCTTGTTTCAAATTTTTATCTGTATTCTTATTTAGTTTCATTAGCCTTTCTAATTTAATACAATATTTTATACTTTGAAACTTAAATACTTGCACCGGAGGGTGCATATATTTGCTAGTATAATAATATTATATATATATATACATATATATATATATGTTGTGTGTGTGTGGTGGTGTATGTGTGTGTGTGTGTGTGTGTGTTGATGGGCATATACAGGGATATGTATTAAAATGACTATACGTATAAATATTGTATATAAATTTAGATACAGGCACACACACACACACACACACACACCACACATATATATATATATATATATATATATATATATATATATATATATATAATATATAAAGTAATCATTGTACATACGGGTATATATGCATATATATATATACAAATATATATATATATAATATAATATATATAATATAATATATCCAAATTGGAAATATTTCCCTAAATTGGACTTTCTCGTCCTACCTTAATTGTCTGTGATTCTAATTTATTGGCAACGATTCGAAAGTTAATAACAATTAATTTTGTTTTAATATTCATTAGTTTATTTGACTTTTAATCAGGCGTCTCTTTAATTATTCTTTAATGGTTTCCATTCAATTTGCCAATTCCATAGGAAAAAGAAAGAAAGGAAGGGAAAGAAAAGAAGGAAAGAAAGAAAGTTGAAGTGGAAGGAAGAGGAGTAATGCCTGTGGCTAAATAAAAAGAAAGAAAGAAAGAATGGATCCAAAGAAAGGGACAGAGAAAGAAAGAAAGAAAAAATGAAAGAAAGGGATGAAAGAAAGAAAGAAAAAAGTAAGAAAGAAAGAACGAATGAATAAATAAATGAATAAATGCAAGAAAGAAAGAAAATAAAAAAGGAAGAAAGAGGTGAATGAAAAAAAAGAAGAATAAATGAAAGAAAAAATGAATGCAAGGAGAACGAAAGAAAGAAAGAAAGAGAATAAAATGTGAATTGTTAAATAACAGAAAGAATGAAAGAATAAAAGAAGAAAGAAAGAAAGAAAGAGAAATAAATGTGAATTGTTAATAACAGAAAGAATGAAAGAATAAAGAAAGCAAAGAAAGAAAGATAAGAAGAGAATAAATGTTGAATGTTAATAACAGAAAGAATGAAAGAATAAAAGAAAAAAGAAAGAAAGAAAGAAAGAAAGAAAGAAAGAAAGAGTAATAAATGTGAATGTTAAATAACAGAAAGAATGAAAGAATAAAAGAAAGAAAGAAAGAAAGAAAGAGAATAAAATGTGAATTGTTAAATAACAGAAAGAATGAAAGAATAAAAGAAGAAAGAAAGGAAAGAAAGAAAAGAAGAGAATAAATGTGAATTGTTAAAATAAACAGAAAGAATGAAAGAATAAAAGAAACGAGAAGAAAGAAAGAAGAAAGAAAGAAAGAGGAATAAATGTGAATTGTTTAAATAAACAGAAGAATGAAAGAATAAAGAAAGAAAGAAAGAAGAAAGAAAGAGAATAAGATAGATATAGATATACAGAAAGAATGAAAGATAAAAGAAAGAAAGAAAGAAAGAAAGAAAGGAAATAAATTGAAAGACAGAGGGAATTGTTAATCAAGAAAAGAATGAAGAATAAAAGAAAGAAAGAAAGAAGAAAGAGAATAATTGGTTGTGAATGTAAACTAACAGAAAGAATGACCAAAGAATAAAAGAAAAAAAGAGAAGAAAGACAGAAGAAAAGACGAAAGAAAGAAAAGAGAATAAAATGTGAATTGCTTTACAATAACGAGAAAGAAGTGAAAGAATAAAAGAAGAGAAGAAAGGAAGAAAGAAAGAGAAATAATATGTGAATGTTAAATTACGGAAAGAATGAAAGAATAAAAGAAAGAAAGAAGGAAAGAAAGAAGAACAGAATAGAAAGAAAAGAAAGAAAGAAGAAATAAATGTGAATTGTTAAATAACAGGAAAAGAATGAAAGAATAAAGGAAAAGAAAGAAAGAAAGAAAGAAGAAAAGAAAAAAGAGAATAAATGTGAATTGTTAAATAACAGAAAGAATGAAAGAATAAAAGAAAGAAAGAAAGAAAGAACGAAAGAAAGAAAGAAAGAAAGAAGAGAATAAATTGATTGTTAAATAACAGAAAGAATGAAAGAATAAAAGAAAGAAAGAAAGAAAGAAAGAAAGAAGAATAAATGTAATTGTTAAATAACAGAAAGAATAGAATAAGAAAAAGAAAGGAAAGAAGAAGAAAAGAAAGAAGAATAAATGTGAATTGTTAAATAGACAGAAGAACAGAAAGAATAAAAGAAAGAAAGAAAGAAAGAAAGAAAGAAAGAAAGGAATAAAGGTGAATTGTTAAATAACAGAAGAAATGAAAGAATAAAAGAAAGAAAGAAGAAACAAAAAGAAAGAAATACATAACGTTTAAATAACAGAAATAAATAAATAGAAATAAATTATTTTCATATCCGTTTTGAAGAATTCAGAAGGAAGAAAAAACTTTAATTTTCAGATGCTTAAAAACAAAAAAGTTTCATGCTCTGAAAAGGTCATAATTATAAATAATTTTGTTCTAGTGTTATCTTTATTTTAATTCTAGTGTTTTTTTTGTTTTTTTATCAAAATTCACTTTGAGTAATTTCTATGGACAGTGTTCATTTCACTGATCCATAACCTGGTTTTTAGTTGTGGAGGCACCTAACTCATGTAAATTGTAGCCAGCTCATCTCTCTCGGTCTCAACTGGTTTGAATTCCAGAGTTTTTCCTCTTCCTAGACCAGTTGCCATACCAAGTTTAAAAAGGCCTAGTCAAGTATTTACCCATAGCTAGAAGGAGAATAGTTGGATTCATACCTTTTCCAAGGGTATTATCACTATGGGAAATGGCAAAATAGCCTTGTTCAGGATTTGAACTCTGTCACTGTGTTCCACTTCCTATGATGTTCAATAAGTAAAAGAAAGAAAAACAAACAAACAACAAAAATTGTGAAAAGAAAGGAAAGATTTAAAAGAAGAAAAAAGAAAAAAAGTTAAAGCCAGAAAAAGAAAAAAAAAGGAGAGAAAAAATAACAAAATAAAGAAAAAGAAGAATGCCATATTTCTTTTTTCTATTCCCTATGGTCGTAAACACAGGTTTCTACTTTCCCTTTCTCCCCCACCCCTTGCTACTAAAAACCCTCAAGAATGAAAAGAAAGAGAAAACAAAACAAAACAAGTGTGATATACAATGGGGGGGGGCATTCT
>CM042180.1:47210656-47223139 GCA_023376005.1 Doryteuthis pealeii | reverse complement strand
AAAGGAAGAGAGATGCTTCAATTTTTTGAGTTGGACTCAAATTCTTCACACACACACACTCACACACATATGCTAACTTGCTAAAAAAAAATGGAACATAAGCACATTACCCCTGATGATGGCACTTCAAAGTGCCGAAAGTACTCGGGACACGAACTTCTGTGGACTAATCTACGGATTCCATCCAAATTTTAAAAAATTGGTCAGAAAGCTTGAAAAGATCATAAATAAAACTATAAAACAGGAGACGTGCCTTTTCTTTAATTCTACATATATATATATATATATATATATATATATATATATATATATGTGTTTTGTGTGTGTATGTGTGTGTGGAGTGAGAGGGGTGTGGGGGTGAGTGAGTGCGTGTCTGAAATTATTTTTCGAATACAATTATTGAAAAAATCTGAGTATTGAAACTAAATCGTATATTGCGTTTCCATTTTTCAAAAGAGGAATTTCTGAACTACACGTGTTTTTATTTTATTTTATTTATTTATTTTGTGATGCTTGTGTTTGCGCGTGTGTGTGTGTGTGTGTGTGTGTGTGTGTATCAATGTGTCTGCGTGTGTTTAGTGTATGTGTTTATGTGTATGTGTATGTGTTTGCATGTCTGTGTCCGTGATTGCTTTTGCATGTTTATATATACTAGCAAATATATGCACCCTCCGGGTGCAAGTATTTAAATTTTGATATAATAAAATATCATATTAAATTAGAAAGGCTAATGAAACTGACTAAGAATGCAGAAAAAAGATCTGCAACAGAGGGGGTATAATCAAAAAATAGAATAACTTTGAAACTAACTATTCCATCATTTTCCATTACTCCCCTCTTTCATTGGTAAATTTTCCTAATTTAACTATTTAGTTAAAATAGGAAGTAAAGGATAATATTACAGTTATTTCTTCTTGTAAAGAACTTTCTTTTAAGATTTATCCACGAGATTTTTGTTTATATTTCTTAAGATAAAACCAAATAATTAGAAATCAATAATACCAAGCACATATTTATTAAAATAAAATTTTAAATATCAATATGCAAATTAGCCTTCTCGTTCAAACTGTAAACCGCTATTTTGTTGTATATATAAATACAATTGCATGTTATTAGTACGTAGATATGGTCAACAGTATTAATAATGTAAAACAATTTTTATTAATAACTGAAGGTTTAAAAGAATGAAAGAATTTGACGTAAATAATTAAGGGAATTGTGATGTGACTTGAGTAGTAATATAGTTTCGGTTACAGACAGAAAAACACACAATCTCCATTATAATAAGATATATATATATATGTGTGTGTGTGTTTGTGTGTATATGTGTATGTGTATGTGTTTGCATGTCTGTGTCCGTGATTGCTTTTGTATGTTTTATATATATATATATATTATATATAATGTGTGTGTGTGTGTGTGTGTGTTTGTGTATGTGTGTGTGAGTGTTTACTTCCAAGCCTTTTCGATTTTAAACTTATTTGATTTTAAAACTGATTGCTTATAGACATCACATTTCATTTACTTTTTCTGTTTACTAATATAACTATGGTATTATTTCCTGAAATACAATTTTTGATTTAATTTCATCTTCAAGGAGTGGCAATACACTCTCCTTGGTGAAAATAAATAAGTTCTATAACTCTAGACAACACGATCATTTCTGTATGTTCTTGGGATTTCTCAATATAGAGTTGTTGTGTTTTTTTTTATCTTGAACAAAAAGCGTATGAAAAATCTGTGCAGTATGACAACTAGAATGAAAATATACATATGATCTCTTGATAATCGAGGCACACGAGCGAAAGGAGAATTGATATGAGTCTTAATTTACCCCCACCCGTGCCGATTGAAAAAAAATACCACAATCAGGGAATTATCTGATTTTATTTTTTGTTGTTGTTTGTTTGTTTGTTTTGTTTTACGGCATATCAACCTCAGTGGGTCATTTAATGCCGATAAAGTTTTGAAATAAATCAATTCTTAATGGATAATACAATTTTTTTATGAATACATTTTTCTATTTAACCCATAGATGGGACCCTAACAGGTACTACCACTCCGGGTCAGAGTGGACCCGGGAGCAATGGTGATGAATGGGGTGCTCCACATTCCCCAAACCTCCAGAAATGGAACCTCACCATCAGATAGAGTTTAACGTCATTCCCAGGACATGTAGACCCGCAGCCACCGCCTTCTAGCACCCATATGATAAAAAGGGGTTGGGGCTTGCCATAAGGGCAATAGGGTTGGGAAAATCATATAGGTGCTAGGGCTTGACGTGACCAGCCGATTGATCGGAGGGGGCCTCTCCGACCGCCCGTCTAGCCCAAGATAGGGCCAAAGTGGAGTATTGCATGTCATGAACTGCTCATACACCTGGGCTCTATCCTTAAGCATCACGGGTCGCCACCCACGGCCAACAGGTGGCCCCATTGGGGGAGTCTTACCCCTCTGCAGAGGTGCAGTTGGTGCATTCTAACGCCCCAGGCGACAGGGCGGTATCTGATTTTAATGAAATTTTCGGTGTTGATTTATCAATAAATGAGTTTTACAATGCATAATTTATTTTATTTCAAAACTTTCTGATTTTTTTCAGGTCACTGAATTTTAACCCCCCCATGTCTTTTCGGTGGGGGCGCAAAATATCGGTGGGGGTTATGTAAAGTTGAAACTAATTACAGTATAAGTAAAAAGACAAAATGCTGAAGGTGTAAATAGAAGGGAAAAATTAAGGGAACTATCCTGGTAGAAAATAAATACCGAAAATCGAACAATGAAATGTAAAAAAAAACTAAAAAAAGTAATTTTTGTAGATCTTTTTTTTAAAACTTTTTTGGATTTAATTGACTATTATCTTATAAAAGAAAAAGTATACATTGATATTTGTTCTGTCTAACTCTCCCGACTCATCAGATGCGAATGATCATTCGCATCTGATGAGTTGGGAGAGTTAGACACTTTGTATAAGCTCCCTGAAATAGACTATATGCTAAATCTCTAAGTCTTTTGTTATTTCTTTACTTATATATTTGCTCTGTGACTCTAACATTAAGAGCACACATTGAGCTCTCAAAGCGACAGATTTTTTAAATAAAAACTCTTGTGTCGTAGATTTCTTTTTTTTTATATATATATATATATATATATATATATATATATATATATATATATATATATATATATATTAAGAATTACTGTCCGCTGTTTGAAAATTGCCTCACATCGTCTCTAGACCACGGTGCAACATGCATCCATGTGGATCTGGTCGAGGCTAAAAAGTCTTCAGCGCGAATGAGAACGCGTGCGGAATCCTCATTCCCGTTTTATTACGTAACATCAACAAACGGTTTCTGCAATCGGGTAATGACGTCAACGGCCGAAAGTAAACGAGTTTTTTTATATTATTATCACAAACTGCAAAAATAACGAATCTCCTAAGATGATGAATGTTATAAATTCTTCTCTTCTTTTTTGACCCTGACCAGTGGCAAAAGAAACTATTTGGTAGCGTGAGAGTGGCAGTCTCGCCTTGAGCTACCGACACTGTGTTATCACTCCTAGTTGACGGCTGATGAGGGCTGGGTATGATGAAAAAAATGTGATAATGGAGATTAGGTGTATTTTTGTTTGTAACCAAAACTACGTCACAATATTCTCAATAATTGTGTAAGTCTATTAATGAGTATTCAATTTATATTCAAAATTGTTAATACATAGAACAAAAACAACCCTGCGTTATATACACTCAGAATTTGAGTAAGCATTTTTGAAATTTTATTTTTTACTGCCGAACTTTTTTTTCATAATGAGAGAAACAAAGCCGAAAACACTGTTATATCACTTACTTAGAACAAACATATAAAAAGGAATGAAAGCACACGTGTGTGTGTGTGTGTGTGTGTGTGTGTGTGTGTGTGTGTGTGCAGCTTCGTTTCTGTTACCTATTTCCGATTACGTACATTAATGTCTATCTCTCTATCCGAAAGTCAGTTCCTATTCATCTATATATCCAAATGTCCGTTTGTTCATTTCTGTCTATCCATCTATCCATCTGTTCGTATCTATCTATCTATCTATCTTTCTATCTATCCATTTAACAAGGGGTTAACTAAAAAGTTTACTAATAAATAAATACCTACGATTTTGTGTAAAAATGTATGTGCAAAATTATTCAAAATAATTATTCGAGTAATAATTAATACATTAACGTAAATTTTATGAGGGGGTGGCAGGACTAAGTTTCCATTTCAAATTTATTTATTTTATTTATTTTTTTACTCCTTTCATAAATTTGATAATTTTCTTACTCATGATACAAACCCACTGACATTGGATTTTTAACTTCCACCCCTCACAAGCAATATCTTTCAAAAGTTAAATTTTACACCGCCCGGAGGGTTTTTTTTGTTGTTTTTTTGATAGTCTAAATAATAAAAATTTAGAGGCGCGTTGCGTGATCGTGATCTTTGTATAAAATCGAGTTCAAATCCTGGCTGAAGCTGTCTGCATTTCAAATAGTGCAAATACCATTGGGAAATGTGGAAATCCAATAATTCTCCCTCCAGCTATGGGTGGGGTGTTACGATTTTATGTGCCATTTTTTGGCTTCAAGCAAGAGCGCTTGTTCAGCGGAAATCCTTGGTAAAGAATCATTTGGTTGTTCCTTGGTGCTCCTCAGTATTGCAAGTCCTTCGTCAATGATTGCAAATCGACATATCTCAGTATCAGTGATTAAGTAGTCAACCAGCCACGCATCTGGGCTGTTGATTGGCTGAGGTTTAAACCACATGACCTCGCTTAGTCTATAAATTCAAGTGGTGTATTGCAGCACGGCTTATATACCCCAAAATAATCTAACAGAGGACAGACTGGGCTCTTTAAACTTGTTTAGGCAACCGTTTGCGGAGAAAAAAAAACTCTGAATTCAAACCTGTTAAACTTATAATCAAAATAATTAATGCATAGAATAAACCTCATTTATCAACGCTATGTCTATGAAAATCTGAGTTAGATTTGCCTCAAAACAGCCCATGTTATTAGCGCATTTAAAATCCTGCAATGTGTCTTATATATCACTAAGACAGAAAGACTTACATCGTATATGGTGTGGTTACTTTGCATACTGGTTTTGACAAAACTGGGTTTAATAAATTAATACTTGCTGCTATTGATTTGTAATATAATTGTTTTATTCTCCAACGTATTACAATCAATCTATGAATTATTTTATATGGAAACCGATTAAAATATAATTAAAATAAGTGTAATCTTTTTATATGCGTTCTTATTTAATTTTGTTTGTCTTTCTAATTTAATATATCTCATTACATTAAAACTCAAATACTTACATCCATATGGCGCATATTCTTGCTAGTATATATTATATATATATATATATATATATATATATATATATATAATTTAATATATATATATATATATATATAAAATGGGTACAAGAGATAACCTACTCGATTTTCATTGCAATGACCACACACGTGAAGTCGACTGCTATTAATCGGTGTCTCGATTAATTCAGTGGATTTAACCCTGAAGATTATTATGGCGAAACTCGAGTAAATTATCTCTTGTACCCATTTTATAATAAATTTGCTCTACTTAGTATTGAGCACTTTGTATTTGTTATATCGCTGACTTACCCCTCTGAATTCTACACTTACTAACCATCGTGACCAAATTCACCGGTTAGTCAACTTTTCCTTTATATATATTATATATATATATATATATATATATATATAAGAGCGAGAGAGGGGAGAGAGGGGGAGAGAGAGGGGGAGAGAGAGGGGGGAGAGAGAGAGTTTTATTTTACACAATAAAGCATTACGATACAACAATAATATTTTCTATCAGATTTCGAGTTTTGGCTTGTCCAGAATTCTAGACGGCGCTGAATACATCTAGAATTCTAGAAATCTAGAAATTATTGATTTACTGCCGCACTCCATAACGTTTGAAGTTGCTGAAGTCGCGTTGTTTGACGCTGGTTTTGAAACCCGAACAGTCAAGTAACTGGAGGAGAAAAAAAAACGTTTTCCTTCTCTTTGTATGTGTCTCCCATGAGCTTTTATCTGTAAGCATATGGTCCCTCTTGGGTTTTACGAACCCAATATGCCGCAAGTGTTCAACGTGCAGGGTTACAGAGTAAATGTGGTTTTATACGTTCAGTAATCAATATGTCATAGATATTGTTGTAATCGGGCGGTTTATAGCATATGCATATATTATCAGTTCGCTTAATGAGACTATTGAAAAACGAGAGATATTAAATATACTAGTGTAACATAATGGACGGGCCCTACCCGGGAACATCTATATTTGTGGCCTTGTACCAGACACACAGAGAAAACTTTAAAAAATGTAGTACTGATTCTCTGATATTACTGGGTGGTCTTTGAAGAATCGGCCCGAAAAGAAATAAAAAAAAACGTTAACGAGATTTCGGCGACGTGGGGTCTGCGTTTAACGAAAACCCAGTATTCTTGACGGCCAGTCTCCCTTTGATCTAAAAGGCCGTGAACTCTCTTTGATCAGAATGATTCGAAACAATCGAATGTTCTTTTCCTTCTAGAAAGAATTAGATAGTTCCAGAAAAATGATTCTAGATGATTCTTTTGTGATAGTATATAAGGAACCCGACTAGGAGCCCAGACAGTTAGTCAGCGAGAGTTAGTCAAGGCAGTTGGCCGGGCGGAGTTGGACAAGTCAAGGGGCCCCTGTCCTGGGGCTTTCACTTGATTTCTTTACAAATAATATTTACATCCTAATGATCTTTTTAGGTTGGAGCATGTTCCTTTGATAGCTGCTATTTGTATTTCATAGCAGCTTGGTTTCCCTGGTATTGTTTCAAGGTATTTTTTAGATTTTGTTTCACCAGCCCAGTTGCCCCAATCACAACGGGTATGATGTCTATTTCTTTCAATGAGCAAGCTGTTTTTGGTCATTCTTGAGGTCTTGATATTTTGTGATCTTTTCTCGCTCAGCTCTATTTAGGCCATAGTAATTTGGGACAGCTACATCAATAATAAGTACAGTTTTTTGTTTGTTTATCCCAGATGACAATATCTGTGGTTTAATGGCTTTGTCTTTTATATATCTGCCTGTCTGGATTAGTTTGTCATAGAACACAGTCACCTTTCCATTTGATGTTATTGGTGGAGGCTCATGTTCCCAGATGTGCTGTGTTCTCTCAAGCTGCATTTCTCCATAGATTTTCCAGTGGAGGTATTTGCATACTTTGTTATGGCGGGCAGTGTAGTGGCCCAATGTGTGTTCGCATGTGTATTTTCTAATAAGAATCCGTAGAAAAAGCTGATCCACTTACTTCACAAGAAAATTATCTTTTTCCAGTGTGTGTTTTCCTTCTCTCTGTGTGTCTCCCACAAACTATGTTTCGCCTATTTAGACTTTGCCACAGCTGCATAGGATGGAATATAAACAATTTTTGGTTATGCAGTATTTTGTTTGGGGCTTGACTCGGAGATGTTTACGAAGTGACGTGTCACTCCTGGATGTTGTCCTGGTGTCATATGGATAACATATCTTTTGAATCTTTTCAGCCAAGCCTTTGTCATAGGCCAGACAGTCTGTGGTAAGTTTTTCGGGTATTATATAATCGTTCACAAGTTTTCCTTCTGTGTGTGTCAGTGTACAAATTTTTAGCTTGAAGTATGTGGTTACTCTTGAGGGTTACGTGCAGGGTTACGAAGTAAACGCGGTTTTGTACCATCAGTAATCAATATTTTGTGATAGATATCCTTGTAATGGGGTAGCTATAACACGCGTATAGATTATCAGTGTTTGCTTAATGGGACAATTTGCAAGAGTACAGATATATATATATATATATATATATATATATATATATCCCAGTATTTTTCCATCTATCTACCAATACCAATGAGGGAGTCTATCCCCTTCTCAATAGCGCTAGACCAAGGAGATTGTTTTAGCATCTGAGGTGGAGCGCCACACCTACCATCAGCTCCTTACTTTACCGCACAGTTCCCTGTGCTACTCATACGCTGAGTTGGCGGGGACCGGTATCGAACTAGGAACCTTGTGGTTTCTAGCCGAACGCTCTACCGACTGAGCTAATATATATGTAAAAGTAAGTAAAGTCGTCAGGGCGGCCTAATGTCGGTATCAGCCAGACAGCGAGGAGTCTATCCCCTTTTCACTAGCGCTAGACCAAAGAGATAATTTTAGCATCTGAGGTAGAGCGCCACACCTACCATAAGCTCCTTACTTTACCGCACAGATTCCTGAGTTGGCGGGGGCCGATATCGAACTAGGAACCTTGTGGTTTCTTGCCGAACACTCTACCGACTGAGCTAAACCGGCCCCTTAAGGGTTTTATAATTTGCTTGAAGCATTGTGTATATATTGATTTGGAGGTTGATTTAGCAGGCTATCACAATGCAGGTGTAAAGAAAAAATAATAAGGTAACAATGGTGTTGTTTGTTAACCTGTAATTTATTCTTGATATTTCGAGATAAAATCTCTTTTTCAGAAGAACATTGGAACTGAAGTAGTTGTTGTCTTGTTATGGCATTTTTAGTTAAACCAATATATATATATATATATATATATATATATATATATATATATATATGTGTGTGTGTGTGTGTGTGTGTGTGTGTGTTAAGATTATATAGTAAGAAAGCCTATACCATTTCACTAAATACGCTCTACAAACGTATTGAGCACTTTTATATTCACCAATAACTCCGAATTATTCGTTTAATTTTTTTATCGACAAATTTGCAACTCACTCGACATTTTATCTTCTCCGTTGAGTGATAGCCTATGTTAAGGTTGAATGTATGGTTCAAATAGACTTGTTCAAAATTATTTGTATTAGATAGGAATACTTGAAAATGTAGAATTGTGCGTGTATTGAAAACATTCATGAAATGAAGTTTGAAAATTTGGATTATTTGGATTATTCGGACTCATCTTTATTGTTATATTCACAACGTTTCTGCACAAGAAGGCCGGCGTGCACATCGGCCGAAACGGTGTGCAGATAACAATAAAATGGTTTACAAAGGTTTATTATTCGTTATGTTACATAATTATTGGATCCCTAATACTTATATAACGTAGTGTAGAAACATAATGTCGATTAGTGCAGCTGATGGCCTTGAGAGTGTGTGACGGCGCTTGACCTCACTCTCACCTTGCCTTCCGGGGATAAATCGTGAGAACTAGAAGGCATAGAATACCCTGTTTTCCGGTTTAAGGATAGTAAGTAACTCAGTCAGTTAGTAAGTAGGAGCCGAGCTTGTAGGATGTGCGCAGATGTCTGGTTTGGGGCTTTACAAATAAAGTAACATCAAAGTAAATCGAAGTCTTGTGTTTATTACCTAAAAACTAACAATGACACAGAGCTTCTGATAAGGAGAAATCCCTAACAGAAACCAGACCCGAAGTCCCCAAAGAAGATTCCAGACCCAGACCAAGATGTTAGAAGATAGAACCAAAGCCGACCAGAAGAATAGATGTCAAAGATATAGAAGCAAGTAAAGAAGTAAAGAAGAAATGAAGGGTATACAATAGTTACTTGAAATCATACAATTGCTCACAAGTTTTTCCTTCTCCCTGTGTGTCTCCCACAAACTTTTAGCTCGAAGCGTGTGGTTAAACTTGTGGTTTACGTGCAGGGTTACGGAGTAAACGCAGTTTTATACCATCTGTAATCAATATTCTGTGATAGATATCCTTGTAATGGGGTAGCTATAAGATGCGTATAGATTATCAGTGTTTGCTTAATGGGACAATTTGCAAGAGTACAGATATTCAATTTATATACGCATCGTTGAATCCATGCAACATCACGGGAAATTAATAAAGGAAGAATATCCTTTATATGAAAATTTTATTGAATATTATGCGAAATATAATTTAGATAAAACAGGAAAAAATCGACTTGAATGAAATCAAAGTTAGAATTAGAAGAGATAAAATAAAAATGTTAACATAATTTGAATTAGACACGGAAACGATCCAAAGAAATAAATACATATATATATATATATATATATATATATATATGTAAAATACCAACAATATATATATGATACCAAAAATATAAATATATATATATATTTATATGTACATAAGTATATTATTATTATTATTATTATTATTATTATTATTATTATTATTATTATTTACTCCTTTTGGGTTTTCACATCAGCATTAGCTGATGGTCTTTCACTGGAGTCTGAGTGACAGCAAGTCTCCTCAGGTCTCCAGGACTCTTCTGAGTATTCTAGCCGATTGCAGCAATGCAGTAGTCTGGATGGTCTCAATTCTTCCTCTGATTTCTAGATCCTCCAGTCTTTGTTCCAAGTTTATTGGGACCGTTCCAGGTGCACCAACTCCAATTATTATTATTATTATTATTATTATTATTATTATTATTATTATTATTTACTCCTTTTCAGTTTTCACATCAGCATTAGCTGATGGTCTTTCACTGGAGTCTGAGTGACAGCAAGTCTCCTCAGGTCTCCAGGATTCTTCTGAGTATTCTGGCAGATTGCAGCAGTTCAGTGTTCTGAATGGTTTCAAGCCTTCCTCTGATTTCCAAACTTTCCAAACCCTTTTACAATCATTTTGGGACTGTTCCAAGTGCACCAACTACAATTGGTATCACTTTCACTTTCATGTTCCATAACTTTTTCAGTTCTCTGGCAAGGTCCAGATATTTGTCCATTTTTTTCATTTTCCTTTAGCTTCACCCTGTGATCTGCTGGAACTGCAAAATCCATCAGTTGACAAGTTCTTTCTTTTTTGTTTTATCATTATTATTATTATTATTATTATTATTATTATATTATTATTATTACTAATAAAAATTAAAAACACCCTCCGGGCGTAAAAATAGATTTTTGAAACATATTGACTGGGAGTAAACAATTCAATGTCAGCGAGTTTGTACCCTAAGTAAGTAAAATCATCAAATTCATTAAAGGATTAAAAAATAAAACAATTTGAAATGTAAACTTTAAATATGTATGAAAATAAAACAAACTATATATAGATATATAATACCAGTCATGTATTTATTAAAACTTGTTTAAAAAAAACAATGAGGACTGTCTAATGTTGCATGTTTTAATTTTGAGTGTATTTATTCTATATTATGACGATTTTGGGTAATGTGACGTAAACAGTGACGTAATTTTTGTTACAGACAAAAACCGGAAGCGAATCTCCATTATTAATAGATTAATAGATACTTAAGCTGAGTGAATCGATGATTATTTGTTAAAGGCTTTTTTTCCTATGTATGACAAAAAATTCATATCAAAATAGTCCTTAGTTCTAGGATTGACTTATGTTTGAAAAAATCCATTTTAATTGGTTGTAATTTGTCGTGATTTGCAAATAAATAAAACAAATTACCCTTCTCTTATTTACATTCTGCCTCTCACTTTCCTTCTCTCTATATATATCTTCATTACCTCCTCGTTATATATCTTAGTTTCTCTGTGAAGTAAAGAGAGTGATTTAGTGAGCAGGAAATATATTTGTATGTTAAGTTTCCAAAGCAACTCGCACGTAGCATAACTTAGATGTTTCTTAGAAATCTGAAATTATGATTTTAATGGCTTTTTAAAAATTATCTGGTCATATTTTCGTTTAAAAGATCTAATTCCCTTTGCAAACTCTTTTTTCTCCAATCCCAATTACCTACCCTGAGCCCAAGGGTTGACCCAACGGGTCACCTTTTGTCTAATATAATATATATATATATATGTGTGTGTGTGTAAATAAATGGAAATTAATCCGACAGAATGAATTTAACATTTTGAAAAAACAATTAGTAATTATTATCTGCTGACAGAAATCTGTTTCGACGCCTTAGTAGAAGGGTCATCATCAACGAGCAAAAAATATATGAAAAAGAGAAGGGATAAAACCGTTTGAAGAAAATAGGGGGTACAAACACACGCTGGAATGCTTGAATTTTTTCAAATGCGCATACTATTTCAAAAATAAAATAAATTTTATTTTTAAAATCAGAAGCATTTTTAATTCAAAAATAAACTCAAAAAGAGTTTGGTGTAAATATATAAAAAAGTGTAAGAGATTATCAAAGATGTTCAAAATATGATCCAGCATTAAGTTGTTTACATATCCACAGTACAATTGAAAGAAGATGTTAAAATTTCAAAAAGTTTGTGGTGAAGGTAACTTTTCTTTTTTTTTTTTTTTTCAATATATATATATATATATATATATATATATATATATATATAATATATATATATATATATTTCAGGCATGTTTATTGAATAACACGGAGTACTCTTTCTTCATTTTTTTGGATCTGTATTTTTCCAGTCTTCTGGCGATCTTTTTGGTGTTTGGATCCAATTGATACAGAATATTTCCCATACTGTTATCCCGAGCGCTTTTGACTGTTACGCAAGTCGTCATCATGG
>CM042180.1:47198156-47205656 GCA_023376005.1 Doryteuthis pealeii | reverse complement strand
TTTTATAAGGAAGAAAAATAGAACTGTATTAAAAATATATAAAATCCTAATAAAATAGAATATAATGAATTATGTGCTGTAATAGGTTTTTGATGTAATGAATATGTAAATACCTTGGTACCCCCTCACTATAGATCTGATTGGACAGTGTCATGTATACATAGTCGACACTCTGGTGGTACAGGCGCCTAGGCCTAAGCCTACAAGCCTAAATTTACTCGCCAGACTACACCACGACTGCTCGGAAGACGGATTGCTATTAGACACAACTACTACTACTGCGATAATATACCAAATACCAACTTCATAATATATCCCTTAACCCGGATATCAGTGGGATCGAGGCGAAAAAGACTTAGGAAAGACCCTAAAAAGAAAAAATATTAAAGCTAAATTTCACTGAGAATTTAGCTCAGGGGGAGGTGATGTAATGAATATGTAAATACCTTGGCACCCCCTCACTATAATCTGATTGGACAGTGTCATCTATAAATATTCGACACTGTGTTGATACAGGCGCCTAGGCCTAAGCCTACAAGCCTAAACTTACTCGCCAGACTACACCACGACTGCTCGGAAGACGGATGCTATTCGACGCACCAACTAGTACTGCGATAATATATCAAATACCAACTTCATAATATATCCCTTAACCCGGATATATCGGTTTTAAAGTTTTTTTGATTTTTTTATAAATAATGTATTTCTTTTGCTTAATAAATGGGAAAACTTAAAAGTATATAAATGTATTTAGTGAACTTTTTAAGAGTGTATGTCAAATTTTACTTCGGAAATCTAAACAACTATATATATATATATATATATATATATATATATATATATATATATATATATTGTTCTCAAACAGAAAAAATACATGTATATATAGGAACGTGCGTACTGTGTGTTTCTAGGCGATGGTCGTTTTCTCACATATTTTCTTAAAGGTCATAGACAATATTTTTTCTCTAACGTAAACAAGTTACTTGTTTTTAAAATAATACGAAATAAAAAAAAGACTGCACTTTAGAAATATATATATATATATATATATATATATATATATATATATATATATATATATATATAATGTGTTTTATGTTTGAAGTTGGGCGTTTTTTATGAAACATTTAAAAATAAAAAAAGGAACTCAATGTTATGGAGTACTGGATTCACTTATTTTTTATTATTTGTTATTATAAATTTTCGGGATCATTAGATTCCCTTTTTCAAATGAATATCGCTCCTGTTCAACGGCTTTTTTGTCTTTGTTATTGACAGCGGCAGCGTCTGTAAAATATGTGTAATAACAGAGTATTCCGATATCGGCTTTCAGTCCCCTCACGTGAGTTTGTAGTTTTAAAATCCATTTCGTTTCTGCTTGTTTTCGAGATTGCGTTGTTGGAAATCCGTGTCTATAATATATATATATATATATATATATATATATATATATATATATATATATATATATATATATATATATATATATATATATATTAGCAGCGGCTACACGGCGAAGCCCGGGTAGGGGAGATAAAACATGGTTTAATAATCGTTTGCATATCAATTACTACTGAATAGCGAGTTCGATCCTTGCAGCATGACCCATAAAAATCACCACGTAAAAAGGATTTTAATGTAATCTGGCCTGGTGGGAGGTCAGCGAATATTCTTTTCGTCAGATTTGAGGGAATGACATCACATAATGATATAGTAAGAAATTTTAATTCAATGATTAACTATATTTTTAATATAAATAAAATAAAATGACGCGATTTGCTAAACTTCAAATTGATATTTGAAAAAAAAAAAAATTAAAAAAAATAATCAAATTTATCTAAAAGATAAAATCTTAAAAAAATAATAACATTAATAATTCAAGCGTAGCCTCTATCCGTACAAAGGTTTATAGGCATGTGCTTATCAGCACCCATGAATGGAAGTGAACATTGACCTTATACTGCCCACCAAGAGCGTGCGGCTAATAACTTCATATCTCGGCTGCCTTAGACTGTGTACTGGGCAACACCTGGATGGACAGTATCACTAACACAGCCAGTTCTAGAGAGAGCTCAACTCCCAGTTGTTTCTCTCTACTGAGAACAACATTCGTCTTCTGCATGGTTGGGATCTTACGTCGGAAGATGATAGGACGAATCCGAAACGACACCTGTATGGAGAGCTAACATCTGTAAAAGGACAGATTTGGTCGCCCCCGGCTGACGATTCAAGGATGTCGCAGAATATGATCTCAGCGTGCTTTGGCATTGCCCTTCGCAGCTGGAAGATATGCTTCAATGACGCGCCCTCGGGTGGCGCAAGAATCTCATAGGAGGACTGTACATCGTCAGAAGTACAGTGAACAACACCATGAAGCTAGGAGTGTCCAGAGGAAAGCAGGCGGCAACAAAGCACCGGCAACATCAAGACTCCAGGGACAGCCTTCAAATGCGACTTTGTGGTTCGAGAATTGTTTTCAATCATCGGACTTCACAGTCACAGGGAGCGCTGTAACTCAGGGCAGATAAAAACTTTATTATAGATACTTCCGAGACTGAAATGCGATAAAGCCGACTCGAATGCTCAATTTATATAGTATAGCATACTATAAATTTGATAAACAAAATTGAGTTTTTAAGTTATGTCCGTGAAATGTATTAGGTAATCTAATGGTATATACTCTGCGCACTAATTCTGGCATTAGTATCATTGATTTTTTTTTTGTATTTCTAATATTAAAATAAAATAATTAAACGTGATTATGAAAAATAAAAAGGCTTTTGTTACAATGACGACGATGGAATTTAAGTTTTTTTAAATTGAGCTTATCGTTAAATGTTATTATTTGATTTTGTGTATTTGAGTTCACTTGGTAAAAAAATAATTCAAGTTTCATACTAATTACATTTTAGAAAGTTTTTCTTTCTTCAGGCACAATAAATTATCTTTAAAGATAGAACCAGAAATATGCAATAAATAAGATTTGATTTATGTTAAAATTTAGTATAAAAAATTATTACTACGAAGCAGAATATTTTTTTTAATCGCTGTAAAAAAAAATGTATAATGGTAAAAACTCATCAATTATCATATTTTAAAAGGATTAATTCTCTTTATAATATATATATGATATATATATATATATATATATTAATATAAATATATATATAATAGAGCTTGCAATATTAAGTGATACGCGCATGAAAGCATTGATTAGAGCATCTGATAAACATTATTATAGATAGAGTATCACTCAACTGATAGAGTAGATTGAAGCACTCCTTCAAATCCCACCAAAAGAAACCAACCTCCACCATGCTCCACTAAACAAAAAAACTGAACTAATAAAACGTTGTCTGATCCTTCCATGATGCAGCCATACAACGGCAGAACACAAACCACAAATATTCACTAGTTTTCGACCGCCACGGTCGCTGGGGCGTTAGAATACAACCGTACTGCACCTCTGCAAAGGGTAAGACTCCCCAATAGGCCAACTGTTTGCGTCCGTGGGTGGCGACACGTGAGATCTATAGATAAACCCAGGGTGGATGACATTCCATGACTTGCAATACCTCCACTGTTGGCCTTATCTTGGCTAGACGCTGGTCATTGTCAAGCCCTAGCATCTATTGATGTCCCCAACCCTATTGCCCTTATGGCACCCCAACCCTTTTTTATATATTGGTGCTAGAAAGGCGTGCTGCGGGTCTAATGTCCTGTGAAATGAACGTTGGTGAGTTCCAGTTTTGGAGGTTTGGGAATGTGGAGCACCCATTCATACCATTGCTCTATGTCCACTTTGACCCGAAGTGGTAGTACCTGTTAGGGTCCCATCTTGGGTTAAATAGAAAAAGTATTATTAAAAATTGTCATATCCGTTAAGAATTGATTTATCAAACTGTATTGCATTAATGCCACTTGAGTTGAATGCGTAAAACAAACAAACAAACCAAATCACTTTTTTTGAAAATCGCAGAGGCGTAAAGTTGATTTCATGTGTTTGCTATCCTAACTATCTTTTAGAAATTAAATATAAATACTAATCAGTGACATTGAAAAAAAAAATTCTGCCATATTACAGATATATAATAAAAATTAAAAAATTAATAAATTAGAAATATTACACTGCGTCGGTTTTAGCTCAGTCGTAGAGTATTCGACTGAATTACTAAGATTTGGTTCAATACCGCTGTCGACACTCAGCGTATGAGTAGCCAGGGATCTGTGCTGTAAAGTGAAGGAGCTTGATGGTAGTGTGTGGCGCTCCCACCTCAGATCTAAATAATCTCCTTGGTCTTGCGCTAGTGAAAAGGGCGATAGCTCTCATGATTGGCTTCGAATATTCAAACTGCATCTCTATATTATAATTGCGACGATTAAGCATCCCTAATAAAGCTTCTTACCATTTTTTAATTTTTTTTTAATTTTGTTACTATGTTTTTTTTTCTCAAACCTTTCTGATAATCAGAAGAATTCATCAATACCCACACCTCGACTCGTGCTGCGATGACAATGCGATTCTAAAAGATCTGGAATATTCCATTAGTTCTTCGTTATCCTTCTCTACTCTCTCTCTTCTCTCCTCTCTCTCTCCTCTCTCTCTCTCTCTCTCTCTTTTCTCTATCGCTTGATGAAACTTAATAAAGTTAAACCAGCTGCTGTACGATGTTCTACACGCGCGTAATTCTTTGCGAGATTCACTTTCAATATTATTTATCTTCTATATATATCGAATTCTATTGCGATATGCGCATTGTAATCGCCTTCAAGCAAAAATATAGATATTAATATTATATTTAAATATATATATCTATAAATATATATATATTGGGGAAATGTGAGGAGGTTATCCGACAATATGTGGAGAAAAGTACACAAATCATTTTTCACATTCTGAAAATGTCCTTCATTGAAGCTAGAACTGGGCTTTTGTCCTGATGATGGTCTAAATGGACGAACGTTTGCATCGTCGACAATAAACATCTCAGTTTTCAAATCTCCGTGTGTCTATTTTCCACCAACGCGTGTAACACCACAACACACACACACATAACACACAACACACACAACATTATATATTATTAATATATATTATAAATAAGAGAGAGAGGAGAGAACAGAGAGAGATGAGAGGGAAAGAGAGAGTGGAGAGAGAGAGACATACACACAAGACATACATACTGTAAAAGTGAGAGATTGAGTATTGAGATAAGCTAGATAGACAACACCACACACACACACACAATATATATATATATATTATATATACATAATAGAAAGAGAGAGAGAGAGAAAAGAGAAGAGAGAGAGGGGGAAGAGGAGCGAGAGAGAGACACACACACACACAGACATACATTACAGTAAGAAAATGAGAGATTGACTGATTGGGGATAGCTAGATAGCACCACACCACACACACACACACACCACACATATAATAGTATATTATATTATATAGTATATATTTGTCTGATATGAATATATTACACCTTCACGCACGACGCACACACGCACACGCACACACGCACACACCACACACACACACACATATAATATTAATATAATATAATATATATATATAATATTTATATATTCGGCCATATTTATAACTGGAAAGAGTTAATAAGCCGAATGTATATTTGGCAACTTGGCGCACAGATGGATTGGAAGTTTATAACGGAATGCCCAAGCCAGTCTGTCTATCTTAGCTGTGTTTTCCTCTCCTCTCTCTCTCTCTCTCTCTCTCTCTCTCTCTCTCTCTCTCTCTCTCTTCATTTCCCATTACCCGTTTTTCAAAACACCCGAACATTCACTTGACTTTCTACCCTCTCTTCAACAAACACACGTTTTTTTTTTTTTTTGGTATTTTTCATCACCTCTCATGACGTGTTTACATATTCGCTCTTTTTTCCCTTTCTAAACGCAAATATGGCGCTGGCAAACCCCCCGACAATCCCTTTCCCCTCCCTAAACGTCTCTTCCCACAATTTCCGTCGCAGCCTCCCCTCCCCCCATTTCCCCTCCCCACGCACTTCCTGCTTTTACACCTGCTTCCGGTTTCCCCACCTATTTACATAGTTCCTTGTTGGCGAAGAAAGAATCATTGAACTTTTCACTTTGCCTAAGTTTTTAGCACTTCTGCAAACACATTCAACTTTTAAAAACAGAGATTAACTTACGGATATTTCCCTGCAGGGGAGTCAGAGTGCTCCCCAACAAAAAAAACAAAAAACAAGCTAGTGTCCTTACTTTGACACTAGATCTATTAATAATGGAGATATATAGAGAGGGGGAAGTGATAAGCAGAATGTAAAATATCAGATGGATAATTTTTTTATTTATTTGCAAATCAAGACAAATTACAACCAATTAAAATGGATTTTTTCAAAGATAACTCAATCCTAGAACTAAGGAATATTTTGATATGAATTTTTTGTCATACATTGGAAAAAAGCCTTTAACAAATAATCATCGATTTACTCAGCTTAAGTATCTATTCAATCTATTAATAATGGAGATTCGCTTCGGTTTTTGTCTGTAACAAAAATCACGTCACTGCTTACGTCACATTACCCAAAATCGTCATAACAGAATAAATACACTCAAAATTTCAACATGCAACATTAGACAGTCCTCATTGTATTTTTAAAACAAGTTTTAATAAATACATGACTGGTATTATATATCTATATATAGTTTGTTTTATTTTAATACATATTTAAAGTTTACATTTCAATTGTTTTATCTTTTAATCCTTTAATGAATTTGGTGATTTTACTTACTTAGGGTACAAACTCGCTGACTGAATTTTTTTACTCCCACCCCTCAGACAATATGTTTCGAAAATCTATTTTTTTACATCGCCAGGGTGGTTTTTTTTTATTTTGCTAGTTAAAATAATCGGCGATAAATTTTCATCACCTTTCTTTTTGCCAGAGTATATCCAACCGGATAATAAATGTTTGTTTGTTTGTTTAATTAATTAATTAATTAATGGCATATCAACCCTTGTGGGTTATTCAATGACAAATCGGTTAGCTCAGTCGGTAGAGCGTTCGGCTAGAAACCACAAGGTTCCTAGTTCGATACCAACCCTCGCCAACTTAGCCTATGAGTAGCACATTCCACAAACCTCCAAAACTGGAACCTCACCATCAGATAGAGTTTACCGTCATTCCCAGGACATGTAGACCCACAGCCACCGCCTTCTAGCACTCATATGATAAAAAGGGGTTGGGACTTGCCATAAGGGTAATAGGGTTGGGAAAATCATATAGGTTCTAGGGCTTGACGCAGATTGATCGGAGGAGGCCTCTCCGACCGCCTGTCTAGCCCAAGATATAGTCGCTTCTAGTTTAATATATATATATATATATATATATATATATATATATATATATATATTTCATTAAATTAAAACCTAACACTTACACCCGGAGAGCGCATATTATTGCTCGTGCGGCTGATAATGTGGAATCTTTGCTTTTCTTTTGG
>CM042180.1:47188156-47193156 GCA_023376005.1 Doryteuthis pealeii | reverse complement strand
CATTTTTTCATTTTCCTTTAGCTTCACCCTGTGATCTGCTGGAACTGCAAAATCCACCAGTTGACAAGTTCTTTCTTTTTTGTTTATCAACACTAGGTCTGGTCTTCTTGCTGGGATAAGGTGATCCGTTTTTATTTCAAAGTCCCAGAGAATTTTATGCGCTTCGTTCTCAAGAACAGATTCTGGTTTATGCATATAACATTTTGTTGTATGGTCAAAATTTAATTTTTTGCATGATTCCCAGTGGATCACCTTCCCAACACAGTCGTGTCTAGTTTTGTACTCCCGTTGTGCTAGTTTGCTACATTCGCATAGTACAGGGTTTACGGCCTCATCTCTATTACCGCAAAGTCTACATTTAGTATTTTGTTGGGTCTTATCAATTTTCGCTTTGATATAGTTTGTCCTTCTGGCATTATTTTGTGCAGCAATTATTAGTGATTCAGTTTCTCTTTTGAGGTTTCCTTTTCTTAACCATGTCCAAGTCTTTTCATGTGCAACGCCTTCGAGATGTCGTTTGAAGTGTCCATATAATTGTTTTTCTTCCCATTTTATTATTATTATTATTATTATTATTATTATTATTATTATTATTATTATTATATGCTCTTTTTGAGTTTTCACATCAGCATTAGGTGATGGTCTTTTACTGGAGTCTGAGTGACAGCAAGTCTCCTCCGGTCTCCAGGACTCTTCTGAGTATTCTGTCAGATTGCAGCAGTGCAGTGTTCTGAATGGTTTCAACCCTTCCTCTGATTTCCAAACATTCCAGACACTTTTTCAAACCTTTTGGGACTGTTCCAAGTGCACCAACTACAATTGGTATAACCTTCACTATTATTATTATTATTATTATTATTATTATTATTATTATTATTATTATTATTATTATTATATATCCACCTCCTTTCTTCCTTCCTCTCCTCCTCGTCCTTCTTCCTTCCTTATATTGTAAGCAGTAGTAGTAGTAATAGTAATAATTGCAAGAAAATAAGTTTTGGGAAAATATTTTCTCTTCAGCTACCTTGGTTCTTTGTAAGTTTTTGAGAGATTTTAATGATAATATCGCGCCATGACAGTATAAACACTGTTGACGGGAAACAGGTACGCGAACCATCAATTGGAAACTGAGACCTCTTCAACATTAATATTGTTTTATCCAGAAATACTTTCTCACCCCAGAAAAGACCCCAAGAATTTAAATAACGTATATACTGAGACACCCCCACACACTCAAATGATAACAGAAAGTTGATTCCGACATACTTCCCGTGTATAGGGGCCGGTTAGCTCAGTCGTTAGGGCGTTCGCCTGGGGAACCACAAGGTTCCTGGTTCGATACCGGCCTTCACCAACTCAGCGTATGCGTAGCACAGGGGTCTGTGCGGTAAAGTGAGGAGGTGATGTTAGGTGTCTCGCTCCACCTAAAACGCTAAAGAACAATATCCTTGGTCTATCGCTAGTGAAAAGGGGATAGCCTCCCTCGCTGTCTGGCTGATAACGACTTTAGGCCACCCGACGATATATATATATATTTTGGGGAGAATATGTGCTTAATTGAAGTCATACCTAATTTGAAAATTAATTAGTTGATAATTAATGAATTAGGCGAATATATCTGTTAAAGCGTAAACAAATCGAGAAAAATTCATTCTCTGTATGTACATTTCGGCCTATTATGTCTCATCAGCAGAGTTATAGACTGGAAGCCGCTTTGTGTGTGATTCGACCCCAATTGCCTAGAATCCCCGCCTGTCAGCTAGGCCGAAATGTACACACAGAGAATGACTTTTTCTCGATTTGTTTACGCTTTACATTTGAACAGATATATTCGCCTAATTCATTAATTATCAACTAATTAATTTTCAAATTAGGTATGACTCAATTAAGCACATATTCTCCCAAAATTGTCGGCATAGCCGTATCAAACAAACTGTTTGCGTACTTTTATATATATATATATATATATATATATATATCATTCAAGTACCATTTTTGTTTGATGTCTCTAAGTCTCATTTATGTTTTTCCCTTCAAATTCCTTGGTTCCGCAGCTCTGTCGGATTTAGAATTCACCGACTGCACCTCTACAGATAGTAACCCCCTACCCAAATAGGGCCACCTGTTAGCCGTGGGTGGCTACCCGTGGTACTTAAGATGGATCTCTGGTGCTGAGCAGTCCATAACATGCCAAAAGCCACTTTTAGCCCTTACTTACCCTAGACGTGCAATCGGAGTGACTCTTCCGATCAATCGACTGGTCACATCAAGCCCTAGCACCGATATCAGTGCGGCTAGACTTCACAACTACTTCTAGCCGGGAACGAAACCCGACTGACTTTTCAACAGTCCGATTCCTTAACCCCTCTACCGTCTTTGTAGCTGTTTATACATATGTTAAGGGTATTTGCCTCTTGTATGGGCTGGGCACATGGCCTCGTTTTAACGTGGGCCCACCCACAAGCCGAAGCTCATGGGTGGGAAAGAACAAAAATTGCGTCTATCCCTTCGGCATTCCCCCTCAAGGAGGGGCGCCACAGGCGCTGGGCAATAAACCCAGCCCTGCCCCTTTAAATCAAGGGGGCACGTATTGCCTGAGGGGATGGCCCCTGGGACCGACGCTATTAATTGTACTTTACCGGTCCAGTGGCCGAAGCACACTGAACCCCCGACTGTGTCGAGTTTAGGTAAGTTTATACATATGTTAAGGCTGAGTGTCTTATCGATCCAAATATGCTTAAACCACTCGATCGTTCATCGAATTTGTTAAATAAAAGTACTCATATGAACTTTGTTGTGAACAATTTGTTTTATAAACAGAATTTAATTTTTTTTTATCAAAATCCAGAATCTTGCTTTTCTTTTGGGTTTTTTATTATTTATTTAGCAAATAAGAAGGAAATTTAAAAAAAAAAGATTAAAAAAAAAAGATTAAAAAAAACAAAAAAAAAACAAACTTGTAGTTCAACTGTTTTAATGTCAATGTTTCCTTATGAACTTCCATATCGGCAAAACTTCAATCACAACGTCTTCTTTGATGATAGCGTAATTAATGCTTTCACCTTCTTGCGCTTCAACTCTCCGTTGTATGGAGATCAAAAGGGTAATAATTTTTCTTTTTGTTTTTGTTTTTTTAGCCATCTGCTAATTTTCTAAATCTAATCTTTTTTTTTTTAAACAACAAATTTATTTAATCTACAGTAAAAGATTCTGGATCCGTCATCATAGGAAGACAGCAATTTTCTCTAGTTTGTTGAATTATCAAACTAACAAAATTGGTTTCGATGTGTTGATAACGTATGAGGTCGCTGAGTGCAGTGACGAGTAATGCCCCTTTAATGGCATCTCTAAGAGTAATGGAGTTTATTTCAAGAGGCGCGTAGTCTAACGATTACTTTTCTTTATGGTTTTTGGGGTTTTACAGCATTTCAACCATTTTTGGGTTATTTTATTTATCTGAAAATCTTTTATTTATCTGTAAATATATAAAGTTTGTAATGGCATGTGAATTTATAAATATATATATTTACCAACTCCTCCGCACGAGCAGGATACGACACAAGGTCAATTTCTTAAGCGGAGTTCAACAGGTTTGAATTCAAAGTTTCCCTTCTCCTAGACCGGTTGCCTAACCAAGGTTAAAGAGCCTGTCTGCCCTACTATTTACCCAGAGCTGGAGGGAGATTAGGATTCATACCTTTCCCAAGGGTATTAGCGCTAAGTGAAATGCAATTAGCACGTCCAGGATTTGAACTCGGGGCGACGAGTCCATTTCCCATGACTTTAACCATTACACCACGCGCTTCCTAGAATTTATAAATATATGTGTATGTGCAAATATTTGTAGATTTGTAAGTGTGTGTGTGTGTGTGTGTGTGTGTGTGTGTGTGTGTGTGTGTGCAAATTTGTATATATTTGTGAGTTTTTAATTAATTTTCAAGTTTTGATTTATTCATTCTTGGTTGGTTGGTTGGTTGGTTGGTTTGTTGGTTGTGTTTTACAGCATGTCAACCCTTGTTGGGTTATTTTATACTGAAAAACGTTTGTTTCATTCATTCATCACGAATACTAACATTTTTATAAATTCATTTTTAAATAACTTTTTGCAAACTAATTTTTTTCTATTTAACCCATAGATGGAAACCTAAAAATGACCACCACTCCGGGTTAGAGTGTCTGGGAGCAATGGTGATTATGAAATTCTTTTAGTCCGGTTTTTACATAATCTATGCATAGATTATTGTCAACCCCCTGTATCTCTGAAGGGATGGCCCCTTTTCAGATCACGGGCGGGACTTTTCCATGGAATATTACAGAAAGCCCGCAAAATACGTATTAGGTCTCATCAGCAAGGTTGAGACCTAATACGTCGAAATGTACATTCAGGGATTGACATTTTCTCGATTTGTTTAGCCTTACATTTGAACATATATGCCCGCCTAAATTCATTAATTATTAACTAATTAATTTTCAAAATTAGTTATGACTTCAATTAAGCATATCCTCCAAAAATTGTCGGCTAAAACCATATAAAAATACACATTTATTACACATTCACATATTATTACATATATTATATATATATATATATATATATATATATATATATATATATATATAAGTCATACACAGACACCGTGTTTCGAACTTTCACGTCTCATCAGTCTGGTTAGACAGAACAACTAACTCCGACCACAAACAAACCGCGACCAACTTTACGCCTGTCCGATCCGTTAAATGTCGTTTAAGGAGCAGTATTCTAATTTTTTTAAATACATACATCTGTGTATAAACTTTACGATCACCAGAGAGATCAAATCTGTAAACAGATGTCATTGCGTTATGCTAAAGAGTTCTACCGAGTTATGGGAGCATAATAAATATATATATTTATAATAAATATATTATTGTATATATAAATTATATATATATATATATATATAATATATATATATATAATATATATATATATATATATATATATATATATATATATATAT
>CM042180.1:47153156-47183156 GCA_023376005.1 Doryteuthis pealeii | reverse complement strand
TAATGCCATTTTGTTTAGGATAGGTATAATTACCATCACAGGAACATGTATCATACATCAAAATGAAGCTGGTCCTCTGTGGATCACATCCCTACTTCTCCACATAGATGACTTAAAAAGTAATGCCATTTTGTCTAGGACAGGTATAATTACCAACATAGGAACATGTATCATACATCAAAATGAAGCTGGTCCTCTGTGGATCACATCCTTACTTCTCCACATAGGGATTCAAAAAGTAATGCCATTTTGTTTAGGATAGGTATAATTACCATCACAGGAACATGTATCATACATCAAAATGAAGCTGATCCTTTGTCGATCACATCCCTACTTCTACACATAGTCACCGTTTCTCTCAATAGCAATCATCTTCGAATAAGAGGATGTATCCCAGCCCCGTAAAATTCTGTTGACTATTCTTTGAGCCACTTCTTCACCCTAGATTTCACTTTCTCGTCACTGGAATAATGTTTGCCTCTTAAACCCTCATTCATGGGCCGAAGAGATGAAAGTCTGAAGGCGCTAAATCTGGTGAGTATGGAGGATGCGGTAACATTGTCCACTTGAATGAGGCGATTTTCTCATTGTCATGTAAAAGGGGGACATTGTCGATTGGAAATTTGGACCTTACTCGTCGGATTCTTGCTCTGAACCTCATTAGGGTCTCAATGTAAACCTTAGTTTAATAAAAAAAATCACATGAAATAAAGAAAATGGTATTACATTTTTACTCACTCTCGCCATATATATAATATATATATATATATATATATATATATATATATATATATATATATATAAATTTGTCTAGCAAATGTATGCAGCCTTTGGGTGCAAGTATCTAAGTTTTAATCTAATAAAATATTATATTAAATTATAAAGGCTAATCTAAATAAGAATTCAGATAAAAAGAATTGAAACTGAGGGGGATATAATCGAAAATAAAACAACTGAAACTTACTCTTCTATCACTCCCGTCTTTCATTGCTAAATTTTCTCAGTTTGTTAAAAAGTAAAAAATAAAATTACAGTTATTTCTTTTTGTTACTGGATTTCTTTTAAGATTTATACCCGAGGTTCTTGCTCATATTCATTAAAGAAAATACAATTAGAAATCAATAATACTAACCACACATTTATTAAAATCAAATTTTAAATATCAATATATAAATTAGCCTTCCCGTTCAAGATGTAGCGCGCTATTTTATTGTATATTTAAATAACAATAGCTTGTTAGTAATATGTAAATATGACCAACAATATTGTAAAACAATTTTACTAATAGTTGAGGTTTAAATAAAGAATAAAAATCATGGAGTTTGTGACATAAATAACAAAGGGAATTATGACTTGAATAGTGATTTAGTTTCGGTTACAGGCAGTGAAACACTCAATCTACATTATAATAAGATATATATATATATATATATATATATATATATATATATATATATACTAGCAGCGGCTACCGGCATCGCCTGGGTAGTGGCTGATTTTTAAGTTTGCCCCGCAGATCCTTAATCATGAGTTGAATAGATCTTGCATTGATCCATCTACTCTATAAAAAAAAACTGCTAAAATATTAAACGAAAAAAACATCCATGCTGTTACCATTTAAATTTTATTTTTTAATTATCTTCACGAATATAAATCAAATCTCTATTATTTCGGCTCAAAAACCAAGCTCTATTGATATTTAATGTGTAAATACATTTACTTTGTCGTTAATTGTTCTATTTTCAAACGTATATATACACACCACTGTCGCTATATATATATTATATATATATATATTATATATATATATATAATATATATATAACACCGTAATTCCATAATAAATTTATTTCGACCACAAATGGGGCCTTTATAAATCTAAGTTGATTTAAACCGGCTCCGCAAATTTTCGTCTCATCAGATGGGTCTCAATTCACTTATGGACAAGCACATCACAAAATTTTTTTTTGTTTGAATTTATATATTTTTTAATATTCAGATTTTTGGTGTTTTTTGTGATGTGCTTGTCCATAAGTGAATTGAGACCCATCTGATGAGACGAAAATTTGGGGAGCCGGTTTAAATCAACTTAGATTTATATAGGCCCCAATTTTGGTCGAAATAAATTTATTATGGAATTACGGTGTTGAGTTCTTCCTTCCTTTAATATATATATATATATATATATATATATATATATAACTCTTATTTACTTTACTTGCCTTGGTGTCTTTATGTTTGGTTTTCTTAAAATAATATTCTTATTTTCATATAATTATATACATATAATTCAAATATGAATGGATTAGGAAAACTTTACATGAATGTTGTCGAGGCTAAATAAAGGAAATGGGTGAACAGTGTTTGTCTTCGATTTACTCATTTCATATCAATCCACTTAGGATTAATGGCTAACAATTCAAATGTTCTTCTGTCTGTGTGTCGCAGCAATATGAAAAGTTTGAAAACCACGGGTCTAGACAGCAACCAGTGTTTTCACAGTGTTGATGAACGTGTAGGAGTCCACAGGGGGTGGTTGGTTGGATGTTTGGTTGGTTGGTTGGTTGTTTTGTTTTACGGCATATCAACCCTTTTCGGGTCATTTAATGCTGAATAAAGTCATTTGGTTTGGTTGTTTTTTTTTTACGGCATATCAACCCTTTTCGGGTAATTTAATTCCGAATAAAGTCATTTGGTTTGGTTGTTTTTTTTACGGCATATCAACCCTTTTCGGGTCATTTAATGCTGAATAAAGTCATTTTGGTTTGGTTGTTTTGTTTTACGGCATATCAACCCTTTTCGGGTCATTTAATGCCGAATAAAGTCATTTTGGTTTGGTTGTTTTGTTTTGTTTTACGGCATATCAACCCTTTTCGGGTCATCTACACAGTCAACATAACACTCCAGTATTTATGAGGATTGGGACATACTCATCAATGTTCATAGGTAGGGTATATAACAGTCCCCTATGGACGCGTTGAAAGCACCGGTTCCAAAGTTAAGCGGCAAGAAACTAGTTCAATACTTAGATGGGTGTGCAGCATAATTATTGTGGTCTACAGGGGTACAAAGAGAAATAGAAAGAAAAAGAAATAAGAACAAACAAAGTTTAAAATTGGGAAGAGTAAACACTAAGCGGGGTGCCAATAATTTGACCGAAGAATTACCCCGAAATAGATTTAAAAATGAAAACTGAAGTTCCAGTTCATGTTCTGTACTGCTGTCCCACACCCATACTAGGGACCGAGACCAACGTCTGACTCCCACTAGAGCCAAGGGTAAAGAGGTAGATTTTCTCCTCTCTCGTTTCTCGTTCCGGCATCACACCCGTTTTCGGTCTAAACCTGGAACTTCAGTTTTATACCACTAGCATTTGCTTACCTTCTTTACGTGAATATTGTATTTTTTAATGTATTAAATACCTTCAGGTACCTGTGTAACGTGATTATGAAGGTTCGGAGTTTTGAGTGGACTGCTATAGAAAGAGAGGAAGAAGAAATAAAAGAAAGTAAAGGTTTAAAAAAAGGAGTAATGGAAACACAATGGGTTGCCGTGAATTTGACCGAGGTATGACCCCCGGATGGAGAAGCCAACCGGAAGTCGGGTGTCGATCGGAAGCGGAAGTCACGTGGTGACGAGGAACGCGGAACAACAAGAGCGGCCTCTTTTATCATTCCGGAAGCGTAGAGTTCGGACGGGCCTCTGGACGGGTAGGTGGCCATACAGCTGCTTCCTTGTGTAATGTTGTTTCCACGTCGAACAAATATAGATACACAACATTTATTACTTGTTAACCGCTAGGCATGACATAACCCCAGACGGGTTGATATGACGTTAAAATCAATCAACCAACCAAACTATTTGTTCTACTTATACGCTATTTTGGCGGGGACCGTATCGAACTCGGAACCTTGCGATTCCTAAATGAATGCTCTACCAACTGAGCTAAAGTTGTCCCTGATTTGTTATTTCACTGCATATCATTGATTTTCAGATCATTTAATGCCGAATCAAGTTATTTTGATAAACAAAGGTGTATTTGTCTCATACCCCACTTGTATGGGCTGGGCACAAGGCCTCGTTTTAATGTGGGCCCACCCACAAGCCGAAAGCTCATAAGTGGGAAAGAACAAAAATTGCCTCCATCCCTTCGGCATTCCCCCTCAAGGGGGTGTCTCAGGCGCTGGGCAATAAACCCAGCCCTGCCCCTTTAAATCAAAGGGGACAGGTGTTGCCTGGGGGTTAGCCCACTGGGATCGACGCTATTATTTTTTTTAAAAACTCTCAACAAGTCCAGCGGCCGAAGCTCGCTGGACCCCCGGTGTTAACCGGAAAACAGAGGTTTATTTTGATAAAAAAAGGACTCAGGTTGCTAACATTATCTGCAGTTGTTTAAGTGCTCACACAATTAAGTGTTGGACGGACTTGTCGCCTCGATAATTTAGCAAGAATCGGTGCTTTCAGCGTGACGTGATCGTAATGATAGGTTCTGTGATCATATTTCGTAAAAAACAAGTGAACCATATCGTACCGATGCCAGTCAGCTTTCAAATATTGAAGTCGATAAGAATTCCTGTATAAATGAACCCAGTCAGATGCGCCTTTAGAATACACTGATTTCACCTTTCTAGAGAAGACACGCACCATGGGGTTACCTGTTCGACGTGGGTGGCGACCCCTGATATTTAAGGACGGTATCATGGTGGCTGAGAAGCTCATGACATGCAACACTCTACTTTAAAATACACTGACTTCACCTTTGCAAAGAAGTAAGACACCCACCATGGGGTTACCTGTTGGACGTGGGTTACCTGTTGGACTCGGTAGCAATATCTCATCTATTGAAAGCAATGTCAACAAACCTCGGTAGCAATATCTTATCTATTGAAAGCAATGTCAACAAACCTCGGTAGCAATATCTTATCTATTGAAAGCAATATCAATGAACCTCGGTAGCAATATTTCATCTACTGAAAGCAATGTCAACAATCCTCGGTAGCAATATCTCATCTACTGAAAGCAATCTCAACACATGCATCCATACTTTATCCATGCGTACGTTGACACTTCATGTTTTAATCAAGATTGTGCCATCTCCTTACTAAATGGGAGCTCTGAAATTAGTAGACTAGTTCATATACCACGATAGCAATATCTCATCTACTGAGAGTGATATATATATATATATATATATATATATAATATATATATATATATATATATAGGTGGGATACCAGGTAATTTGGTATTAGGATGATTCTAAGCTGGTCCTTTCTTCCAGCTGTATCGTGTTGAAGAGTTCAGGTCCGATTTGAGAGCTCAATGTTTAATTTTTATAAACAGAAAAAAATAATTAGTAAAGACAAAAGGCTTAAAAATCGGGTATTAAGTGATTATGGTCCATTTCCACCCATGGGTATCAGAAAACCCTCTGAGTTTCGTCAGATCAAGTTCTTTATTGATCTGACGGATTTATAGACCCGTGATATCTAAGGACGGTATCATGGTGGTTGAGAAGTTCATGACATGCAACACTCTACTTTGGTTCTTACTTAGATTCTTACTTTCAAAATATTGAAATATATATATTTACCAACCCCTCCGCACGAGCAGGATGCGACACAAGGTCAATTTCTTAAGCAGAGTTCAACAGTTTGAATTCAGTGATTTCCTTCTCATAGACCGGTTGCATAACCAAGGTTAAAGAGCCCAGTCTGCCCTACTATTTATCCATAGCTGGAAGGAGAGTAGGTTTCATACCTTTCCCTATAGCGGTCTTCCTGTCTATAGCTCTGCTGATGATGCCTAATAGGCTGAAATGTACATACAAAGATTGTTTTTCTCGATTTGTTTAACCATACATTTGAATAGGTATGCCCGCCTAATTCATTAATTATTAATTAATTAATTTTCAAAATTAGGTACGACTTCAATTAAGCACATAATCTCCCAATATATATATATATATACATATATATATATATATATATATATTCTATCTTGAAAGACCAATATCAACTGATGAGAAAGTTCTTGAAGATTTTTGTTGGCAGTTTCGGAAATAGTACATTTCTACCTTTTGAGAGAATTGGTAAAATTTCAAAAAACTGTCAATGTTTTCTACAGAATTTCTTACGAGTCTTCTTCAATTGATAGTTCTTTTGTTGAAGCCATATTTATTTCTTATAGAGCACGCTTCTTTTGTAAAACCCAATTCTACACATATGTAAAATAAGTAAAATCGGCTGAGTGGCCTAATGTCGGTATCAGCCAAACAGCGAGCGAGTCTAGCCCCTTTTCACTAGCGATGTTATTTTACCATCTGAAGTTAAGTACCACAACTTTAACTTCACCTTAATTCAGCAAGATAAGTCCCGTAGCAAATGCCACAAAATTTACAACACTCTTTTTGTACCTTTTTTCAATATATGTTGTTTTAAATTCCAACTGTTGTTTTGTCTTCTTTCATCCGAAATTATTTGCCTTCCTTAGGGAGATACTAAGAGCTCCTTACTACCCTGTTATTCATCTTAATATATTTAAAAAAAACTTTTTTATTTTTAATCTTGAAAGACCAAGATCAAGTGATGAGAATATTCTTGAAGGTTTTGAAGATGATTTCAAGTTGACAGCTTCAGAAATAATACACTTCATAACATCTTTACATTTCATTTTGAGAAAATTGGTAACATTTAAAAAAATGTCAATAATGGTTCTCCATAGAATTACTGTCTAGAATTCTTCGTAACAAATTTCAATGGACAGTTCTTTTGTTGAAACCATATTTATTTCTGATTGAACAAAGCTTCCTTTGTAAAACAGATTTTAAATGGGGCTAGACCAAAGAGGTTATTTTACCGTCTGAAGTGGAGTCCCACACCTACCATCATATACTCACTTTAAGGTAATTCTATGTTATCATCCAGGCCATGTTACCCACCACAACTGTTCTACAAGAAATATTTGAAGAAGGCCGGAGGGGACATCAACCGAAATGTTATGTAGACAACAGCAAAGATGAAGACAATAGTCTGATTCATCCAAATAATACATTTTAAACTAAAATTCCATTAATTCGTTCCAGCCCAGTAGTACATTGACATACGGGTTTAATTCCTTCTGCGCGTCACTGAATTACCTCGTATATCAAATCAATATTCCCATTGAAATAAACTAAAATTCCATTAATTCGTTCCATCCCAGTAGTACATTGACATACGGTTTAATTCCTTTCGCGCGTCACTGAATTACCTCGTATATCAAATCAATATTCCCCATTGAAATAAACTAAAATGCCATTAATTCGTTCCATCAATCACAGTGGTACATTGGCATACGAGTTTAATTCTTCTGCCGGAAACTGAATTACCTTGTATAAGGTAATACAATTTTTTCATGAATACATTTTTCTATTTAACCCATTGATGGGACCCTAACAGATACTACCACCAGAGTGGACCAGGAAGCAATGGTGATGAAGGGTGCTCAACATTCCCCAAACCTCCAAAACTGGAACCTCACCATCAGATAGAGTTTAACGTCATTCCCAGGACATGTAGGATCTCAGCTACTGCCTTCTAGCACCCATATAATAAAAAGATTTGGGGCTTGCCATAAGGGCAATAGGGTTGGGGCAATCATATAGGCGCTAGGGCTTGACGTGACCAGCCGATTGATCGGAGGGGGTCTCTCCGACCGCCCGTCTAGCCTAAGAAAGGACCAAAGTGGAGTATTGCAAGTCACGGACTGCTCAACCCCCTGGTTTCTATCCTTAAGCATCACTGGTCGCTACGCACGGCCAACAGGTGGGCCCATTGGGGGTGTTTTACCCCTCTGCAGAGGTGCAGTCGGTGCATTCTAAAGCCCCAGCCGACAGGGCGTCCTGCCACCGGGAGCTATTAAGAGCTCCCTGTTGATCGAGTGATGAGAATATTCTTAAATGTTTTCAAGATGATTTCAAGTTGGCAGCTTCAGAAATAATACACTTTATAAAATTTCTACCTTTCATTTTGTGAAAATTGGTAACATCTCAAAAACCTGTCAATGATTTCCCTAGAATTTCTGAGTAGAATTCTGTTTAGCCAATGATTTCAATTGTTGTTGAAGCTTCCTTTGTAAAATCCTCTTTTGCACATAGTCACCAACAATGGTAATGCTTTGCAGTGCTCACTTGAACATCCTTGTAGAAGAACAGTAAAAAGTAAAAGTAAGTAAAGTCGCCGGGACGACCAAATATCGATATCAGCCAGGGAAATTGTTTTTGTTGAGACTGTTCTTTGCTGAGATTGGCGCCACATCTACCGTCATCTCCCCACTTTACAGCACAGATAAGATTACCGAATGTGTGCTACTCATACGCTGATTTGGTGGTGACTGCTCTTGAACTCAGATATATATATAATCCAAAAGTCCAGCGAAGAAATCTTCCTTACGACACAAGAGTTTAAAAAAAAAACCTGTTGCAATTTGAGAGCTCAATGTGTGCTCTTAATGTTAGAGTCACAGAGCAAATATATAAGTAAAGAAATAACAAAAGACTTAGAGATTTAGCATTATAGTCTATATATAGTCATTCAATAGACTATAATGCTTAATCTCTAAGTCTTTGTTATTTCTTTACTTATATATATATATATATATATATATATATATATATATATATATATATATATATATGTGTGTGTGTGTGTGTGTGTGTGTGTGTGTGTGTGATGGATTCTCCTATCGTGAACGATAGATGATGGTCAGCAGTGAGTGATTTGTTTCCTCCCATGTTGTGCATGCTGTCAAGAAACATTTTATGTTTCCTCGAGTGTGACAGCAGCCCAGCCCCGCTTCGAGGCATGAAGCCACACTGACAAACGAAATGCTCCAGGGGTTTAATGTTTTTGTTTTAAAGTTAGGCGGGGCCGATCTCTATGCTTCAGTCTATTTTTTGTTTAGCGAAACATGTCTTACGCCATTCCTTCCGATCCGATGCTAAATCTTCCCAAGTATTCAGGGCAATATCGAGGCGTTTCAAATTGTCCTTCAATTTGTCTTTGAAGCGTAAGAGAGGACGTCCAATAGAACGCTTACCATTTGGTAATTGTCCTATAAAATCTTCTTTTGAAGCCTGTTCTCATTCATTCTGACAACGTGACTAGCCCACCTAAGCTGAACCTTGGCTAGTAGGGTTTAATGCCAGCAATGGTACATATATATATATATATATATATATATATATATATAGTTAATCCTTTGTTAGTATTGGGGAAATGAGAGTTAAGTGCTCGATCACGTACGCAACCGAATGAGCCATCCAAGTATTTTTTCATAAGTGCGTCGCCGTGATGACGGGCAGCGGCGCAAGCATGCTGCTTAGAAACCAATGGTAGTAATTGCACCTTAAATGTATTGTACACTAGAGAGAGAGAGAGAGAGAGAGAGAGAGAGAGAGAGAGAGGAGAAAGAGAGATAGATAGATATGGACATTATGAAATAGATAGATAGATGTATAGATAGATGGGACCTAATGAGATAGATAGATAGATAGATAGATAGATATAGACCTAATGAAATAGGTAGATAGATATGAACATTATGGAATAGCTAGATTGATAGATATGAACATGAAATAGATATATAGAGAAGATAGATATGGACACAATGTAATATATATATATATATATATATATATATATATATATGCACGCACGCCACACGCACGCACACACACACACACACACACACACACACACACACACACACACACATATATATATTATATCAAAGCAAGCAATTCCCCGTAATGTATAATAGAACAATTTCCCACAGATCTTTCTACGAATAGATGTTAACCGTAGTACGTTAAGTAACACAATTTAATTGATCTAATTAATTAGAATTCTAAACTCCTTATCTGAAGTTTGTTGAAAAATAAATTAATTTGTTTAAAAATTATGCCTGACAAGCACCTACTCTACCTGTAAATTGGACCTTCGTTAAGATTCATTTTTACCAAAATATTTACGCCCACGATGATATTTAATGAATTTAATTTCATCTGTGTACACATCCATCCATCTATATAGTCATCCACAGACACTGGGTTTCGGCGTATCGTGTCTCTTCAGTGTGGCTAGACATTTGCAGGCTACCTTTAACCAGGATGGAAACTCGATCGATTTATCATAAGTGAGGCTCCTTAACCACTCGGCCATCGTAACCTCGGCCGGTTTAGCTCAATCAATAGAGGGTTCGCCTAGGAATCGCAAGGTGCTGGGTTCGATACCGGCGTTCGATACCAACTCAGTGCATATGTAGAACAGGGATCTCTGTGGTAAAGTGAGGAGCTGATGGTAGTTGTGGCGCTCTACCTCAGATGCAAACACAATCTTTTTGGTCTAGCACAACTGAAAAGAGGATAGACTCCCTAGCTGACTGGCTGATTCCGACAGTAGGTCACCCAACCGATTTTACTTTTTACTATCCCCTTTTCACAAGTGCAAAATCAAGGAGATTGTTTTTAAGCGTCAGAGGTGGAGCGCCACACCTACTATCAGTTACTCATGTTACCGCGCATATCCCTGTCCTACTCATACGCTGGCAAGTACCAGTATCGAACCAGGAACCTTGTAGGTCCCAGGCCGATGCTCTGTCGACTGAGCTAAACCAGCCCTAAATAAACAAAATTAATACATAACTGAAATGCATACGGATAGTAATTGCCTCATATCTACCGTTTTATTATCCGCAGTTTCAATTATTCTTAAACCAACGAAAGCCCTGATGAAGGTCTGTCTAAACAGACCGAAACACTGCGACGTAGGCTTATTAAACATCATTCGTTAATGTAACTTGTGTTGCTTTTCTTCAATTTTTACAATATTATATATACATATATATATCTGATGATATGGGAGAGTTAGACACTTTGTCTAAGCTTCCTTAAAATAGACTATAATTCAAAAATTCTAAGTCTTTTATTATATTTTTACTTATATATATATATATATATATATATATATATATATATATAGAGAGAGAGAGAGAGAGAGAGAGAGAGAGAGTCAGATCTTAGCCCTGAAGAGCATTAAGCGAAACTAATAGTAGGTTCGTCTGACTCATTAGATGTATCTTTATTATTTGCTCTACTTAGGTATTGAGCACTTTTTACTTATTAGCTTTAGTCTCCTAGCGGTTATATGAATATATATATATATCTTATATACATATATATACATATAAATTGTTTTTTTCTTTTGGCCAAATACTGTACTAATAGATTATTTTTTGTTGGTACGAATATCTTGGTCTTTTCTTTTTTTCAACATTTTTTTTCTCCCCGGTTAATGTTTGGTAGTATATTTTTACAATCAAACTATTTGCTGGGTTTTTTCTCACCGCAAGGATTTCCAACACGCTTGGTATATTTATATATATATATATAATGCCTTTTTGCCCTCATATACAACATTTCATTTTTTTCTCCAGACCATCTGATATACCTTGAAAAAGGGTGAACGTTCACCGGAAATATTGGAATAGATTAAACCAGGAACAGAGCAACGATTGAATATATATAAAAATTCTGATTTTCGTTCTGTTTTTCTTGTTTTTGTTCTTTTTTCCAATGCTTCAAAAGACCAAACACACAACGTTCACAAGAACATAACATACATAATTATATATATATATATATATATATATATATATATATATATATATCTTCTTATTAATAATGGAGATTTGCTTCCGGTTTTTCTCTGTAACAAAAACTGCGTCACTGCTTACGTCACATTACCCAAAACATAATCCAACGTCATAACATAGAATAAATATACTCAAAATGTGAGCATGCAACGTTAGAAATCCTCATTATTTCAATAAATAGATGCCCGGCGTTATATATTTATATATAGATTGTTTTATTCTAATATAATATTTAAAGTTATCGGAATTGTTTCCATTTCAAATTTTGTTTCTTTTTTACGCCTTGAATAAATTTGACGATTTTACATACTTATGGTACACACTCTATGACATTGAACTTTCAGCTCCCATTCCCTCAGGCAATATCTGGCAAAAATTATTTTTACATCGCCCGGAGGGTGTCTTTTTATTTTGTACTAGTATTAATAATGGAGATTGTCTGTATTTCTGTCTGTAACAAACACTACGTCATAGCTCTATGTCACAGCTTACGTCACAATATTCTTATGCTATATACACCCAAAATTTGAGTAAGCAATTTTTAAAATTGTTTTTTACTCTCGTCCTTTTTTTTTTACAGTAACAAGAAGTTAACTAAAAAGTTTATAAATAAATAAATACCTACGATTTTGTGTAAAATTGATGTGGAAAATATTCAAAAAAATTGTTTGATTATTACATGCATGCAACATTTTATTTTAGAGGGACGGGGTTCAGTTTTCATTTCAAATTGTTTTATTTTTTTTTTTTTTTTTTAACTCCTTTAATAAATATGAGGATTTTGCTTAGTTATGATACAAACCCTCTGACATTGAATTTTTAACTCCCACCCTCTCAGGCAATGTCTTTCAAAAAATAATTTTTACGACGCCCGGGGGGTGTTTTCGGTTGCTAGTATATATTATATGATAAAAAGATAAATGTATATGGAGAGTAATTGCCAGATATCTACCGTTTTGTTATCCGCAGTTTCAATTATCCGCCCCCCTCCTCTACCCCCCCCCCATTGAAATTGAAATAGATAACTAGGATTATCAGCTCGGATTATAGAATGGATTAATTTCCAGGAACTTTCTACCACTCGATGCATCTGGCTTCTCGATCAAATATAAACATCCGTTTGGATTAGAAAACCCATTATTGTCTCTTTCAGAATAGACAGACAATCGCCATATTTGTTTTGTGGTCTTTGTTTTTGTTATTGCTGTTGTTATTGTGGTTGTTGTTGTTGTTGTTGTTGTTGTTTTAGGGCGGGTAATGCAAGATTATCTTTAATTAGTTTAAGGAGCCCCCTTTCCGTTTAATGGCGTCAGGGGTCTCCGGGTGTCTCCGTTGGGTTTAGCATTAGAAGGCGTCGTTGCCCCCACTCAGGTCTGGTCAACGTAATTATTAAATGGTTTTCATATGAAGGGTCAGTTTAAATTTCTTTTTTTTTTTTGTTTTTTGTTTTTTCATTTGAAACTGTTCGTCCTTCAATCATTTTCAATTGTTTGTTCTTATCTTTGTTTTTTGTTTTTTGTTTTGTTGATTTTTTTGATTTTTATTTTGTTTTTTTTTTTTTAGCATTGGATATTTTTTCCTTTTTAGCTTTCTTCTATTTTAGAAATCACGATATAAAAATTGATTCATATATAAGAGAACATCTCACTCCCACATAGACTCTCTATACGTCTGTCTCTCTCTCTTCTCTCTCTCTCTCTCTCTCTCTCTCTCTCTCTCTCTCTCTCTCTCTCTGTACGTCTCTCTCTGTGTACGTTTCTCTCTATCCTTCTCTTCATCTCTCTCCCTCTTTCTCTGTACGTTTCTCTCTCTCTCTTTCTTTCTCTCTCTCTCTCTCTCTCTCTGTACTCTCTCTCTCTCTCTCTCTCTCTCTCTTTCTCTCTGTGCCTTTCTCTCTTTCTTTTCTCTCTCTCTCACTCTCACTCTCTCTCTGTACGTTTCTCGATCCTCTCTCTGTCTCTCTCTGTGTCTCTCTCTGTACGTTCTCTCTCTCTCTCTCTCTCTCTCTCTCTCTCTCTCTCTCTCTCTCTCTGTCTCCTCTCTCTCTCTTCTCTCTCTCTCTCTCTCTCTCTCTCTCTCTCTCTATCTATCTATCTATCCGTCTCCCTCAGACACACACATACACCCTCTCTATATATACATCTATCTATCATTATATCTATGTCTCACTCCCACATAGACTCTCTATACGTCTCTCTCTCTCTCTCTTTCTCTCTCTCCTCTCTCTCTCTCTATCTATCTATCTATCTATCTATCTATCTCTCTCTCAGTCACACACATACACCCTGTCTATATATACATATGTCTATCATTATATCTGTATCTCTATCTCTGGCTATTATTATCATTATCCATATTATTATTATTATTATTATTATTATTATTATTATTATTATTATTATTATCTATACATTCAATGGCTTTTGTTACAGCTGCCTTCAAAATATTATACTATCCTAGCAAGAATATGCACCCTCTGGGTGTTAGTATTTAAATTTCAATGTACAGAAATAGACTGAATTAGAAAAGACTAACGAAATTAAATAAGAACGCATACAAAAATATTGCACTTATTTTAATTATATTTTAATTGAATTTTATATAAAATCATTCAGAGGATTTAATTCAATACGTTGGAGAATAAAACAATTGTATTAGAGAACAATAACTCAAGTAATTATTTATTAAACCCGGTTTGGTTAAAACCAGTATGCAAATTAACCGAACCATATATTATGTAAATCTTTATTTTTTAATGATATCTAAGTCCCAATTCTCTGAATCTTTCAGATGAGGCTTGATGATTAGTATTATCTGCCAATCCTGGCCAAGGGCAGTAGTAACAAAGAATAATAATTAACACAGCTTAACGTCCCTACCCCAGCTATGGTTAGCGGAATGAGAACAGGATACCCCCGTGGAATAAATAAAGGGTTAGGTTCAAAGTTCCGTGATGGCTCCCGATTACGACAAGAAGGTTCCTGAGTCGAAAAAAAGGTTCCCTTGTCAGAGAAAGTTCCCGAGTTCGACAAGAAATACCTGAAGAAAGCCAGAGGGCACATCGGCCGAAACATTGTACAGATAACAATGAAGATGAGGACAATAGTCCGTATAACGTAGATAATACTAATCATTAAGCCTCATCTCAAACATTCAGAGAAATAGCATAAATAAATGTCCTAAAGAAATTTTGTACAGATAACAATAAAGATGAGGACAATAGTCCGTATAACGTAGATAATACTAATCATTCAAGCCTCATCTCAAACATTCAGAGAAATAGCATAAATAAATGTCCTAAAGAAATGTTGTACAGATAACAATGAAGATGAGGACAATAGTCCGAATAAAGCAGATAATATAAGACCCATTTAGGATTTTTAAACACACTAATAACATAGGCTTCTTTGGGGTAAATCTAACTCTGGTTTTCAAAGAGACATCGTTAATAAATAAGATTTATTCTATGTATTAATGATTTTGACTATAAATTAACCGATTGATAAATTTACGCAATTCCTGAGGGTAATGTGACATAAGCAGTAGCGTAGTTTCGGTTACATTCAGACACTGAATCTCCATTTTAATAAGATATGAATAGTGATAAGATTTACCTTCAACTTGTTAAATCACGGCCAGGTATATCTGCAAGCTATTTACAAAAATTCACAAACGAAAGAAGAAAGAAAAGCAAATTTTATTCAGATAATAAAAACCAAATAAATGCTTATATCAAAGGCGCCCAGAGAAAGGGAAGTAACTGACTTAAAGGAGAAGAAAGGGGAAAATAAAAGTACTTACGTTGTCAGAAACGGTTGTTGGGGCGGGGAAGGATTCGTACTTATCCGAATCCGACTCTTTCTTTTCTTTTCACGACGACTACATAAGATATCTATCAATGAGAGGTAGCTCGCAGGTACGTATGTATTTATGTGTGGTACAAGCAAACATACAGACTCCAACAGATAGACATAATCTTTCGTTCATATATGTATATATATATATATATATATATATATATATATATATATACTTTGGTGCGGTACCAAGTTTCTTGGTACAAGGTGATTCTAGGTGGGTCCTAATTCTCTACCAGTAGTTTGTTGTAGAGTTCAGGTTCCGTATGAGAGCTCAATGTTTAATTATTATAAACAGAGCAAAGTTATTTGGGAATAAAAGGCCTTAAATACCATGGGTATCGTGGTTATGGACCATTTCCACTCGCGAGTATGCTCACGAGCTTCTTCAGACCACTGATATATTTTATTTAGACAGGCACATGGCCAAACTCATTTTATATTCATACATTTCACCTCCCTCATTCAGGGGTGGTCATATTGCATTATTTCTTTTCAAGTGTCTTTTTTATTGGTGGAAATTCTTTTTTTCCATGGTATTTAAGGCCTTTTATTCCCATATATATATAATATATATATATATATATATATATATATATATATATATATATATATATATATATGTGTGTGTGTGTGTGTGTGTGTATATATATATATATATGTGTGTAAAAATGGAATTGGAATTGAATCCGACAATATGAGGAAGAATGAATAAAGAAAAGAAAGTAGAGAATGGATAATAAAAGATGAATTTAATCAATATCACTTACACATGTGTTTCGGTCAGTTTATCTTTGTGTACACGATTCAAACTATTATTATCATCTATTACTATTATTTCATTTCATTTGTTTATTTAATGATAATAATAGTTTGAATCGTGTACACAAAGATAAACTGACCGAAACACATGTGTAAGTGATAATGATTAAATTCATCTTTTATTATCCATTCTGTACTTTCTTTTCTTTATTCATTCTTCCTCTCTCTCTCTATATATATATGTGGAAATCCGATCTCACTGACAAGTTAAAGCGACAATTCTTCCAGGCTGTGGTTATATCAGTTCTGTTGTATGGCTGCACCACCTAGACCCTAACGAGGCGCCTTGAGAATAAGCTGGATGGAAGCTGCACAAGAATGCTGCGTGCAGTCTTGAACAAATCGTGGAAGCAGCACCCCACGAGGAAACAGCTATATGGCCACCTGCCCCCCCCCCATCTCACAAACGATTCGAGTGAGTCAGACAAGGCATGCCAGGCACTGCTGGAGAAGCAACGACGAGCTCATAAGCGACGTTCTCATGTGGAAGCCAACACACGGACATGCTAGTGTTGGCTGCCCAGCAAGGACCTACATTGACCAGCTATGCAAAGATGCTGGATGCTGCGCAGAGGACCTCCCTGGGAAAATGAATGATAGGGAAGGTTGGCGAGAGATTGTCATGGATATCCGTGCTAATTTGCGCAACATGATGATGATATATATATATATATATATGAGGGAGGAGGATTGGAGTAAATCCGACAGAATGTAGTAGAGATATGTGGAACACAGGAACAAGATTCAGACAAGCATATGCAGGAGATATATTTCGCTAAGCTTTAAGCTCAGCATCATCAATTTAATTGATCATTAAGGCATCATACAAGTGTTTTATGAAAGAGAGGTGGACGCGCGAGGGGTGGATTAGTTCCTCCTGACCACTCAGATCTTCCTCACAAAAGTTATCCCACCAACTTGACCTCTCCCCTAATCAATTCCTGTCTCCTTATTGTTTTTTTTTTTGTATATCGGGGCAAGAATGTAGAGAAAGTGCCTTACATTTTCTACCCAAGCCCTTTTAAACACGTCCTTGGTCGTTATCGGGGGATATTTGTTGTAGATCTTGTTTATATTTTTTGTGTCCTGAGTTTTATTCTGTTGGGAGGGGTTATTGTAGGTTTTTTACATACACACACACACAAACACACACATACACACACACACGCGCGTATATATATATATATATATATATATATATATATATATATATTATATATATATATATATAAAATGGACTCTCTCGTCGAGTTTCGACGCATGAGTGTTCAACCAGTGAACAACCAACACAGTTATTTGTTTATAGTGGTGAAGGCCTGTGTAGGACCATTCCACACTTTTTAGCACAGTCGATAGGAAAGAATTGGTGCATCAAGGAATGCCACGAACCAACGACTGACCTCAGGAATTTTGAATTTAGTGTTATCCCTCTCCTAGACTGGTTACCTACCCATGGTTAAATGGCCCAGTCTGCCCTACTATTTGACCCATAGCTGGAGGGAGAATATATGGATTCATATCTTTCCCAAGGGTATTAGCGCTATGTGAAATGCCAACAGCCCCGTCTAGGAATTGAACTCGAACCGACGAGTCCATTTTCCACGACTCTAAACATATTAATATAGTAATACACACACAACACACACACACACACATATATATATATATATATATATAATATATATATATATATATATATACATATATGCTTTGTGAATGCATGATGACAGAATACCAAAGATTCTCATGTATAGTCAGCTTGACAGTGGTCAAAGAAACGTGGGTCGACCGTTGCTCAGGTTTATGGACAAGTTGAAAAGTAACCTCTCAGCTGCAAATATAGATTACGCTACTTTTGCGAGCACAGTACTCGATCGTAAAACGTGGAGGACTTTGTGTTGCAATGGTATCAAGAATTATGCAGCATCGGAGGTCACCAAGCTGCGTCAAGCTAGAGAAAGGACTAGAGTATTGGCTAGTGTCCCAGCAATACATTCAAATAATGCACACTCTTGTTCCATCTGTGGACTTCTTTGCAAATCATTGGCAGGGCTGAAATGTCACCTGCGATTAACACACAAGGTTAAATGAAAGAGATTGTTGGAACCTCATACGTCGAAATCGATGGGAGAGTCCATCATATTTATATATATATATATATATATATATATATATATATATATATATATATAACTGTTGTGTTCACCATCCTCTTACCCTTTATTTCCTTCTGGTGTATTTTTCTGTTAATTTATACTCATATAAAGATTTTTTCAAAATTATTCATATTTCTTTTCTTTCTCTCTTCCTTTCTTTCTTCAAAATTTTTCTTTTAAAATTCTTCTTTAAAAAATGTTTTCCTTTTTCTTTCTTTCTTTCTTTCTTAAATATTCCTCGTTTTCTTTCTTTCTAGTTTCTGTTTTTCTTTCTTTCTTTCTTTCTTTCTTCGAGATATCGTTTCTTTTACTTTTTTTCTTTTTCTGTCTTTCTTTTTTATTTAAAAATGTACTCTTTTTTCTTTCTTTCGTTCTTTCTTCAAAAAAATGTTCATTTCATTTTTTTTTTGTTTTTCCTTCTTTCATTCTTTTTTTAAAAATGTACTCCCTTTTCTTTGTTTATTTGTTATTTGTTTCTTTCATTTTTTCTTCAAAAAATCGTTCATTTTCTTTCTTTTTTCCTTTCTTACTTCCTTTCTTAAAAAAGTTCTTTTTTCTTCCTTTCATTTTCCTATCATTCTTTCTTTCTGTCTTTTTTTCTTCAAAAGTTTGTCCTTTGTGTTCTTTCTTTCTTTCTTTCTTTCTTTCTTTCTTTCTTTCAACTATTCCCCTTTTTTCATTCATTTGATAATTGTTTAATTAATTCATTCATTATTCATAACTTCCAATTCCCAGGCCATTCACCTTTAGTTTCCGTCTCGTTTTCTGACATCCAACCTCACAACCTCTTCACCCCACCCTCTCTTTCTCTTTCTCTCTTTCTTGTGCTCTCTTACTCTCTTTATCTCTCTCTCTCTCTCTCTCTCTCTCTCTTCTTTCTCTCACGCAAACACACATACACTCTCTCTCACTTTTTCTCTTAAGTTTCCGTCATATTTTCTGACGTCCAGACTAACAACCTCCCCTCTCTCTGGTTCTCATTCTCTCTTTCTCTCTCTCTCTCTCTTTGTCACTCACTCTCGCTCTCTCTCTCTCTCTCTCTCTCTCTCTCTCTTTGTCACTCACTCTCGCTCTCTCTCTCTCTCTATCTCTCTATCTATTTATCTCTCTCTCTTACACACCTCTCTCTCTCTCTCTCTCTCTCTTTCCCCCCTCTCTCTCTCTCCCTCACTTTTTTTCCTTTTAGTTTCCGTCGTATTTTCTGACGTTCAACCTCACAGCCACTCTCATCGCTCTCTCTCTCTCTCTCTCTCTTGTCCTCTCTCTCTTTCTCTCTGCATCTTGCTCCCCCCCTCTCTCTCTCTCTCTCTTGTTCCCTTACTCTCTCTCTCTCCCTTGTCCTCTCTCTCTTTCTCTCTGCCTCTTGCCCCCCTCTCTCTCTCTCTCTCTCTCTCTCTCTCTCTCTCTCTCTCTCTCTCTTCTTTCATAACCCGGTAAAACTGATTAGTTATTATTCTTTGTGGCTTCCATAACATAATAATCCAAACGTCAGATCTCGTCATCTTTGACATATTCCTAATGACCGCTAAAATGCTGAAGGGTTACAATTAGATATAATCAAATAAGCCGTTTGGTACCAGCAATATTTATTATTATTATTATTATTATTATTATTATTATTAATAGTATTATTATCATTATTATTATTTTATTATTATTATTATTATTATTATTATTATTATTTTCCTCCTTTTGAGTTTTCACACCAGTGTTAGCTGATGGTATTTCACTGGAGTCTGAGTGACAGCAAGTCTCCTCAGGTCTCAAGGACTCTTCTGAGTATTCTGGCAGATTGCAGCAGTGCAGTGTTCTGAATGGTTTCAATCCTTCCTCTGATATCCAAACTTTCCAAACCCTTTTCTAATCCTTTTGGGACCGTTCCAAGTGCACCAACTACAATTGGTATAACTTTCACTTTTATATTCCATAACTTTTTCAGTTCTCTGGCAAGGTCCAGATATTTGTCAATTTTTTCATTTTCCTTTAGCTTCACCCTGTGATCTGCTGGCACTGCAAAATCCACCAGTTGACAAGTTCTTTCTTTTTTGTTTATCAACACTAGGTCTGGTCTTCTTGCTGGGATAAGGTGATCCGTTTTTATTTCAAAGTCCCAGAGAATTTTGTGCATTTCGTTCTCAAGAACATATTCTGGTTTATGCATATACCATTTTGTTGTGTGGTCAAATTTTAATGTTTTGCATAATTCCCAGTGGATCACCTTCCCAACCCAGTCGTGTCTAGTTTTGTATTCTCGTTGTGCTATTATTATTATTATTTCACTTTTTGAGTGTTTATGATACCAGCGTTAGATTATGGTCTTTCACTGGAGTCTGAGTGACACCCAGTCACCCCATGTCTCCAGGACTCTTCTGAGTATTCTAGCCGATTTCAACAGTGCCGTTATCTGATAGATAGATGGGGTGAGCGCGTAGGATCGATAACGCTAATCTGTTTCATCCGAAAATAATGAAAAGTTATAAATAAATAAAATAAGAGGGTGAGGGGTTTAAATTATACATTTTACATATTGAAGTATTCGCAATAGCTCTTACGTAAATATACGAGTTTGTGTTAAAATGTTATGCCATTTTGTTTAGGACATTACATTATATTATATATATATAATATATATATATATATAGCTATATATCAAGACGGGTTTTGGCAGTTAAGCGTAGCCAACACGTCTCAATCAACAGCCAGTAGTGCACTGGCAGTCAGCAGATCATCTAAGAAAACACATTTCTAACTGTCTATGGTACTATGAATTGTGTACATTGTGTCATCCAAATATATCTATTCCGTCAATGTTCTTTATCTATCCTGTTTTATCTGTAATAAGCTGCTGCAACTGTTGAAATAAGCACGTATATACTCTGTATATCTAAAATGAGATATTTAAAAGACAGAGAAAACTAGAGGTGAATGAGTAAAACTGTTTATAAATTTGAATTCAGCACACCCAAATTAGTAAAAGGACCTATTCAATTCTTGTCAAGGTGGATGAGCAGTTCATGACATGCAATACTCCACTTTGGCCTATCTTGGCTAGACGGCGATCGGAGAGGCCCCTCCGATCAATCGTGGTGGTACGTCAAGCCCTAGCACATATATGATTGCACTACCTGCCCTTATGGCAAGCCCCAACCCTTTTTATCATATGGTGGCTGCGGCACATGTCCTGGGAATGACGTTAACTCTATCTGATGGTGAGGTTCCAGTTTTAGAGGTTTGGGGAATGTGGAGCACCCCTTCATCACCATTGCTCCCTCGTCCACTCTAACCGGGTGGTAGTACCTGTTAGGGTCCCATCTATGGGTTAAAAAGAAAAATGTATTTATAAAAAATTGTATTATCCATTAAGAATTGATTTATTTCAAACTTTATCGCATTAAATGACCTACTGAGGTGATATGCCGTAAAACAAACAATTCAAACAACCCAAACCAAACATTCTTGCCTCAGACAAAAAATATTCTTGTAAACCAGTGTAATTTGGTAGCAGAATATATTTTTTTAATTCAGGATTTTAATGGCCTCCACATTCACCTGTTTGTCTGATCTTTTGTGAGGTTATTTAAAGACGTGTGCATATTGAATAAGCTTAGACATTCTATAGCTCAGAATAATATACGTAAATAATATGATATCTTATTATAATGGAGATTGTGTATTTCTTCTGTCTGTCTGTTGCTTGTATGTATGTATGTTTGTCTGTTTTTTGTTTTTGTTTTACGGCATATCAACCTCAGGAAGGAGAATTTAATGCCGATAAAGATTCGAAGTAAATTCATTCTTAACGGAACTCAATTTTTCTATAAATACTTTACTATTTAACCCATAGATGGAACCCTAACAGGTGCTACTCTCCGGGTCAAAGTGGAACAGGGAGCAATGGTGATCAGGAGCGCTCCATATTCCCCAAACCCCAGAAACTGGAACCTCACCATTAGATAGAGTTTACGGTCATTCCCAGGACATGAAGACCCTCACCACCACCCTGTAGCACCCATATGATAAAAAGGGTTGTAGTTTTGTGATAAGGGCAATAAGTTGGGACATTCATATAGGTGCTAGGGCTTGATATGACCAGCCAATTGATTGAAGAGAGGCTCTCCGAACGCCCGGCTAGTCTAAGTAAGAGTCTAAGTCGAGTGTTCATATATGAACAGCTGCCACCAGATTCCATCATTAAGCATCATTAAGCATCAATAAGCCACCACGGCCAACAGGTGGCCCCATTGACTGTTTTACTGTTAGTTAGTAACACGAAAATTATACTAAATTAGTCTTTACTTGTAGGATTGAATCATGTTTGAAAGAAATTCTATTTTACTTGGTTCTAATTCGTAGTAATTTGCAATTTAGTAAAAAACGACCAATCTCTTACTTTAGGTATTTGTCCATCTTTTTTTTCTCCTTCAGCTTCACCTGTTATCTGCGGAACTGCAAAATCCACAAGTTGACAATTCTTTCTTTTTTGTTAATCAATACTAGGTCTGATGTTCTATTATATTATTATTATTATTATTATTATTATTATATTTATTATATTATTATTACTATAAAGCTGAGTTAAATCAATTTTTGCTTCTTCCTAAAGACTTTTTTTATTGTTTTGTTTAATGAACGAAAATTATACTAAATTATTCCTCACTTTTAGGATTGAATTAATTTGAAAAAAATTCTGTTTTAATTGGTTCAATTAGTCGTAATTTGCAATTAAGTCAAAAACTTTCATTCTTCTCTTTTTTCTTCTTTTTCTTTTTTATTTTTTTCAATCCATCCTTCTTTTCTTTCTCATTCATCTCTTTTTCTTCTTTTTGTTTTATTATTTTTTTCATTCTGACCAATCTCTTATTTTACTTGTGTCTATCTCTTTCTTCCCTCTATTTATCTCTCGAACTACCTCCTCGTTTATAATGTTAGTTCTTCTGGAGAGTAGAGTAGAGTGAGAGGAGAAGAGAGAGAGAAGAGAGAGAGAGAGAGAGAGAGACGGAAATTTGAATGTATTTCTATGTAATTTTACAACCAGCAACCCGTAGCTTAAATGGGTTAACATTTCCTTTCTCAGAAAGCTAACAACATGATTTTAATGTTTCGTCAGGTCGGATTTTTAAAAAGAAAAATCTTTAATTCGCTTTGCACTAATCTCAATTATCTACACAAAGCTTAATGGTGACCAAACGGGTACGATTTTGTCTAGTATATATATATATATATATATATATATATATATATATATATAATATATATTATATTTATAAAGTTTCAAAGATCAATGTTCATTATAAACAGCGACCAGGTTTCAATGCCAGGGCAATCATCAGGCTGTTGAGCAAGATCCCATGGTGTTTGTTGAAGTTCTTTACTCACATTCACATTGTTCGACTTTCGATTTCTATTCATCTCACCACCACGACGATTTGACTATTCAATTTTTAACAGAGGTTTGTTGCAAGATGATAAACGTTGTAAATTAAGGACACGAGCATTACATATATAGATTATTTAAAACAAATGAAATTGAAATAAAATTAAAAAAAGAAAAAAAAGCCTAAAGCATGAGCCTGAATATTTTAAGTAGACAGAAACCTTAAATGCAGCGTCAATATCAAACAATGTTTTCACACCGGGTAAAGATGAGTAAAAAACTTCAACAAACACCATGGGATCTTGCTCAACAGCCCTGATGATTGCCCTTAGCATGAAACCTGGGTCGCTGTTTAATGAATTGATCTGTGAAAACTTATAAAAATAAATAATATTAGCTCTCACCAATTTGTGATTGAGCACGGTATTTTCTTGTTTCATCAAAACAAATGTGTTTTACATATACCATATATATATATATACTATAATAATATCATTGGTCTGGTTGAAGCACCTGATATAGTCACATTAACTGGACATGGCCCATTTCAAAATCACGGCGCCCAACTGATTTGGCCCCTGATAACTCTTTCTAAATATAGAAATAAATGCTGTGCGAACAGAAGGGAAGAAATCAAGTGAGAGGGGGGTTGGCCGGGTTGGCCGGGGCAGATCCAGCATGGCACTCGACATTTGCTTTGCGTAGCGGTTTTAGCATCTTAATGATGCACCGATCAAAGTTGGTGGTTAATGAACACTGCTCCACGGGCCATAGACGCCATCTTGGATTGGACTGTCAATCACTGGTCGGTAGGGTCAAGTGTGAGGACCAGGGACGGGCATGGCAATATGTTGGACGTACACTTAAGTTACATATATATATATATATATATGTGTGTGTGTGTGTGTGTGTGAGTTTTGTTGTGTGTGTGTGTGTGAGGGAGTGTGCATATATATATATAGAGAGAGAGACATATATATATGCAATATATTATATTATATATGTGCGTGTGTAATATTTATATATATATATGTAATATATTATATGTATGTGTGATATATTATATAATATATATATACACACACACACCCACACACACACATATATTATAATATATATGTGTGTGTGTGTGTGTGTGTGTGTGTGTGTGTGTGTGAACGTAAACAAATATGGCTATTTTCAGCCAACAATATTTGGGAGAATATGTGCTCAATTGAAGTCAAACCTAATTTTTTTGAAAGTCAATCCATCAATGATTAATTAGGCGGGATTTAACTACTTAAATGTAAGGCTAAACAAATCGAGAAAAATCAACCTCTGAATCGCTGAAATGTACATACAGAGATTCAAAAAAATAAGGTTTGACTTCAATTGAGCACATATTCTCCCATATATATATATATATATATATAATATATATATATATTATAGGGAGAGAGAGAGAGAGGGGGAGAACGGGGGATTTTCCGTAAATATATTTCAAATGTATAAATAAGACCTGATGCTGCTGATGCCTTATTATTTGCATGACAAATACCATCTCACTCTTCAGTTGCAGAGAGACAGAGAGAGAGACAGAGAGACAGACAGAGGCAGAGACTGAAAACATCAAAACGATTTTGAGCATGAACGCTGCCAACACACACACACACACAGAGAGAGAGAGAGAGAGAGAGAGAGAACCTATATATATATATATATATTATATATATATATATATATATATATAATACGGAAAATTCTCTCTCTCTCTCTCTCTCTCTCTCTATATATATATATATATATATATATATAATATTATATATATATATATGTAGAAAGTTTTGTAGAAAAAACAAAGACGTTATAAGTTTTGCTGACAGAAATCTGTTTCGACATTATGAATATGTCTTTTTCAAAGCAACATTGTAAGCGGAAAAACGAAATGAATATATCAGTAATTACAAGGCACAGAACGCTCTCGATCAGTACCGGAATTTTCAAAAAATCTTGTTGTTTTTTCAACAAAACTTTCTACACATATTGTCGGATTCAATATCCATTTTTACCTTTCACATATATATATATTTATATACACATATATATAAGAATTGAGAAGAATGTAACTGCATATAAAAAAATTTAAAATGTTATAATATGAACATTTACTTTTCAAGCACACACACACACACACACACACACACACACACACACACACACACACATCTATCTATCTATAGCTGAGATAAACACTTTTCATTTCCTAAAGGCTTTTTTTTCTGTTTAGGTTACTGATACAAAACCTATACTAAGATATTCCTTGGTTTTAGGACTATTTAATGTTTGAAAAACATTCCACTTTAATTGGTTTTAATTAGTCGTAATTAGCAATTAAGTCAAAAACTGACCCGTCCCTCACTGTCATTCTGCATGTTACCCTCACCCTCTCTACACTTGATTACCTCCTCCCTCTATGATGATAGTCTCTCTATGTGAGTGAGAGTGAAAACGGAGAGTTATTGTGTTAGAGACATTTAACTATGTTAAAATTAATATGGGGTGAGCAGGTACTGTCGTAATCACCGTGGACAAGTAGTGGACTCACCTGACCAACAAAGCCTCCTCTCCAGTCGGCATAAAAATGATATTTTTGCTGTGACGTCGGAGAAGTGGGTGTAGATTGTAACGCAGTACTTCTAGGTAGCGAAATCGGTCTTGTTCGGGCTAACTTTTTTGTTTTGTTTTGTAAAAGAGTGTGTAGCTCGTTACTACTGTGTAGTGGAATCTGAGTTGATCGGGCTAAAATTTATTTTGCGGGAAGAGTTTTTAACTCATAACTCCACTGTAGTTAAATGTTGTGTTTAGCTCTGTTGTGCGAGCCAACGTTTTGTTTTCTTTTTTTCTTTTCCCTTAAAAACGCTATGCTGTATTTACTGAAAATCTGACCATGCTACCTAACTCCCTAGCTGTTTAAAGGCGTTGTAGTACTAGCACGGCGATTGGTGTCTTTCTCAACAGTGCCCCGTACATAATAATCCATGGGGTTAAAATCTAGGGAGTTCACGGCGGGTGGGGAGTTGTAAACATTGGGTAGTTGTAAAAATTCGCCAACAACTATTTTTGACTTTTCCCGAATCCTGCTGCCATACATCTGGCATAATTTACATTTTCTGTTAAAAAGGCCTAACCATTAAAATATAATACTCTGTATATAAGAATTTAGAGAAATATCACAATATTTCAACTATAGAATACTGTAGAATAAAACGGGTTATAACTAATGACCCTGGATCTTCAGGTGAGCGTGTATCCACATATCTTAAGTCCGGACCTCAGGTGTCTGGCTACAACCCCTTGAAACCAATCAATGGCTTTATTATCAGTCGTTTATTGTACAAGATGTTAAATTTGTGCATTTGGTGCACTACAAATCTCTGGTGACAAAACAACTAATCCTAGCACCTCTATGATTATTCAAACCCCATTGCCCTCAAAGCAAGCGCTAACCTTTTATTTTATCAAATATATGTTGGAAGGCAGTGACTGAGAGTCTTAATGTCCTGGGTATGACGTTAAACTCTGACCGAAACACGCGTGAGTAAAATTGATTAAAACATCCTTTTTATCCATTCTATACTTTCTTTCCTTTATTTCTTTTTTCAACATATAAGTTCGGTTCGTTATCTGATTGTGAACTTTTAGTTCTGGAGTGCTAGGGAATGAGGAATACCCCTTCATCACTACTCTCAGGTCCATTGACCCGAAGTGGTAGTACATGTTAGACCTCCATCTATAGGTAAAATAGAACAAATTGAGTTTAAAATGTGTTTGAAATGTTTTATTCATGACGAATGAATAAAACAAAAGTTCTTCGGCATAAAATGACCCAAATGGGTTTACATACCGTGTTATCCAGGGCTTGACTACAGTGTTTAGCAACTCCACGTAGGCATTTGAGGAGCCTCCAACATTCTGTATATTTTCGAGGAATTCTGCAGCACGAACGCAATCAGATTGTCTATTATGTTGCTTTTCTTCTGGCCACTGACTCGTAGTCTCCATTGCAATTCTCCAGTTCATGCCTGACTGTTTTTATAATGTTCAGGGAGCATTGGGCAGCAACCACAATCTCCTATTTTGATGACCACCGCAGATCATCATGAAACAAGTTATTCTCTTCCATGATTCAAGTGGGTTCCAATCATCCATTCTATCTGTCATCACGTATATGAATGAAGAGGTCCAAGCCTTTAAATGATGCGTAGTGTGCGTCAATACCTCCAACCTACGGAGAAAAACATCCAAATATAAATGTAAAATTATTCCGAACACCCTGTATATATATTTAAATATGGAATCTGTGATGGAGAACGAGTACCACCGTAACATTTGGAAAAAGAGCGAGAGTGTCTTGCCTGCCGGAGTCGAACACTGCGCCCTCCGGAATGCTAAGAAATGAGATTTAGGCGCTGGATGGACACGAGGTGCAATTCAGGTGCCCGGATGTTGGGGCCTACACGCGTGCATCCGAATGCACGAGAATTGTGCACGGGCCGGGGGTTCGACTGATGTGCCCGGATGATAAGGGAAACGGCAGTATAAGTAGAAGTGGGTTGACGGCAGTAAGAGTGTTGCGACTTCAGCTGCTGGTAGATGACGAGTGTTGTAGTCTGCGAATAAGGCGTTTGACTCGCTTCTTTTTGCCCCCCCCCCTTCAACAAAGAACATTTACTTGAAACCCCATAATTGTGCAAAGAAACCAAACCAATCTTAAACAGTTGGGAGATCGAAAGACTGATCATAAGCAGAACAAACAAATATTTATCCCCCCCTCTATTTTTTTCCTTCTATAGAATCCGTGTTAAATCCATGAATTATTCGTACCGGCATCCTCATCTTGGCTATTGGAGCAATACATCTTTTTTACGAAAATCAGGTATTCAATTAATCCTTCCTAGAGCAGCTGGTGGCAAACAGTGTGAGAACTTCACGCCTCTTGAGGCAGCGATGAAGTATTGGGATGAATATATGGAATGATATGCCATTTCTTTCTTGGTTGTGCCAAGATCTTTTCAGTACTCCCATGTCTGTGTACATTTATATATTTTTATGATATACTATACAATTAAAACATGCTTGTTACCATTGGTTTCAAAGCAGTGTATTAGCCGCTTATTAACACTACCCCGACCAATTGGAAGAGAGGATTTTTTATTGGTCGTGCATAAAACCCGTTCGCATGTGATAATGCACTAACTCTGTATAAAACGGTATTTTTTATTTGACAAATAAACCAGCCCGAATGCCACGATCCATTTACGGCCCGAGGCGTAAATGTCATTATAAACTAAAAAAGAAAAATACGAAATGCTTTTTCGTAGAATTATAAGGGTAAAGGTGCAAATCACTGCAACACTGAGGGAAGAAGTGTGTTGGTCGCATTCATTGTCTGAAGATCACGTAGGTGAGAAACTGTCAGTAACCAGTTACCGTTGACTCCGTGTCCACGCTACATTAACTTAGATATAAATGTTATATCCATGATGATGGATATATCCTGTGTATAAGCGTAGCTTAGATGCGTCAAATTGAAGGCTAAATACCTTCTACCTTCGCTGCCTTAGACGTGTACTGGGCATCACCTGGAGGGACAGGATCATTAACACAGCAGTCCTAGAGAGAGCTCAACTCCCCAGCCTGTACTCTCTACTGAGACAACGTCGTCTCCGATGGTTGGGTCATGTACGTCGGATGGATGATGGACGAATCCCGAAAGACATCCTGTATGGAGAGCTAACATCTGGTAAAAGACAGATTGGTCGCCCCCTACTGCGATTCAAGGATGTCTGCAAAAAGGATCTCAGGTGCTTTGGCATTGTCCCTTCCAGCTGGGGAAAATTTGGCTCAAGACCGCCCTCGGTGGCTGCAGAATCTCCAATAGAGGACTGTACATGTCAGAAGTCACCCTGATACAACATCATGAAGCTAAGAGGCCTAGAAAAAAGCAACGGCAAAAAGCATCGGAACATCATCATCTACAGGGACAACCTACAAATGCAAAATCTGTGGTCGAGAATGTTTCTCAAACATAGGACTTCATAGTCACAGGAGGCGCTGC
>CM042180.1:47118156-47148156 GCA_023376005.1 Doryteuthis pealeii | reverse complement strand
GACTCGCTCTCAGTCCTACTATCATTAAGAAATAAAAAAAAACTGGAAGACCCTTTCATCATTAAACTCCTGAATAGATTAGACCCAATGTCTAACTCTAAGGAGATTATTATATGCTGGATCCCAAGTCATACAGGAGTGAGGGGGAATGAAAGAGCTGACTCTGCAGCTAAATCGGCTCTAGATTTAATCCCTGACAAGTTCCAGATACCATATACTGACTTGAAACCTAAAATTAATAGATTCCTTCATACAAAATGGCAGCAACACTGGAATAACTGTATCCACAATAAACTCTTCCTAATCAAACCGACTTTGGGAGGCTGCAGACCAACTTTAAGGAAGTCTAGAATGGAACAAGCCATTATGTCCCGATTATGCATTGGTCATACAAAACTAACACACTCTTATATACTCAAACAAGAACAACAGCCACAATGTGAAACATGTCAAACACCCCTGACAGTTAAACACTTATTGATGGAATGCAGATTTTTGCTCCCATCAGAAACCATTATTTTAAAGCAAACAATATGAAGGATCTGTTTGAAAATGTTAACATTGGGGATATTTTCTCCTTTTTAAGGAAATAAAATTATCCCATAGAATATAGACATGAAACAAATCAATGCCATACAAATATTCCCAATAATGCTAACACATTGTTAAAATCAATTACTAAAAGTATATATATGAATACACAATATGTAAACACCCCAACCGCTAGGCATGATATAACCCTGGACGGGTTGATATGCCGTTAAAATCAATAAACCAAAACCAAACCATCAAAAGACATGTAGAAGATTGCATATGGGAGATATAACCACAGATATCTTTCCTAACAGAAGAAATAGACTCTTAAATATGAGGTCACTACTCTCATAATATATACCTAGAAAAACTCGCGTATACAACTCTCAAACAAACACACATACATAGCATAGCAATAGCATAATCTTTACAGATCATTACCGTCCCTCACAATCCTATAACCCCACCACCAGAACCTTTCCTCTCATGAGCCCTCAGTATAGATACATACATAGCATAGCAAAAGCATAATCGTTAGAGATCATTGCCGTCCCTCACAATCCTTTAACTCCACCACCAGAACCTTTCCTCTCATGAGCCCTCAAATGACTCCTCAAACCGGCTGCAGATCCACAAAGTTTGATGCAAATATGACATAGGAAGGACGTCTTTCCCGTTGTATCAGATGGATTAGATGATAAACTTTTATGCTTATGCACCACCATAAATCAGAAGCTGACTTACAGACTTTGTTACAGATTGCACAAGACACATTGCTTGTTCAACGCACACACAAACATACATACATACATACATACATACAAATAAACAAAAGCCCTGATGAAGATCTACTAAAACAGATTGAAACACTGCAGCGTTGGCAAAATAAAGATCACTCATTTTATGAACTAGTGCTTTTTCAAATGTTTCACTCTATTACATACTGTCGGATTCACTTCCATTTCTCTCTTTACACACACACACACACACACACACACACACACATATATATATATATATATATATATATATATATATATATATATAAATCCCTTCACGTTACTCCAATCTCTACAACAACATCCCAGGAGAGAAATTGGGACCGAAATTCATGAGGTAAAGATACCATATGGCTGATACATATATATATATATATATATATATATATATATATATACCAACCCTCCACACGACCCAGATGCGACACAGAGTTTTTCTTCTCCTAGACTGGTTATCTAGCCATGGTTAAAGAGCCAGTCTGCCCTACTATTTTCCCATAGCTGGATGGAGAATTGGATTCATACCTTTCCCAAAGGCATTTGCGCCATGTGAATTGCAAACGGCTTCGTCCAGGAATTGAACTCGGGTCGACGAGTCCATTTCCTACGACTCGAATCATTACACCACGCCCCTCCGAAAAATGGACGAATATAAGAGACGAAAGTCAAACTTGAAATAAACGAAGAGGCTGTCACCCCCCCCCCCCGCCCCCGATGGGACTGAGGTAAAAAGTTACATTGTTCCGAAAACGACCAGACGCTCACGGGTTACGCTTAGCCGAAAAAGGAATCGATAAAAATCGATCATTGTTCAATCAAAATCATTCGATTTTATTCACCCGAAGCTTCGAATTTACTCAATTCCAAACGAAACCTAATGTTATATACCAAAATGCATTTTTCTTGTACAATCGAGGGGTCGACTGGAAAGTTCATAGTCGTACCAAGATACTCACAAGGAATGTGACCAAATTTTATTTCGTTCATCCGAAGCTTCGAATTTATTCATTTCTAAACAAAACACAATGTAATATACAACGTTACATACATAGAAAGAGGTAGTTTAGCTCAGTCAGTAGAGCGTGTGCCTACGAACCACAAGCATCCTGGTTCGCTACCGGAATGTGACCAAATGTTATTTCGTTCATCCGAAGCTTCGAATTTACACATTTTTAAACGAAACCTAATGCAATATAAGTTCGTAGGCTTACCAAGATACCTTCAAGAAATTTGACCAAATTATATTTTATAAACTAGAATCTTCAAATTTACTCATTTCTAAACGAAACCTAATGTAATATACTCTTAATGTTGGTAACCAAATTCTATCTTACAGACCCGAATCTTGGAATGTACCCATTTCTAAACGAAACTGGATGTAATATACAACATTATATACCTAAACACATGTTTCTTGTACGATCGTTCAGCTGAAAAGTTCATAGGCTTACCAAGATACTCTCAAGAAAGGTGACAAATTCCTCTTTTATTCACTCAAAGCTTCGAATTTACACATTTCTAAACGAAACCTAATGCAATACACGTTATATAACTAAATGCGCTCTTCTACAATCTAGGGTTCGGCTGAAAAGTTCCCAGACTTACTAAGATACTCTCAAGGAATATGACCAAATTCTATATTATTCACCCGAGGCTTCAAATTTACTCATTTCTAAAGAAAATCTAATGCAATATTCAACGTTACATACCTAAATGCACTCCACTTGTAGAATCATGGGTTTGAATGAAAAGTTCAAAGGTTTACTAAGATACTCTTAAGGAATGAGACCCAAATTCTTTTTTATAGACTCGAAATTTCGAATACATTAATTTCTAAAAGAAACTTAATGTAATACAGAACGTTACATAACTAAATACACTTTTCAGATACAATCGATAGTTCGACTGAAAAGTTCCTAGACGTACCAAGATACTCACAAGGAAGGTGACCAAATTCTATTTTATAGACACGGAGCTTCGAATTTACATATTTCTTAACGAAAATTTATGCAATACACAACGTTAAATACCGAAATGCACTTTTCTACAACCGAGGGTTTGGATGAAAAGTTCATAGGCTTACCAAGATACTCACAAGGAATGTGACCAAATTTCTATTTTATAGACCCGAAGCTTCGAATTTATTCATTTCTAAACAAAATAATGTAATATACAACGTTACATACCTAAAAAGGGGTGGTTTAGCTCAGTCGGTAGAGCGTGGGCTTACGAACCACAATCTTCCTGGTTCGCTACCGGAATGTGACCAAATTTTATTTCATTCATCCGAAGCTTCGAATTTACACATTTTTAAACGAAACCTAATGCAATATATAACGTTATATACCTAAATACTCTCTTATTGTACAATAGAAGGTTTGACTGAAAAGTTCGTAGGCTTACCAAGATACTTTCAAGAAATTTGACCAAATTCTAATTTATTCACTCGATGTTTTAAATTTACTCAATTCTAAACGAAGCCTAATGTGATATGCAACGTTATATACCAAAACTCATTTTTCTTGTACAATCGAGGTTTCGACTGAAAGGTTCATAGTATTACCAAGATACTCACAAGGAAGGTGACCAAAATTTATTTCGTTCATCCGAAGCTTCGAATTTACTCATTTTTAGACGAAACCTAATGTAATATATGACGTTATATACCTAAATACTCTCTATATAGTATATATATATATATATATATATATAATAGAAGGTTTGGTTGAAAAGTTCGTAGGCTTACCAAGATACTTTCAAGAAATTTGACCAAATTCTATTTTATTAACTCGATGCTTCAAATGGTAGAGCGTTCAGCTAGAAACCACAAGGTTCCTAGTTCGATACCGGCCCTCACCAACTCAGCGTATGAATAGCACAGCGATCTGTGCGGTAAAGTAAGGAGCTGATGGTAGGTGTAGCGCTCCACCTCAGATGCAAAAACAATCTCCTTGGTCTAGCGCTAGTGAAAAGGTGATAACCTTCATCGCTGATTGGCTGATACCGACATTAGGCCACCCCGACGACTTTACCTTTTTTACTTTTATATACCTAAATGCACTTTTTGTGTACAATCCAGTGTTCGACTGAAAAGTTCATCGGCTTACCAAGATACTCTCAAGGAAGGTGACCACATTCTATTTTATTCACTCAAAGCTTCGAATTTACATATTTCTAAACGGAACCTAATGCAATACACGTTATATAACTAAATGTACTCTTCTACAATCTAGGGTTCGGCTGAAAAGTTCCCAGGCTTACTGAGATACTCTCAAGGAATATGACTAAATTCTATATTATTCACCCGAGGCTTCAAATTTACTCATTTCTAATGCAATACTCAACGTTACATACCTGAATGCACTCCTCTTGTAGAATCAAGGGTCCGAATGAAAAGTTCAAAGGCCTACTAAAAAATCTTAAGGAATGAGACCCAAATTCTTTTTTTTATAGACTCGAAATTTCGAATACATTAATTGCTAAAAGAAACCTATTGTAATAAACAACGTTAAATACCTCACTACACTTTTCTTATACAATCGATAGTTCGACTGAAAAGTTCATAGGCTTACCAAGATACTCACAAGGAAGTTGACCAAATTCTATTTTATAGACACCAAGCTTCGAATTCACATATTTCCAAATGAAACCTAATGCAATATGCAACATTACTTACCTAAATTTACTCTTCTTGTAAAATTAAGAGTTTGGCTGAAAAGTTCATAGTCTTACCAAGATACTCTCAAGCAGTGTGACCAAATTCTATTTCATTGAAGTGAAGATTCGATTTTACTCATTTGTAAACGAAATCTAACCTAAAAAAACTATGTTTCGTACATAAATGCAATCTACTTGTGCAATCCAGGGTTCGGATGAAAAGTTCATAGGCTTACCAAGATACTCTCAAGGAAGTTGACCAAATTCTATCTTATTAATTTGAAGTTTCGAATTTACTCAGTTCTGAACGAAAACTAATGCAATACACAACATTAAATACCTAACTACACTTTTCTTATACAATCGATAGTTCGACTGAAAAGTTCATAGACGTACCAATATACTCACAAGGAATGTGACCAAATTCTATTTTATAGACACGGAGCTTCGAATTCACATATTTCTAAATGAAACCTAATGCAATACACAACATTACATACCTAAATTTACTCTTATTGTAAAATTAAAAGTTCGGCTGAAAAGTTCATGGGCGTACCAAGACACTCTCAAGGAATGTAAGCAAATTCTTTTTTATTCACCCAAAGCTTTGAATTTACTCATTTTTAAACGAAATCTAATGCAATATATAACGTTAAATACCTAAATGCTCTCTTCTTGTACAATAGAAGGTTTGGCTGAAAAGTTCATAGGCTTACTAAGATACTCTCAAGGAAGGTGACCAGATTTTATTTCATTCACCCGAAGCTTCGAATTTGCTCATTTCATTACTAAATGAAACCTAATGCAATACACAACATTATATACCTAAATACACACCTCTTGTATAATGGAGGGTTCGGTTGAAAGGTTCCTAGGAGGTACCAAGATACTCTCAAGCAATGACCAAAGTCTATTTATACACCTGAAGCTTGGAATTTTCTTAAAGCTAAATGAAAACGAATACAATATACAACGTTTCATGCCTGAATGCAATCTTCTTGTACAATAGAAGGTTTGGCCCAAAAGTTCATAGGCTTACCAATGTAAAATATTGGGATGTAGAAGGACAAAAATGTTTAGTTATACGTTATGTAATAGTAGAAAGTTACTTAACATATTGGGATGGCGTATGAAAGGCTACCTGTTAGTTTCTTATTGGTCAGCAAAAGGTGAGTAGAATAGTGAGATTTTAAGAAAATGCATAGTTTTCCTTCTCCTAGACTGGTTACCAAGTCAAATGTAAAGAGCCCAGTCTACCCTAACCATAGCTAGAGAGAGTGAGTAGATAGATGCATACCTTTCCCAAGAGTATTAGCGCTATATGAAATGCAAACAGCCTTGTCCAGGATTTGAACTCGGGTCGACGAGTCTATTTCCTACGACTCTATCCATTACACCACAAGCCTCTACTAACGTGGTCTACGTGCCGCAATCTAGCACGTACCAAAATACAGCAAAACTTTTGACTCCCCTCACCCACTATTTTTTTAAAAAGTTACAAATATGAGAGCAGGCTTCTCAAACTTTTTTACTTACTGCACCTTTTATAATTTAATTTGAATTCTGTTCCTGTCCAAATAAATTAATTGAATATTAAATTACAAAATATAACAAATTTGCCAATATTTTGATAAAATCTAGACGGGAAAGAACCGATAAGCTATAAATTCAAACACACTTTAACACTTTGCCTACTTTAAGAAGCTCACAGCGGCTCTTCTACTACTGTGATCTTACCGGTAGTCAGCGGCTCTGGCAATAGTTTACACTAAAAAAATCACTATGTAAACACACCAATAGGAGTTTAAGTTTGTTTGATTTTTGTTGAACGGTATATCAACCTCTGTGGGTTATTTAATGCCTGAAAGGTTTGTGTAGAATGTTTTTCATTTGGGTTTCAGTCTTTAGAATAACGGTGTTATGGTGGTATTCGGTTATGTTTGGTTGGATCTTGTTGAAAACATTGCTTTTTTTAGAAAATTTAAAATGTCTTCTAGGTTTATATTTTTTAAGATGTCTTTTAAGTTTTTTTCTTTGTTAATATTTGATGCGGCTTTGTATATAACTGTTGCAGGTTAGGAAGATGTGTTTAATAGTGAGCAGCACCTTGCTCGTTGAGCGTGCTCGGTTTTTAAAAGGTGAGAATGGTTGATGTGGGTATGCCCAATACGCAGTCTGGATAGAATTACTTCTCTTTTCTGTTTTTTTGTTTTCTGTGGTCAGCCGGCCACTCACCAAAAACACCTTGTATCTCATGGAGCTTATTATGAATTCGATCATCCCATGACCCCCAAAATTTATTTGAATAGAATAAGATTAGAATTAAATAAATAGTGTACTCTGAAATATCCCATCATACAGGTAAAAAATAGCAAGAGACGTTGGTAGAGTCGTGGGAGAAATTTGGTAGGCAAAGCGGTGTAGCTCAGTCGATAGAGTGTTCGGCCAGGAATCACAAATTCTTGGTTTCGATACCGACCCTCGCCAACTCAGCGTATGAGTAGCACAGGGATCCGTGCGGTAAAATGAGCTGACGGTAGGTGTGGCGCTCCACCTCAGACGTCAAAACAATCTCCTTGGTCTAGCGCTAGTGAAAATGGGACTGACTCCCTCGCTGTCTTAATGATACCGACTTTAGACCGCCCGACAACTTACTTGTGTGACACACTGACAAGCTTGGATTTACCGATTTAATTGAACGTTATTGTTTTAATATTTTTTTTTCTTCAATCATTGTTAACAAACCGATGATTAGTTCATGATAATTGAGCAGAAGGATTCAGATTACGATAATAACAGGAGTTTAGTATTATCTGCGTTATTCGGACTATTGTCCCCATCTTCATCGTTATTTGTACAACGTTTCGGCTGATATACCCTCCGGCCTTCTTCGGGTATTTCTTGTCGGACTCGGGAACCTTCTCGGACTCAGGAACCTTCTTTTCGAATTCGGGAACTTTCTTGTCGTATTCGGGAGCCATCACGGAACTTTGAACCTAACCCTTTATTTATTCCACGGGGGTATCCTGTTCTCATTCCGCTAACCATAGAAGAAGGCTGGAGGGTATATCGACCGAAACGTTGTACAAATAACAATGAAGATGAGGACAATAGTCCGAATAACGCAGATACTAATCTTCAAGCCTCATCTGAAACATTCAGAGAAATAGTAACATGAGTTTATTTGAATAGTATGAGTTCTGGGGTGAATAGTGAACTTTGAAATATCCCATCATACAGGTAAAAAAAATACCAAGAAAATTTGGTTCAGACGTGAGGGAAAACAAATAGGCAAAGTGTTAACCATGGGCAAGCTGGGATTCACTTACTTAATGGAACCTTATTTTTAAAATATTTTTTCTCTCCCATGATTGCTAACAAAGTGATGGTTATTTCTTTATAATTGAGCTGAAAGACTCAGATTACAATAAGAATAGGACTTTATTTGAATAGGAGTTAGTAAATATATATTTATCAACAAATATTCCAAGAAAATTCGGCACAGCTGTGAAGCAAATCTGGTAGGCCAAGAGTTGAGCTGTTCGTAACGGGTCACCCATCATACCCAAGCAAAGTACAAAAACTGATGGTTAGTTACTAGCACTTACTTCGAGGTCAAACTGCGATCTTTGTCTCAGGTAATACTGCATTTATTCTTGCTTGATGAATGTCTTGCTTGATGAATGTCTTGGCAAAAAGACTGACCAAGAAGAAGGAATACATCAAAGACGAACAGCCAACAAGAATCTAGAAATAGAATTCAACATGGAGAGAAAGAATAGAAACGACTAGAGATCACCGAATGGCCAAAGAAGTAAGTAATGCAAAATGCATATGCATCTCTCTGTCTACCTGTGTCTATATCTCTCCTGTCTTCAGTAAAAGAACACTTGTGTATGTACCCAACATGGGTATATGTGTATGAGTATGTAACAATTATAACTGAGCAGAATGATTCATACAACAATAATAATATGGCTTTATTTGAATAGAATAAGTTCTGAGTGTTGAAAGTTTTTGGTATATAAGACATGGGGCAAATGGTCACTCCTAAATATAGACTCGTCGACTACAACGTGACCCGAGAAAGATTCCTATTGTCCAATCACAGGCACTGCTGCTGCTGCTGTTGCTGTATTAATAGAGGTCTGATTCTTAACCTTGGCTCATTGCTATTTGGATCATCTTGGACGTCGGACTTACAAAGAATACTATCACACCAGATTCTTATTGGCTTGATTACTTACTTACTACATCTGGAACTAAGGATGCCGACCAGATAATTAACACTGAGAAGAACATATAGTGAATTTTGAAATATCCTATCATTCAGGTAAAAAAATACCAAGAAAATTTTGTTTGGTAGGCAAAGAGTTAAGAATCGTTACTTTTATGACATTCGGACCCCTTGGGATTTACCTACATAATTGAACCTTATTATTTCATTATTTTCTCTCTCTCTCTCTCTCTCTCTCTCTCTCTCTCTCTCTCTCTCTCTCTATCTATCTATCAGAGAGAGGGGAGAGAGATAGACATAGGTAGACAGAGAGATGCATATGCATTTTGCATTACTTACTTCTTTGGCCATTTGGTGATCTCTAGTCGTTTCTATTCTTTCTCTCGATGTTGAATTTTATTTCTAGATTCTTGTTGGCTGTTCGTCTTTGATGTATTCCTTCTTCTTGGTCAGTCTTTTTGCCAAGACATTCATCAAGCAAGAACACCATATTATTTCTTTAAACTTTTATTGCTTAAACATCTTCTTTTAACTAACACAACACGCGTGTGCATTTGATCTATCTATCTCTCATTCTATCTCTATCTCTATCTTTCTCTCTATCTCTATCTCTATCTATCTTTCTCTATCTATCTCTCTATCTATCTATCTCTCTATCTATCTTTCTCTATCTTTCTCTCTATATTCTCTATGTAGATATTGCTGAAATTGTCCTGTGTATGTATTAATCTACCGCTACAGTGTGGGTGAGACAACTCCAATGGGGTTCCCTGTAGTCCATGGGTGGCAGCCTGTAATGCTTAAGGACTGAGCAGTCCATGACATACAACACTAAACGGGCGGTCAGAGAGGTGTTCTATCTATGCGTTAAATAGATAAAAAATGAGTTTTAAAAATGTGTTTAAAAAGAAATAAGTTATGGTTATTTCATTATAATTGAGCAGAAGGACTTAGATTAGACCTGTATCTAACCCGGAACCTTGTGATTCCATGGCGCGAACTCTACCGACGGAGCTAAAATATATCAGACTTGTTATTCCCGTGTATAATACAAGGATGAGTTAAAACTTTTGCAATATTTGCGTTTAGAATGCAACGCGTCTGGTGGAATTATTAGGGATAATTCATTGCGGATTAGTTGCGGACAATGAAAGAAACAATGCCAATCAATTACAAACATTAAAAGCGGGATATGTATTTACCCAACACGGTCACCACGAGTAGGATGTGAAACAAGGTCAGTTAGAGACACTAATAGGTAACTGGATACTTCAACAATGGTTAAGAGGTCATCAGATCCTTCAATGGAAGGTAAGAGGTCATTGGATCATTGAAGGATGAATTGACCTGACCAGCTGACTGTTTGGATGGGACCTCTCCTCAAACCCGTCTAGCCTAAGTATGGGCCAAAGTAGAGTGTTGTATGTTACAGGACTTCTTAGTATCTGGGTCACAGATTGCTCAGTCAACACATTCCTAACCATAGGTATCGCCACCCATGGACAAAGGTGGCCCCCTTGAGAGGGGTGTCTTAGCCCTTTGTAGAGGTTCTGTTAACATATTCTACAGCCCCAGTCGCCAGGGCATTAAAGGAGGAATTAATTTTTACGAAATATATTTTAAAATTATTTGAAAAATGTTCTGAGGTGAATAGTTAGGGAACTTTGAAATATCTCAACATATGGGTTAAAATACCAAGAAAATTCGCTAAAGTCGTAGGGGAAATCTGGTAGGCAAAGGGTTAAGCCGCTCACAACAGCTCTTCCACACCCATATACACACTATAAACAAGCAAAGTGTACACATATATACACTATACACAAACAAAGTACAAAAACTGATGGTTAGTTCTTTATAATTTTACAGAAGGACTCAGAGAAGGTTCGTTCGGCTAGAAACCACAAGGTTCCTAGTTCGATACCCACCCTCGCCAACTCAGCGTATAAGTAGCACAGGGATCTGTGTGGTAAAGTAAGGAGCTGATGGCAGATGTGGCGCTCTACTACAGATGCTAAAATAATCTCTTTGGTCTAGCGCTAGTGAAAAAGGGATAGACTCCCTCGATGTCTGGCTAATACTGACATAGGCTACCCCGACGACTTTACTTTACGTATTTAAACAGAATTCTATCCGCCCTGTCGGCTGGGGAGTTAGAATGCTCGACTGCACCTCTGCATAGGGGTAAGTCTCCCCCAATGGGGCCACCTGTTGGCTGTGGGTGGCGACCCATGAGCCCAGGTGGATGAGCAGTTCATGACTTGCAATACTCCACTTTGGCCCTATCTTGGGCTAGACGGGCGGTCGAAGAGGCCCCCTCCGATCAATCGGCTAGTCACGTCAAACCCTAGCACCTATATGATTTTCCCAACCCTATTGCCCTTATGGCAAGCCACAACCCCTTTTTATCATATGGGTGCTAGAAGGCGGTGACTGAGGATTTACTTGTTCTGGGAATGACGTTAAATTCTATCTAATGGTGAGGTTCCAGTTTTGGAGGTTTGGGGAATGTGGAGCACCCCTTCATCACCATTGCTCCCTGGTCCACTCTAACACGGAGTGGTAGTACCTGTTAGGGTCCCATCTATGGGTTGAATAGAAAAACATGAGTTTATAAACAAAATTGTATTATGAATTTATGAATGAATTTATTTCACAACTTTATCGGCATTAAATTACCCACCGAGGTTGATATGCCGTAAAACAAAACAAACTAAACCAAACTAGAATTCTATTTAAATACATTCTGAGGAAAATAAATAGTGAAATGTAGTTTTGGTGAAATGCAATAACCAAAATGTATATTAAAAAAAACTACGGGGGGTGAACTTTCATATGGAGCATACTAAATTGTTCTATCATATATACAACGCGAATTATTAATTTTTACATTTCAAAACTGCTTTAAGACTTCACGAACACCCTGTATATATATATATATATATATATATATATATATATATATATATATATATTGGTTTTAAATGGAAAATAAAAAGCAGCGGGAAACGGGATTCATTTTTTCTTTATTTAAAATGAAATTTGAATTTAAAAAAATCATTTGAATATCACATAATCTGACAGTTACCAAGCAACGTTAACTTTATGACTTGGCTATATATATATATATATATATATATATATATATATATATATATATATATATATAAAGGTGAACTTTCATATGGAGTATACTAAATTATTCTATCATGTATACACCGCGAATTATTAATTTTTACATTTCAAAACTGCTGTAAGACTTCATGAACACCCTTATATATATATATATAATATATATATATATATATATATATATATATATATATATATATATTGGCAGCATTTTTTCTTTTATACAAGTTTCGTTAAACTCTACAGACAATTCCTGTCGGACAAGTTTTTCATTGATCCGTTCCAATTTTCGGGCCATCTTTCTGGTGTCGGGGTGTAAACTGGTATAACAGTCCCCCAAAGGTTTCCAAACGAGCGCTTTCGGCAATACAATTTGCCATCCTCAGGTGTGAAACGATGGTATGATTTCGTGTCTCGTTTTTAACAAGAACGAGTAGTAGCAAGGAATTAGAAGTGGGAGGTAATAACCATTGGTAGTATATATATATATATATACATATATATATATATATATATATATATATATATATATATATTGTTTTTAAATGGAAAATTAAAAGCAGTGGGAAACGGAATTCATTTTTTCTTTATTTTAAATGGAATTTGAATTTTTTTTAATCATTTGAATATCATATGATCTGACAGTTACCAAGCAACGTTAACTTTATGTCTTTGCTATATATATATATATATATATATATATATATATATATATATATATATATATATATGCGTGTGTGTATGTGTATGTGTATGTGTGTGTACGTAATTACATATATATATATATATATATATATATATATATATATGTACAAAGACACTCACCAAGCACCGTTAAATCTTTGTCTTCGCTGTCTCACAAACTTAACTTAATATATATATATATATATATATATATATATATATACATATATATATGTGTGTGTATATATATATATATGTGTGTGTGTGTGTGTGTGTGAGTGTGTGTGTGTGTGTGTGTGTATGTGTTTGAGTGTGTGTTTGTGTGTGTGTCTACGTATATATGTACAAGGACAGTCACCAAGCTCATTTAACTTTATGTCTTCGTTGTATGTAAACATTTATATATATATATATATATGTGTGTGTGTGTGTGTGTGTGTGTGTACATATGGTCGTGTGTGTGTATATATGTATATACATATGTATATTTTTCTTTATTCATAGACACATATATAAGCTGTTTGGTGTTGACCTAAGAAATTTTGAATATTAAAAAATACCACATGTTTATGTCACATTGTTCAATTCTATTTTTTGTGATGTCTCAATATTTTGTAAACGAATATTTTGTAAAATGAATTCTTAAAAAGCTTTCTAAGAAACTATTGAATTCTCCTGATAGAGGCCTTGGGCCGTGAAATATTGAAAATAAATTACATTCATTCCGCTTGTGTTAACTGTTTGTCATGTTATATATATATATATATATATATATATATATATATATATATATATATATATATATGAGAAGAAATTATTTTTAAAATATAACAAACACAGGATGTTATGATCAGGGGAAACAATTTTATGTGTCAATACTTAAGCATTTCAGTATATTGTACCATCTTCAGGACACTGTTAAGTAATGTTTATGTGAGGGACAAAAGGAAAGATGTTAAGTGTATTTCATTTTGTCCCTTACAGAAATATTACTTAACCGTGTCCTGAAGATGGTACAATATACCGAAATGCTTAAGTATTGACACATAAAATTGTTTCCCCTGATCATAACATCTTACACCATTATGATAAATTTCAAAACAGCCATATGTGATAAAAAGGGTTGGCAGTTGCCATAAGGGCAATGGGGTTGGGATAATCATATAGATGCTAGGGCTTGAAATGATTGATGGGGTGGCCTCTCCGAGCGCCAGCCTAGCACAAGAAAGGATCAAAATGTAGTGTTGCATGTCATGAAATGCTCAGGGTTCCATCCTTAAGCATCAAGGGTTGCCCCTATGGATTACAGGTGACCCCCACTGTGTTTAACGCCATATCAAGGACACTAACACCCGCAGCCACCGCCTTCTAGCACATATGTGATAAAAAGGGTTGGCAGTTGTCATAAGGGAAATGAGGCTGGGATTGATGAGGGGCCTCTCTGAGCGCCCGCCTAGCACAAGAAAAGGTCAAAATTGAGTGTTGCATGCTATGAAATGCTCAGGGTTCCATCCTTAAGCATCATGAGTTGCCCCTATGGATAACAGGTGGCTCCCACTGTGCTGTCGTACCCCTCTGTTGAGGTGCAGTCGGTATATTGTAAAGCCCCGGTACGCAAGGCTAAGCTGATGAGTACAAAAGGATAACATTTTGAAAAGAAGTAAGGAGCACGGACCGGTTTAGCTCAGTCGGTAGAGCGCCCGCCTAGGAAACACAAGGTTCCAGTTTCGATATCGGCATTCACTAACTCATCGCAGTGAGGAGCTGCTGGTAGGTGTGGGGTTCCACCTCGAGTACAAAACAATGTCCTTCCCCTAGCGCAAGTTAAAGGCGATAGACTCCCTCGCTGTCTGGCTGATACTGCCATTAGACCACCCCGTTGACTTTACTTTCAGCCCTAAAGTAAATAGATAGTTTTATTATTATGTCCCCTTGCGATGTTTTCACGCTGGTTTTAACTCAGCCCTGTCGTCTGGTGCTTTAGAATTTTAGAATACACCGACTGCACCTCTGCAGAGGGTTTGGACATGGGTGGCGATGCACAGATGCAAAACAATCTCCTTGGTTTAGTGCTGGTGAAAAGAGGATAGACGCCCTCGCCATGGCCTGTCTCTTTGTATTTCACATAGCGCTAATTGTTATAGGTGACACACCCTATAAGACCAATGGAATGCGCCAACAGTTTACTATAAATAAACAGGGATAATTGTGGCTTCAGGGGCAAGCCAATGCGAGTGCCAATAACTCTGTTCGTCGGACGTAATTTCCACATCTCTCTATTGTATTGTCTACTTTCTGTTATTACATTTTTCTACTTTTCGTTACTCGTTGTTTGTTCTTATTTGACCCCTTAAAACCTCACAACACTAATAATCTTGGGAAAAATATGAATCCAACTATTCTCCCGCCAGCTATCGTTAAAAGTAGGTCAGATTGGGTCCTTTAACTTTGATAGGGCAGCCGGTCTGGGAAAAGCAAAACTCTGATTTTAAACCAATAGGACTCTCTTCTCGTTAGTAAAAAAACTACTTTGAGAGCTCCTTTGTTAATCTCTTGTCTGCAGTAAGGAGCTCAAGCCCCTAAAATTGTCAAAAAGTCTAGTCGTTTTTTCCTATTTACTTAGTGGATTTTATATTGTCAGGTTTGGCGCTCCACTCCAGGAGCAAAACCATTTCCTTCGTCTGGCGTTAGTTAAAAGGTGATAGACTCCCTCGCTGTCTGGGTGATACTGGCATTAGACCACCACGACGACTTTACTTTTTACTAGTAGTATAGTTGATCTTCATTATTACATGTTTTTAAGTCTAAAAGAAAAAAATGCATCACAGTTTTTTTATTGTATTCAGACGACAAAATGGAGGTGTTAAAAATATGGAACAATAAAAATATTTTATTTCAGAATACAATTGCAAAAATTCAGAAGTCTGTTAAAAACAAATTATTTATGGCTGATTTAGTTATTATGCTGAATTGTGTCTACACATGCTTTTAAAAACTGAGCTCATTTGAACCAGGACTGATACGAAATGAAACCATTTTTATGAAAGGTCACACGCACATACACACACACACACACACACACACAGATATATATATATATATATATATATATATATATATATATATATATATATATATAGAGAGAGAGAGAGAGAGAGAGAGAGATGAATTTATTTATCGACATTTAAACGTTCCAGTTTCATTAAATTCACACATTCACCATACACTTAACATTTTTCATTTTTATCCCTTACAAAATTTATTTTGTATTGTCCTGATGATGGTTTATCATAAACCGAAATACTTAAGTATAGACATATAAAATGTTCCTTTGATCATAACATCCTGTATCTGTTATATTTTTGAAAATATGTGTGGGTTTTGCGTGTATTTGTGTGTGTGTATGTGTGTGTGCGTGTTCTTAAGTCCCCACACCATGTATGTGTGTGTGTGTGTGTGTGAGTGTGTATGTGTGTGTGTGCGTGCTATTTGTATGTGTGTGTGTATGTGTGTTGGGTGTGTGTGTATTGTTTGTTCATATACATTTACATGTGTGTATAAATGTGTTGGAATTAGAAGGTTTGAATGAAACTAGTTTTTATCAAAAATTGTAATTATAGATTCGGTTAGATTTTATTATTTATTTATTTATTTATTTACACACACACACACACACACACACACACACACACATACATACACACACACATATATATATATATATATATATATATATATATATATATATATATATATGAATTTGATTCCATGTTTTCGACCCTAGCCAAAGATAGTTGTGTCTAGCCACACTGAAGAGGCGTGAAACGCCGAAACACGTGTCTGTGGATGACTTATTTATATATGCTCCCATGAATTTGGTATGAGCTCTCTAATTGGTGATTTAAATTAACTCTCATTACTAAGCATATAAGCAATGATCGTTTCCCCGGAAATTTGATCTCTCAGTGACCGTAAAATACATAAACAAACCTATGTACTTAATAGTTTTAAAATACCAGTCCCCACTACAGCTGTCATTGGTCGAGGGGATTAGATATCAGGCTGCCAAACGGTCAGTCTGAGTTCGACCCTAGCCAAAGATAGTTGTGTCTAGCCACACTAAAGAGGCGTGAAACGCCGAAACACGTATCTGTGGATTACTTATTAATATATATATATATATATATATATATATATATATATATATATACCTGTAGTGTGGGATTGTCACTGTTTCAGCTTTTACTGGAACGGTGTACCAAAGTGCAGTATTATTGGGAGAGTGCTCAATATAAGAATAGAGCTGTTATATAATATAATAAGATAAATATATAAAGGTTTTTCATATGTATTTATTTGGTGACAAAGGAACAGTCACAACCATTTTGGTATCATGCATGCGTAATACTATTGTTTTTTTTACCTATACCTTATACTGTCGGATTTGATTCCATGTCCTATATACTATCATATATATATATATATATATATATATATATATATATATGAATTTGATTCCATGTGTTATATACTTTCACACACACGTATATATATATATATATATTATATATAATATATATATATATATATATTTAATATACCAAACTTAATGGTAAATCCTCGTGGTGAGAAAAAAAACAGCAACTAGTTTGATTGTAAAAATATACTACCAAACATCACCCGGGGAGAAAAACATTTTGGAAAAAAGAAAAGACCAAGATAATCGTACCAACAAAAAATAATCTATTGGTACAATATTTTGGCCAAAAGAAAAAAAAATTCATATATATATATATATATATATATATATATATATATATATATATATATATTCATACAAAACCGCCAGGAGACTAAAGCTAATAAGTAAAAAGTGCTCAGTACCTAAGTAGAGCAAAAAAATAAAGATAAATCTAATGAGTCATACGAACCTACTAAAAGTTTCGCTTAATGCTCTTCAGGGCTAAGATCTGACTTTTAGTAGGTTCGTCTGACTCATTAGATTTATCTTTATATATATATAATATATATATATATATATATATATATATATATATATATATATATGAATTTATTACATGTTTTATATACTTTCACCACACGTATGTATATATATTCTCATAGCAGGTTCTGTTATCAGTAGACAGTAATAAGTGCAAATGAAAAATCTAGGAAGCATCCTGCCCTTACACAATCCGAATAATCAGAATCGTCTGACAGTTATAGATTTGTGATTCACCTGCTCAGACCTCTTTTTCCACTCATTCTGATCCGATCTCATTGTTAGAGTCGATTTTTGTGACCCACTATCTTTACGATTTGATCCCGATTCAGACGTCTAGATTTTTCCCATTTTCCCTTGTTTTTCTGCGCAAATGAACCAATCGAATAGCAAGTAAGCACCCAGTCCGCGAGCATCGAAGGGTAATTCTGGATTTAGAGAATATACAGGGGGGGAGGTATTCTTATTGTAAAAATCATTTCAAATGGATTTTTATAGTAAAAATAATGTCCAATGTATTTTATAGTAAAATCATTTCCATGCATTTTTATAGTAAACATTTTCCATTTCCATTTCCAATGCATTTTTATAGTAAAAATCATTTTCAATGCATTTTATAGTAAAAATCATTTTCAATGCATTTGTACAGTAAAATCATTTCCAATGCATTTTATAGTAAAAATCATTTTCAATGCATGCATTTGCATTTTTATAGTAAAAATCATTTCCAATGCATTTTTATAGTAAAAATCATTTTCAATGCATTTGTACAGTAAAAAATCATTTCCAATGCATTTTTATAGTAAAAATCATTTTCAATGCATTTGTATAGTAAAAATCATTTTCAATGCATTTGTACAGTAAAAATCATTTCCAATGCATTTTTATAGTAAAAATCATTTCCAATGCATTTTTATAGTAAAAATAATGTCCAATGTATTTCTATAGTAAAAATCATTTTCAATGGATTTTTATAGTAAAAATCTATGTGTGACCAATGCATAATCTGGACATTGTGACATGTTCTTTCTGGACTTACTTTCTACATTTCAAATGTAGATTATCTACCCGGACGAGGGTCACATTTAGAGACATTTTTCGAAACACGAGACATCATTCTACAGCTGATCGACTGTTTTCAATGTTCACAAAGCTGAACTTCATCCTATCACTTGTAGATAAAACCTAAGTTTTAATCATTAAATTACCAGGAAACTCTTGAATATTATTCGAAGTTTTAAATTTTATCATGCGTTCAGTTTAGCTAAATTTTACATGCACGCACTTGCACGTACTCACACACAAATTGAGGCGGGATTAGTGTCAAGATTATCATCCTATGAAATGGAATCGACAATTCGAGTTCAAATCTTGGACAAGTGTTACGTCATCGCCGCCCAGCACCTTGTGCCAGACTTAGAAAAACCTTTAAAATTTGTACTACCGATACTCTTATATTACTGGGTGGTCTTTGTAGAATCGCCGAAAAAGGAGTTAGAAAGATAAAATCTTTTAACGAGAGAAAGGAGACGATAAGTCTGTTTAACGAAAAAATAGGATTAGTGACTACCAAGGAGTTTTTGATCTTAAGGCTGTGAACCTTAGTTGACCAGAAAGATTCGAAATAATGGAATATTCGATTGTTTCGAGTAAGAACGAGATGGTTCCAAAAATAGATCTTTCTGGAAAATGACTTTGAAATAGTATTTAAGAGACCCGTCAATAGAGTGAGAGTCAGTCGGTGATCGGGGAGAGTCGGGTCAGTCAGAGACCGGGGCCAGTCAGTTATCGAGGGTTAGTCGAGGCCGTACGCAATTGTAATCTGTTGTCGCTATAGACGAAAAGCACCGGCCTCTTATTATTATTAAGGAAAGCTTGTCACCGAGAAATTTACAAAGGACTAAAAACCCGAAGTTGAATCCAGTTAGGACCCCTCTTGCTAAGATAGAGAATATTAGGGACTCTATCTCTCAAAAGTTATAGTGAAGTTTTGAATATAATAAACTTCTGAAAAGTAAACACGGTGTTATTAATTTTCTCTATTTACGACGAAAGAAACCGTTTTATGAATGGGACCTCCCCTGCCCAGAAGGACGCACGGTTAAGAAACTTGATACCCGAAAGGCGCGCGGCCTGCGTAAGTGATATCTTCCCTTGACCAAAAGAAGTGTGGAAGGATTCTGGGTCTAGAAGACTGACTGCTAGATCTGGGTCTGTTGGTAAACAAACGACCGTACGTTACACATCGCTAATGTAGTGCAGTGAAAAGAAAGGCACTACGTTACACAAGGATGTTAGAGTTTTTATGTATATCAAATATTTGAAAGGAAAAGAATGTTTCGACTAATAGAATGGACAATTATGTTTGCTGGCACACAAGTTGGATTATCAAATATGACATCATCATCATATGAACGTTTCAACGTATGAACTTTTCCGCTCACCATCATATATATGTATGCATTTACTCCCCCCTCTCCAAGGGCAGTATGTGACACAAGGCCAATTTTATCTCATCTCAAAACTTCAGAGAAATAGTGTAGATAACAATGAAGATGAGGACAATAGTTCGAATAATACAAATAATACTAATTATCAAGCCTCATCTAAAAAATTCAGAGAAATAGTGTAGATAACAATAAAGATGAGGACAATGGTCCGAATAATCCAAATAATACTAATTATCAAGCCTCATCTAAAAAATACAGAGAAATAGTGTAGATAACAATAAAGACGATGACAATAGTCCGAATAATACAAATAATATTAATTATCAAGCGTCATCTAAAAAATTCAGAGAAATAGTGTAGATAACAATAAAGATGAGGACAATAGTCAGAATAATCCAAATAATACTAATTATCAAGCCTCATCTAAAAAATACAGAGAAATAGTGTAGATAACAATAAAGATGAGGACAATAGTCCGAATAATCGAAATAATACTAATTATCAAGCCTCATCTAAAAAATACAGAGAAATATTGTAGATAACAATGAAGATGAGGACAATAGTCAGAATAATCCAAATAATACTAATTATCAAGCCTCATCTAAAAAAAATACAGAGAAATAGTGTAGATAACAATAAAGATGAGGACAATAGTCAGAATAATCTAAATAATACTAATTATCAAGCCTCATCTAAAAAATAGAGAGAAATAGTGTAGATAACAATAAAGATGAGGACAATAGTCCGAATAATCGAAATAATACAAATTATCAAGCCTCATCTAAAAAATACAGAGAAATAGTGTAGATAACAATGAAGATGAGGACAATAGTCAGAATAATCCAAATAATACTAATTATCAAGCCTCATCTAAAAAAATACAGAGAAATAGTGTAGATAACAATAAAGATGAGGACAATAGTCCGAATAATCGAAATAATACTAATTATCAAGCCTCATCTAAAAAATACAGAGAAATAGTGTAGATAACAATGAAGATGAGGACAATAGTCAGAATAATCTAAATAATACCAATTATCAAGCCTCATCTAAAAAATTCAGAGAAATAGTGTAGATAACAATAAAGATGAGGACAATAGTTAGAATAATCTAAATAATACTAATTATCAAGCCTCATCTAAAATATTCAGAGAAATAGTGTAGATAACAATAAAGATGAGGACAATAGTCCGAATAATCGAAATAATACAAATTATCAAGCATCATCTAAAAAATTACAGAGAAATAGTGTAGATAACAATAAAGACGATGACAATAGTCCGAATAATACAAATAATATTAATTATCAAGCCTCATCTAAAAAATTCAGAGAAATAGTGTAGATAACAATAAAGATGAGGACAATAGTCAGAATAATCCAAATAATACTAATTATCAAGCCTCATCTAAAAAATACAGAGAAATAGTGTAGATAACAATAAAGACGATGACAATAGTCCGAATAATACAAATAATACTAATTATCAAGCGTCATCTAAAAAATTTAGAGAAATAGTGTAGATAACGATAAAGATGAGGACAAGTCCGAATAATCCAAATAATACTAATTATCAAGCCTCATCTAAAAAAAATTCAGAGATATAGTGTAGATAACGATAAAGATGAGGACAAGTCCGAATAATCCAAATAATACTAATTATCAAGCCTCATCTAAAAAAAATTCAGAGATATAGTGTAGATAACAATAAAGATGAGGACAATAGTTCTAATAATCCAAATAATACTAATTATCAAGCCTCATCTAAAAAAAAATCAGAGATATAGTGTAAATAACAATAAAGATGAGGACAATAGTCCGAATAATCCAAATAATACTAATTATCAAGCCTCATCTAAAAAAAATTCAGAGATATAGTGTAGAATATAGTGTAAAACTGGTTTGTATTCAGTGTTTTCATCTTCCCTACAGCAGTCGTCTAACCAAGAGTAAAGAACGAAGTCTGCTCTACTATTTACCCACACCTGGATTCATGCCTTTCAATTAGTACAAAGTGAAATGCAAATAGCCTCGTCCAGGATTAGAATTTGAGTTACCAATTCAATTTTGTATGACAATAACCATTATGTTAAGCACACCTCCTATACATATTCACCACATGAAAAGACAAAGAGCATTGTTTATCAAGAAGTTCTCTTATGATGATTTTCATGATATTTGTTTTTAAATCCAAAACTGCAGTGCTACCATTGTTGCATAGCGCCTTCTTCACTGTCACTAAATAATTATAATGTTGCATACCTCTTTCTTTAATTCTATTTCTTGGCCGTCTTTAGTATTCTGATCGTCTTTGGTATTTCTTCTATCATCTTGACTTGGTCTGGCATCTTCTAAGATCTTGCGTCTGGTGTTGACTTGGGAACTTCGGTCTGGTTTTCTGTTACTATGTTCTTGCTGGGTGGTCGTCATTTCTTAGTCTTGTTACCAAGACATTCATTAACCACAAGAACATATTAATTATCCAAACTTTTATTTCCTTAACTATACATAATCCTCTAACTAACATAGCGCGCGTGAGTTCCAGTTTTAGGCAGGACCTAAAATGGCCGACTGCTCTTCCTGACGTCTAACTGCAAACTGGGGACTCTAAAAAAGGTCCCATGTGACTTCACATATTTGGCGGGCTTCTGTAATTTTCCATGGAAGGACCCGGCCATGATATGAAAAGGATCATCCCCTCGGAATTACAGGGGATTGACAATAATCTTATGCAACCGCATAGATTATGTAACACCATTACAATCTGAGAAATGCTAGATTAATTTATTTTCTTATTAAAAGTAAGTAAAGTCGACGGGGCGGCCTAAAGTCGGTATTAGCCAGTCAGCGAGGGAGTCTATCCCCTTTTCAATAGCGCTAGACCAAGGAGATTGTTTTTAGCATCTGAGGTGGAGCGCCACACCTATCATCAGCTCCTTACTTTACCGCACAGATCCCTGTGCTACTCATACGCTGAGTTGGCGGGGACCGGTATCGAACTAGGAACCTTGTGGTTTCTAGCCGAACGCTGTACCGACTGAGCTAACCCGGCCCCTTAAAAAGGCAAATTCATAACATTTTCTTTACAAAATTATATAAACTTACTCCAATCTCCCCAAATGCCATTTTGTATGGAGGAATCGATCAATTTTAGTTTTCAAACCAGTTTATAGAATCCTGAATTTGTCTGGGACCAATTCCAAAGACGAATTGTCTGTTGAGTCAGCTGTTTCATTTCAGCTCACCCCGATCCAAGTTTTGACATGCCGTAAATTCGACCAATCAACCAATCAATCTTGACTCCCTAGTGGCAATTTAGGATCTACTACCATACTGGGCTTACAGTCAACTTTCGGATGGTTGCAAAAACCGAAACGTTATAGCATTGACATTACCATCAAGAATAAATATTCATCCTTTGGAACACTTAGTGTTTTTTTTTCTATGTTTACACACACACACACACACACACACACACACACACACACACCATATTATATATATATATATATATATATATTTATATACATTCATATGGAAATACGATGAGGAAATTAATCTGACAATATGTGAAGAAAATGTTTTCAAAAATATAACAGACACAGGATGTTATGATCAAAGGAAAAAAATGTATATATCTATACTTAAGCATTTCGGTTCATGATAAACCATCATCAGGACAATGCAAAATAAATTTTGTAAGGGAGAAAAAGGAAAAATGTTAAGTGTATGGTGAATGTGTGAATATATTGTTATTTACTGTTATTTTTTATATGTGCGTTTATATACGAAAGCTGATGACGTGATCATTGCATGTGAAAAAACGGAAAATGAAGATCATAAGATGACGCATGTAGAACATGAATAGGCCGAGAGGAAATGTTAACAATGATATGACGTAGTTCATATGGATATTAATTCACCATACACTTAACCTTTTTCATTTTTCTCCCTTACAAAATTTCTTTTGCATTGTCCTGATGATGGTATGTATGAAAATACATATAAAAAGTATAAAAAGACATATGAATATCAATTTTATTCATCATAATCATAATAGATGCTCAAATTTTTCACCCTCTCCATTGATACATACATCAATTCTCTTTATAAAACTGTCTTTTATTCTGTTGAGGGTTTCAGTGGTGATTTTTTCTGTGTCTTAAGAATACGATGTACTGATGATTTGCTAATCGTGAGCTCCTGACTTATTTTCCTTACTGATTTCACGGGGCTTCTAGCAACATTCACCAAAACCATAGTTGATGTTGCTTCATCAGTTGCACTCTTTCGTCGACCACATCTCTCGCGGTCAGCAAATGAGCCAGTTTCTTGGAAACGTTTTATCAAACGGCAGACATTGGTATGGTCCAATGGTTTTTCTCGCTCGGGATGAGTGCGGTTGAATTTTTCAGCTACAGAGCGGTATGTAGCCCCATCTCTTCCAAACATAAAAAAACAATTTAACTCTTTCTTGTATTGTTAATTTCTCACCCATATCCAATAAAATCTGAAAAAAAAAAATTATATGGTGCGCGACTTCTGGGTCACCCAATATATATATATATATATATATATATATATATATATATATATATATATATTAAAATAAGTGTATTTTGGCAGCATTTTTTCTTTTGTACAAGTTTTGTTGAACTGTACAGACAATTTTTGTCGGACAAATTTTTGGTTGATCCTTTCTAATTTTCGGGCCATCTTTTTGGTGTCGGGGTGGAACTGGTGTAACAGTCCACCAAAGGTTTCAAAACGAGCGCTTTCGGCAATACAGTTTGCCATCATCAGGTAGGAAACGCTGGTATGGTTTAGTGTCTCGTTTTTAACGAGAACGAGTCGCTCGAACCACTACCATTCCTACAATCTCCCACTACCAATTGTTATTACCTCCCACTTCTAATTCCTTGCTACTACTCGTTCTCGTTAAAAACGAGACACGAAACCATACCATCGTTTCCTACATGATGATGGCAAACTGTATTGCCGAAAGCGCTCGTATCGAAAACTTTGGTGGACTGTTACACCAGTTCCACCCCGACACCTAAAAGGTGGCCCGAAAATTAGAAAGGATCAACCAAAAACTTGTCCGACAAGAAATGTCTGTACAGTTCAACAAACCTTATATAAATATATGTCTGTGTGTGTGTGTGATAAGTAAATACACATTAGCGATGTGTTTATGATATGGCTTTTTTTAGCTGACAATTTTTTGGGGGAGAATATGTGCTTAATTGAAGTCGTACCTAATTTTTTGAAAGTTAATTAATTATTAATTTTTTTTGAAAGTTAATTAATAATTAATTAATTAGGTGCGGCATACCTATTTAAATGTAAGACTAAATAAATCGAGAAAAATCAATCGCTGTATGTACATTTCGGCCTATTAGGCCTCATCAGCAGAGCTATAGATAGAAAGACCGCCTTGTGCGTGATTCGAAACCCAACTGTCAAGCTGACAGGCGAAGACCGTAACCCCTCCACCAAACGGATTCTCTTAGATTTTTCGTTTTTCTAAGTAGGTTTCTATTCCTCTTATTGTGACTTCTTCTACACGACAGTATGAGAAGTAAATACACAAGCGATGTGTTTTGATATGGCTTTTTTTAGCCGACAATTTTTATAATTAATTAATTATTGATTAATCAACTTTCACAAAATTAGGTACGACTTCAATTAAGCACATATTCTCCCCCCCCAAAAAAAAAAGAAATATATGTATATATATATATATGTGTGTGTGTGTGTGTGTGTGTGTGTGTGTGTGTGTGCAGTTAAAACCGTTGAGAGGAAGGCCCCGAAACGGTGCACATTCTCTCCTGATGATCCTAAGCATTTGTAAACATCATTTGTTTTTTCAATATATCAAATTCACACTGTCGGATTAATTTCCTTTTATTTCACATACTTGTCTACGAAAAAACAATACATATGGATGTTTACTCCTCTGAAGATAATTAATCACAAACACCACGGATTTACCAACACTTATTGGTTACTTATTTAATAGTTGGAGTGTATTATGAACAATTTTGATATTTTAATATACACTTTTTATACAATTATACACTTTTTTAAACAGTTTTACATCAGGCTCTTTTGAGTCTTATTATAAACTGTAATTCTTCTGATTTTTAAACATTAAAAATAAAATTCATTTTATTTTTAAATAAAATTCATTTTATTTTTAATACAGATAACGCATTTTTTTAAAAATTCCAACTTTTGACTAGCAGCGTTCTGTTTGCGCATTCTTCTTCTAACGGTCATTTCATCCCGTTTTACTTTTGTTGAAGACCGATATACAGATATTCCGAGGGACCTCACATCAGTGAGGAGGGACGATGTGCAGTTAAAACCGTTGAGAGAAGGCCCCGAAACGGTGCACATTCTCTCCTGATGATCCCAAGCATTTGTAAACATCATTTGTTTTTTCAATATATCAAATTCGCACTGTCGGATTAATTTCCTTTTATTTCATATATATATATATATATATATATATATATATATATATATCAAAAACAGTCAGGGCTAACGAAAACAAGTAAATGCAAAGATGACTGTGTCACAATTTTCCGAAGACTTTTGGTTTTATGGAATTCTCTATAACGTAGACGTTCTGGCGTCTCGTGAATGACGTGGTCACAAATAGGCTCTCTTTTATCCAGCTGTCGGAAGGAAGAAATTTTTTTTCTTCTTCATCTTCTGTAAGCCAAAAAGATAGATGGAGATATATACTTACATCCTAAAGCGAGCTCTGTAAACACAGATCTGTACGAGGTCAAACTGTGACCCCCGAATCTCCTGAGTATAAATTGTCTGGCCAAAGAAATGATCCATTCATGTCTTTCAACCCAAAAGTCACAATCAGATTTCTTATTTTTGGAACTGGTTAAGTCAAAGAGTAATATCTTGTTATAATGGAGATTGGTGTTTGTTCGTCTGTAACCGAAACTACGGAGGTGTTTCAAAAAGTAATGCCATTTTGTTTAGGACAGGGATAATTAACAAAATATAAATATGTATTATACATCAAAATGAAGCTGAAACGCTATGGATCACATCCCTACGTCTCAACATATGTGAGTCAAAAAAGTAATGTCATTTTGTTTAGGACAAGTATAATTACCAACACAGGAACATGTACCATGCATCAAAATAAAGCTGGTTTTCTGTGGAACACATCCCTACTTCTCCACATAAGTGAGTAAAAAAGTAATGCCATTTTGTTTAGGACAGGTATAATTACCAATACAGGAACATGTATCATACATCAAAATGAAGCTGGTCCTCTGTGGATCACATCCCTACTTCTCCACATAAGTGAGTAAAAAAGTAATGCCATTTTGTTTAGGACAGGTATAATTACCAACACAGGAACATGTATCATACATCAAAATGAAGCTGGTCCTCTGTGGATCACATCCCTACTTCTCCACATAAGTGAGTAAAAAAGTAATGCCATTTTGTTTAGGACAGGTATAATTACCAATACAGGAACATGTATCATACATCAAAATGAAGCTAGTCCTCTGTGAATCACATCCCTACTTTTTTACTCACTTATGTGGAGAAGTAGGGGATGTGATCCACAGAGGACCAGCTTCATTTTGATGTATGATACATGTTCCTGTGTTGGTAATTATACCTGTCCTAAACAAAATGGCATTACTTTTTTACTCACTTATGTGGAGAAGTAGGGATGTGATCCACAGAGGACCAGCTTCATTTTGATGTATGATACATGTTCCTGTATTGGTAATTATACCTGTCCTAAACAAAATGGCATTACTTTTTTACTCACTTATGTGGAGAAGTAGGGATGTGTTCCACAGAAAACCAGCTTTATTTTGATGCATGGTACATGTTCTGTGTTGGTAATTATACTTGTCCTAAACAAAATGACATTACTTTTTTGACTCACATATGTTGAGACGTAGGGATGTGATCCATAGCGTTTCAGCTTCATTTTGATGTATAATACATATTTATATTTTGTTAATTATCCCTGTCCTAAACAAAATGGCATTACTTTTTGAAACACCTCCGTAGTTTCGGTTACAGACGAACAAACACCAATCTCCATTATAACAAGATATTACTCTTTGACTTAACCAGTTCCAAAAATAAGAAATCTGATTGTGACTTTTGGGTTGAAAGACATGAATGGATCATTTCTTTGGCCAGACAATTTATACTCAGGAGATTCGGGGTCACAGTTTGACCTCGTACAGATCTGTGTTTACAGAGCTCGCTTTAGGATGTAAGTATATATCTCCATCTATCTTTTTTGGCTTACAGAAGATGAAGAAGAAAAAAAATTTCTTCCTTCCGACAGCTGGATAAAAGAGAGCCTATTTGTGACCACGTCATTCACGAGACGCCAGAACGTCTACGTTATAGAGAATTCCATAAAACCAAAAGTCTTCGGAAAATTGTGACACAGTCATCTTTGCATTTACTTGTTTTCGTTAGCCCTGACTGTTTTGATATATATATATATATATATATATATATATATATATGAAATAAAGGAAATTAATCCGACAGTGCGAATTTGATATATTGAAAAAACAAATGATGTTTACAAATGCTTGGGATCATCAGGAGAGAATGTGCACCGTTTCGGGCCTTCTCTCACGGTTTTAACTGCACATCGTCCTCCTCACTGATGTGAGGTCCCTCGAATATCTGTATATCGGTCTTCAACAAAAGTAAAACGGGATGAAATGACCGTTAGAAGAAGAATGCGCAAACAGAACGCTGCTAGTCAAAAGTTGGAATTTTTAAAAAAATGCGTTATCTGTATTAAAAATAAAAATTTAAAATAAAATGAATTTTATTTTTAATGTTTAAAAATCAGAAGAATTACAGTTTTATAATAAGACTCAAAAGAGCCTGATGTAAAACTGTTTAAAAAAGTGTATAATTGTATAAAAAGTGTATATTAAAATATCAAAATTGTTCATAATACACTCCAACTATTAAATAAGTAACCAATAAGTGTTGGTAAATCCGTGGTGTTTGTGATTAATTATCTTCAGAGGAGTAAACATCCATATGTATTGTTTTTTCGTAGACAAGTATGTGAAATAAAAGGAAATTAATCCGACAGTGTGAATTTGATATATTGAAAAAACAAATGATGTTTACAAATGCTTAGGATCATCAGGAGAGAATGTGCACCGTTCGGGGCCTTCCTCTCAACGGTTTTAACTGCACACACACACACACACACACACACACACCACACACACATATATATATATATACTATATTTCTTTTTTTTTTTTGGGGGGGGGAGAATATGTGCTTAATTGAAGTCGTACCTAATTTTGTGAAAGTTGATTAATCAATAATTAATTAATTATAAAATTGTCGGCTAAAAAAAGCCATATCAAAACACATCGCTTGTGTATTTACTTCTCATACTGTCGTGTAGAAGAAGTCACAATAAGAGGAATAGAAACCTACTTAGAAAAACGAAAAATCTAAGAAATCCGTTTGGTGGAGGG
>CM042180.1:47106696-47118056 GCA_023376005.1 Doryteuthis pealeii | reverse complement strand
GAGTGTGGTGGTGTACATTTTATATAAGATTCATCTAATTTAAAATATTGTCTTATCGCCTTTTTTAGGTCTAAGATTCACCGGATATCTAAGGTAATTCTATACGAGGAAATGTCTATCGTTTTTTTTTTGTTTTTTTTTTACTCTTTGTATTTTCGCCAGTAGAGACTGGAAAACAGCAACACAGATGAGCTCTCCCACAAAATCAAACGATCATTCCACTCAGCTAAGAAAGTATGATTCCTATTGAATAGGCGTTCTTTGTCCAAAAATGAACTGCACCATATTGGGAAGAGTAACCTTCCTTTGTTCGAGATTGAATTCCACTAAATTCCACCAGTCGTTAGGGAATCAGCGGACCTCCAAATCAACCTCCGTCTCGTTGCTCACGCAAAGTTGGACAAAGATTATTGATTCAATATATTATTAACTGGCCTTTTCAGAAAGAAACTTTCTGTCCTCGTCGATCGCAACGAGAAAAGAAAGAGGAAGTCACGTGCTCTCGGTCTTTTTTTTTTTCCACTGGTTCAAATCTTGGTGGCAATTATTGCTTCCTAGCGACATGAGGAAGAAATTTGTATCGTTCACTAAGAGCAAGCAGACGAATACTCTGTTATTTAGGCACAATTCGAGAAACAGGATGGTGAATGCTGATTTTATAGGCACGGATGTTTATATAAATACACATGTTATATATTGATGGGCGTACCGTCGTTTTTAAACGGTTAGTGTAGAAATAGATTTAAATTCAGGAAGAAATTTGTATCGTTTACTAAGAGCAAGCAGCCGAATGCTCTGTTATTAAGCACAATTCGAGAAACAGGATGGTGAATGCTGATTTTATAGGCACGGATGTTTATTAAATACACATGTATATATTGATGGGCGTACCGTCGTTTTTAAACGGTTTAGTGTAGAAATAGATTTAAATTCAGGAAGAAGAAATTTTATCGTTTACTAAGAGCAAGCAGCCGAATACTCTGTTATTTAAGCAGAATTCGAGAAACAGGATGGTGAATGCTGATTTTATAGGCACGGATGTTTATATAAATACACATGTTATATATTGATGGGCGTACTGTCGTTTTTAAACGGTTAGTGTAGAAATAGATTTAAATTCAGGAAGAAATTTGTATCGTTTACTAAGAGCAAGCAGACGAATACTCTGTTATTTAAGTACAATTCCAGAAACAGGATGGTGAATGCTGATTTTACAGGCACGGATGTTTATACAAATATACGTTGTATATTGATGGGCGACCGTCGTTTTTAAACGGTTAGTGTAGAAATGGATTTAAATTCAGGAAGAAATTTGTGTCATTCAGTCAGAGCAAGCAGACGAATGCTCTGTTATCTGAGCCCAATTCGAAGACAGAATAGTGATTCTGATTTTATAGGCACGGATGTTTATACAAATACTCATGTTATATATTGATGGGCGTCCTGTCGTTTTTGGACGGTTAGTGTAGAAATAGATTTAAATTCAGGAAGAAATTTGCATCATTCAATCAGAGAAAGCAGCCGAATGCTCTGTTATCTAAGCCCAATTCGAGAAACAGGATGGTGAATGCTGATTTTATAGGCAGGGATATTTATAAACATGATGAGAAGAAAAATGGATATGAAATCCGACTGTGTAATGAAGTATAATGTTTTGAAAAAACAGCAAAATTAAGTCAAAGATTGACTTACAGATATCCGACGCTAAAGCGTTTCGGTTTTAATAAAACCATCAACGGGCTTAACAGTACTTATGAGTCATACAAAAGGAATTCTTTTCGTAGACTCATAATTACTACGCTAAGCCCCGTTGATGGTTTTATTAAAACCGAAACGCTTTAGCGTCGGATATCTGTAAGTCAATCTTTGACTACAAATACACATGTTATATATTGATAGGCGCGCCGTCGTTTTAGGACAGTTAGTGTAGAGAAAGCAGCCGAATGATATGTTATTTAAGCCCAATTCGAGAATAGGATGGTGAATGCTGATTTTATAGGCACAGGTGTTTATATAAATATACGTGATATATTGCTGGACGTACCGTCGTTTTATGGACGGTTAGTGAAGAAATAGATCTAAATTCAGGTGTTTTTGAGACCGTTGGGTTGATTGATGTTCAGTGATTTAAATTTGACCCCCGATTCTTGTTGCTACGACACAACTGTGATAAAGGTTTTTTAGTTAAAAGTCAGTCAGTAGTTAGACTTCATCATGTGAAAAAAAGAGGTCGGCTAGGCTCCCGCGCGGTCGAGAAATCTTAAGATTTTTTAGGTATGGATGTAAATACACATGTTATATATTGATGGGCCAACCGCCATTTTGTGACGGTTAGTGTAGAAATCAATTTAAATTCAGGAAGAAATTTGTATCGTTCAGTCAAAGCAAGCAGTCGAATGATCTGTTATCTAAGCCCAATTTGAAGACAGAATAGTGATGCTGATTTTATAGGCATGGATGTTTATACAAATACACTTGTTAGATATTAATGGGCGTACCGTCGTTTTGTAAAGTTTTTAAATGCCATCCTTGGCCAGTTGAAATAGGGCTTAAAGAAAGTCCTATGTTATGGAATCCTTTGGTGATCCTTTGGTGATCGTATAAGTCCTATTCTGCGTATTGGTAAAGGTCCAGTGATTTAATCCTATGTCCGTCGTCCATGAATATCACAATAATTATGACAAGTAGGGTTGGTTTAAGTATTGTATCAGCCTCAGAGTACTGCCAGTTATTGGTCAAGAGTTAGATCACATGATTCTTGCCTAGTCTATAAGTATGAGCGAGTATCTAGCACACGCCTTATATACTCAAATTCTCAACACGTTTTATGGACTGTTAGTGTATAAATAGTGTTAAATGCAGGTGTTAAATTCAACCGTTAGGTTGATTGACGTTCAATGACATCAATCTGGCACCCGACTTCCTATTGCTGCGACGCAACGGTAGGAAAGTTTTTATTTTATTTTTTAGTTTAGATTCAGTCAGCAGTTAGACCTCAGTATGTCAAGAAGGGGTTGGCTGACGCCTGCGCGATTGAGAAATCATGGGATTTAATGTCTTGAGTTTGTCTCTAAGAACTATGACCCCTTAACGTACCTTAAGACCCAGATAACCTTACCGGCATCTTGTAAGACGAGAATCAGAAGTTAAGAGAAAAAAGTAAAATACCAGCCAAAAAATTGTAAGAAAAGCCCTTCCAAACGAAAGTTCCATTTTTTTCAGCTGAAACCCGTGCAATAGATCTAGCACTTGACATCATCTCTGAAAATAAACACACAAAATATATCATCTTTTCAGACTCGCTCTCAGTCCTATTATCATTAAGAAACAAAAAACTGGAAGACCCTCTCATCATTAAGCTCCTGAATAGATTAGACTCAATGTCTAACTCTAAGGAGATTATTATATGCTGGATCCCAAGTCATATAGGAGTGAGGGGTAATGAAAGAGCTGACTCTGCAGCTAAATCGGCTCTAGATTTAATCCCTGACAAGTTCCAGATACCATATACTGACTTGAAACCTAAAATTAATAGATTCCTTCATACAAAATGGCAGCAACACTGGAATAACTGTATCCACAATAAACTCTTCCTAATCAAACCGACTTTGTGAGGCTGCAGACCAACTTTAAGGAAGTCTAGAAAGGAACAAGTCATTATGTCCCGATTATGCATTGGTCATACAAAACTAACGCACTCTTATATACTCAAACAAGAACAACAGCCACAATGTGAAACATGTCAAACACCCCTGACAGTTAAACACTTATTGATGGAATGCAGATTTTTTGCTCCCATCAGAAATCATTATTTTAAAGCAAACAATATGAAGGATCTGTTTGAAAATGTTGACATTGGGGATATTTTCTCCTTTTTAAGGGAAATAAAATTATACCATAGAATATAGACATGAAACAAATCAATGCCATACAATATAATTCCCAATAATGCTAACACATTGTTAAAACCAATTACTAAAAGTATATATATGAATACACAATATGTAAACACCCCGACCGCTAGGCATGATATAACCCTGGACGGGTTGATATGCCGTTAAAATCAATAAACCAAAACCAAACCATCAAAAGACATGTAGAAGATTGTATATGGGAGATATAACCACAGATATCTTTCATAACAGAAGAAATAGACTCTTAAATATGAGGTCACTACTCTCATAATATATACCTAGAAAAACGCGCGTATACAACTCTCATACAAACACACATACATAGCATAGCAATAGCATAATCTTTACAGATTATTGCCGTCCCTCACAATCCTTTAACTCCACCACCAGAACCTTTCCTCTCATGAGCCCTCAAATGACTCATCAAACCGGCTGCAGATCCACAAAGTTTGATGCAAATAGGACATAGGAAGGACGTCTTTCCCGTTGTATCAGATGGATTGGATGATAAACTTTTATGCTTATGCACCACCATAAATCAGAAGCTGACTTACAGACTTTGTTACAGATTGCACAAGACACATTGCTTGTTCAACACACACACAAACATACATACATACATACAAATAAACAAAAGCCCTGATGAAGATCTACTAAAACAGATTGAAACACTGCAGCGTTGGCAAAATAAAGATCACTCATTTTATGAACTTGTGCTTTTTCAAATTTTTCACTCTATTGCATACTGTCGGATTCACTTCCATTTCTCTCTTTACACACACACACACACACACACACACACACACACACACACATATATATATATATATATAATATATATATATATATATATATATATAAAAATCCCTTCACGTTACTCCAATCTCTACAACAACATCCCCAGGAGAGAAATTGGGACCGAAATTCATGGGTAAAGATACCATAAATGGCTGATATAATATATATATTATATATATATATATATATATATATAATATATTACCAACCCCTCCACACGACCAAGATGCGACACAGAGTTTTTCTTCTCCTAGACTGGTTATCTAGCCATGGTTAAAGAGCCCAGTCTGCCCTACTATTTTACCATAGCTGGAGGGAGAATTGGATTCATACATTTCCCAAGGATATTTTCGCCATGTGAAATGCAAACAGCTTCGTCCAGTAATTGAACTCGGGTCGACGAGTCCATTTCCCACGACTCGAATCATTACACCACGCCCCCCCCCTCCGAAAAAATGGACGATATAAAAGAGACGAAAGTCAAATTTGAAAGAAACGAAGAGGCCCCCCCCCCCCCGCCCCCGATAGACTGAGGTAAAAAGTTACATTGTTCCGAAAACGACCAGACGCTCACGGGTTACGCTTAGCCGAAAAAGGAATCGATAAAAATCGATCATTGTTCAATCAAAATCATTCGATTTTATTCACCCGAAGCTTCGAATTTACTCAATTCCAAACGAAACCTAATGTTATATACCAAAATGCATTTTTCTTGTACAATCGAGGGGTCGACTGGAAAGTTCATAGTCGTACCAAGATACTCACAAGGAATGTGACCAAATTTCTATTTCCTACACCCAAAGCTTCGAATTTATTCATTTCTAAACAAAACACAATGTAATATACAACATTACATACCTAAAAAGGGGTAGTTTAGCTCAGTCGGTAGAGCGTGTACCTACGAACCACAATCTTCCTGGTTCGCTACCGGAATGTGACCAAATTTTATTTCATTCATCCGAAGCTTTCAATTTACACATTTCTAAACGAAACCTAATGCAATATATAACGTTATATACCTAAATACTCTCTTATTGTACAATAGAAGGTTTGGCTGAAAAGTTCGTAGCCTTACCAAGATACCTTCAAGAAATTTGACCAAATTCTAATTTCTTCACTCGATGCTTCACATTTACTCAATTCTAAACGAAGCCTAATCTAATATACAACGTTATATACCAAAAGGTATTTTTCTTGTACAATCGAGGGTTCGACTGAAATGTTCTTAGTCTTAGCAAGATACTCTCAATGAAGTTGGTCAAATTCTATTTTATAAACTAGAATCTTTGGATTTACTCATTTCTAAACGAAACCTAATGCAATACACAATATTGGTATCCTTCCGTCTACGAGAGACGATGGTGTGGTGTCTAAATCTTTTTTAACTACGTAGATTTGACGGGTTCATATGGAGCATGAGCTGTTTCCCAGGCATCAAATTACCCCTCTCCACACTTCCGCTGTTATCCAAAGGAAAGGTAAGGTACCAATGCAGTTTGGCAACGGTAGTGTCGCAGGAGTTAATGGGTAGCACTGGATTTCAGCATCACACCACCTTAGGGACTCCGGCTCCTGATTTGTTTTCGGGGTTTACTCCCCTTAATGCACACTGTTACATACCTAAATTTACTTTTCTTATACAATCAATGGTTTGGCTGAAAAGTTCATAGGCTTACCAAGATACTCCCAAGGAATATGACCAAATTGTATTTCATTCTATTTTATAGACACGAACCTTCAAATTTACTTATTTCTAAACGAAAACTAACACAATACACAACGTTACATACCTAGAAAGGGGTGGTTTAGCTTAGTCGGTAGAGCGTGTGCCTAGGAACTACAAACTTCCTGGTTCGCTACTGGCCCTCGTCAACACAACATATGAGTAACACAGCTTGGATCTGTGCGGTAAAGTAAGGAGATGATGGTAGGTTTGGCACTCCACCTCAGGCGCAAAAACAATCTCCTTGGTCTAGCACTAGTGAAAAAGGGATAGACTCACTCGCTGTTTGGATGATACCGTCTTTAGGCCATCATAACGACAACGACTACATACCTAAATGCACTTTTCTTGTAATATCGAGGGTTCGTCTGAAAAGTTCATAGCCTTACCAAGATACTCACAAGGAATGTGACCAAATTTTATTTCGTTCATCCGAAGCTTCGAATTTATTCATTTCTAAACAAAACACAATGTAATATACAACGTTACATACCTAAAAGGGGGTAGTTTAGCTCAGTCGGTAGAGCGTGTACCTACGAACCGCAAGCATCCTGGTTCGCTACCGGAATGTGACCAAATTTTATTTCATTCATCCGAAGCTTCGAATTTACACATTTTTAAACGAAACCTAATGCAATATAAGTTCGTAGGCTTACCAAGATACCTTCAAGAAATTTGACCAAATTATATTTTATGAACTAGAATCTTCAAATTTACTCATTTCTAAACGAAACCTAATGTAATATACTCTTAATGTTGGTAACCAAATTCTATCTTACAGACCCGAATCTTGGAATTTACCCATTTCTAAACGAAACTGGATGTAATATACAACATTATATACCTAAACACATGTTTCTTGTACAATCGTTCAGCTGAAAAGTTCATAGGCTTACCAAGATACTCCCAAGGAAGGTGACCCAGATTCTATTTTATTCACTCAAAGCTTCGAATTTACACATTTCTAAACGAAACCTAATGCAATAGACGTTATATAACTAAATACACTCTTCTACAATCTAGGGTTTGGCTGAAAAGTTCACAGACTTACTAAGATACTCTCAAGGAATATGACCAAATTCTATATTATTCACCCGAGGCTTCAAATTTACTCATTTCTAAAGGAAACCTAATTCCATACTCAATGTTACATACCTAAATGTACCCCTCTTGTAGAATCAACGGTCTGAATGAAAAGTTCACAGGCTTACTAAGATATTCTCAAGGAATGAGACCCAAATTCTTTTTTATAGACTCGAAATTTCGAATATATTAATTTCTAAAAGAAACCTTATGTAATAAACAACGTTACATACCTAAATACACTTTTCTTATACAATCGATAGTTCGACTGAAAAGTTCATAGGCTTACCAAGATACTCACAAGGAAGTTGACCAAATTCTATTTTATAGACACGGAGATTCGAATTCACATATTTCCAAATGAAACCTAATGCAATACGCAACATTACTTACCTAAATTTACTCTTCTTGTAAAATTAAGAGTTTGGCTGAAAAGTTCATAGTCTTACCAAGATACTCTCAAGCAGTGTGACCAAATTCTATTTTATTGAAGTGAAGATTCGATTTTACTCATTTGTAAACGAAATCTAACCTAACAAATGTTTCATACATAAATGCAATCTACTTGTGCAATCCAGGGTTCGGATGAAAAGTTCATAGGCTTACCAAGATACTCTCAAGGAATGTGACTAAATTCTATCTTATTAATTTGAAGCTTCGAATTTACTCAGTTCTGAACGAAAACTAATGCAATACACAACATTAAATACCTAACTACACTTTTCTTATACAATCGATAGTTCGACTGAAAAGTTCATAGGCTTACCAAGATACTCACAAGGTAGGTGACCAAATTCTATTTTATAGACACGGAGTTTCGAATTTAAATATTTCTTAACGAAAAATAATGTCATACACAACATTACATACCTGAATTTACACTTGTAAAATCTAGAGTTCAGGTGAAAAGTTCATGGGCTTACCAAGACACTCTCAAGGAATATAAGCAAATTCTTTTTTATTCACCCAAAGCTACTCATTTTTAAACTTAACCTAATGCAATATATAACGTTAAATACCTAAATGCTCTCTTCGTGTACAATAGAAGGTTTGGCTGAAAAGTTCATAGGCTTACTAAGATACTCTCAAGGAAGGTGACCAGATTTTATTTCATTCACCCGAAGCTTCGAATTTACTAATTTCATTACTAAACGAAAACTAATGCAATACACAACATTATATACCTAAATACACACCTCTTGTATAATGGAGGGTTCGGTTGAAAGGTTCCTAGGAGGTACCAAGATACTCTCAAACAATGACCAAAGTCTATTTATACACATGAAGCTTGGAATTTTCTTAAAGCTAAATGAAAACGAATACAATATACAACGTTACATGCCTGAATGCAATCTTCTTGTACAATAGAAGGTTTGGCCCAAAAGTTCATAGGCTTACCAATGTAAAATATTGAGATGTAGAAGGACAAAAGTGTTTAGTTATACGTTATGTAATAGTAGAAATTTACTTAGAATCTTGGGATGACGTATGAAAGGCTACCTGTTAGTTTCTTATTGGTCAGCAAAAGGTGAGTAGAATAGTGAGATTTTAAGAAAATGCAGAGTTTTCCTTCTCCTAGACTGGTTACCAAGTGAAATGTAAAGAGCCCAGTCTACACAAACCATAGCTAGAGAGAGTGAGTAGATAGATGCATGCCTTTCCCAAGAGTATTAGCGCTATATGAAATTCAAACAGCCTTGTTCAGGATTTGAACTCGGGTCGACGAGTCTATTTCCTACGACTCTATCCATTACACCACAAGCCTCTACTAACGTGATCTATGTGCCGCAATCTAGCACGTATCAAACCTAATGCAATACACAACATTATATACCTGAATTTACGCTTGTAAAATCTAGAGTTCGGGTGAAAAGTTCATGGGCTTACCAAGACACTCTCAAGGAATGTAAGCAAATTCTTTTTTATTCACCCAAAGCTTTGAATTTACTCATTTTTAAACGAAACCTAATGCAATATATAACATTAAATACCTAAATGCTCTCTTCTTGAACAATAGAAGGTTTGGCTGAAAAGTTCGTAGACTTACCAATGTAAAATACTGAGATGTAGAAAGACAAAAATTTTTAGTTATACGTTATGTAATAATAGAAAGTTACTCAGAATCTTGGGATGACGTATGAAAGGCTACCTGTTAGTTTCTGATTGAATAGTGAGAAAAAGAGAGAGTAAAGAGTTGGCAGACTGGGCTGAGTTTTTTTTTTTTAAGAGAACTCAGATTTTAAGAAAATGCATAGTTTTCCTTCTCCTAGACTGGTTACCAAGTCAAATGTAAAGAGCCCAGTCTACCCTAAAAATAGCTAGAGAGAGAGAGAGAGAGTAGATAGATACATACCTTTCCCAAGGGTATTAGCGCTATGTGAAATTTAAACAGCCTTGTTCAGGATTTGAACTCGGGTCGACGAGTCTATTTTCCTACGACTCTATCCATTACACCACAAGCCTCTACTAACGTGATATACATGCCGCTATCTAGCACGTACCAAAATACAGCAAAACTTTTGACTCCCCCCACCCACATTTTTTTTTAAAGTTACAGATATGAGAGCAGGCTTCTCAAACTTTTTTACTTACTGCACCTTTTATAATTTAATTTGAATTCTGTTCCCGTCCAAATAAATTAAATGAATATCAAATTACAAAATATAACAAATTTGCCAATATTTTGATAAAATCTAGACGAGAAAGAACCGATAAGCTATAAATTCAAACACACTTTAACACTTTGCCTACTTTAAGAAGCTCACAGCGGCTCTTCTATTACTGTGATCTTACCGGTACTGTCAGCGGCTCTGTCAATTGTTTACACTAAACTATGTAAACACCCCAATAGGAGTTTGAGTTTGTTTGATTTTTGTTGAACGGTATATCAACCTCTGTGGGTTATTTAATGCCTGAAATGGTTGTGTAGAATGTTTTTCATATGGGTTTCAGTTTTTAGAATAACGGTTTTATGGTGATATTCGGTTATGTTTGGTTGGATCTTTTTGAGAAAGTTGCTTTTTTTAGAAAATTTAAAATGTCTTCTAGGTTTGTATTTTTTAAGATGTCTTTTAAGTTTTTTTCTTTGTTAATATTTGATGCGGCTTTGTATATAACTGTTGCAGGTTAGGAAGATGTGTTTAATAATGAGCAGCACCTTGCTCGTTGAGCGTGCTCGGTTTTTAAATGGTGAGAATGGTTGATGTGGGTATGCCCAATACGCAGTCTGGATAGAATTACTTCTCTTTTCTGTTTTTTGTTTTCTGTACCCAGCCGACCACTCACCAAAAACACCTTGTATCTCTTGGAGCTTTTTATGAATTCGATCATCCCATGACCCCCAAAATTTATTTGAATAGAATAAGATTAGAATTAAATAAATAGTGTACTCTGAAATATTCCATTATACAGGTCAAAAATACCAAGAGACGTTGGTAGAGTCGTGAGGGAATTTTGGTCGGCAAAGCGGTGTAGCTCAGTCGATAGAGTGTTTGGCTAGGAATCACAAGGTCCTTGGTTTCGATACCGACCGTCGATAACTCAGCGTATGAGTAGCACAGCGATCCGTGCGGGAAAATGAGGAGCTGACGGTAGGTGTGGTGCTCCACCTCAGACGTCAAAACAATCTCCTTGGTCTAGCGCTAGTGAAAATGGGACTGACTCCCTCGCTGTCTTAATGATACCGACTTTAGACCGCCCGACAACTTACTTGTGTGACACACTGACAAGCTTAGATTTACCGATTTAATTGAACCTTATTGTTTTAATATTTTTTTCTTCCATCATTGTTAACAAACCGATGATTAGTTCATGATAATTGAGCTGAAGGATTCAGATTACGA